>CM018693.1:1980378-2367987 GCA_009363875.1 Mikania micrantha | reverse complement strand
AACTGGCATACTTACAAAATGCCCTTGGTCTCTTCCAAGATTTTTGTGTCAACTCAAGAAGAAGAGTGCTCAGTTCTCTGGGACATTCACTCCTCTTCTTTCCTCTATGGAGTCCCCTGCTCCAGAAGGTGACAGCTCTGTGTTAACCCCACAGATGCTGAACCCACACCTTCCACTTCTGTTCCTCACCCCATAAAAATCACTTACAAACGCAAACGAAACCCTGTGCAACTTTCTACAGTTGTTCAGGGCCCTTCTACTGAACCAAACAGAAAAAGGTTAAAAAACTGCTCAGGGCACATTTCTACCTAAGGTGAAAAGCCACACACCTTGTTTTCTCCACAGGTTCTTCCTTTGAAACCTGTGGTTTGCCCTTAACCAGCTGAAAGCCCTCAGCTTTATGTCACAAAACATAACTGAGAATTTCAAGGGATTCACCCATCATTGAGTTTGCTTCTCATGAAGCAACTTCATTAGATAAGAGACTGTCTCCCAATCTCCAGGTTCATATCATCCAGAAATGCCCCCCACCCATACTATCACCCAGGCTCAGGACCCCTGCTCTAGCTTGTGGAGGAACCACTCTCTCCAACTACCCAAACTTTAATGAGAGTGGTGACACAGTTACAAGCTCGGTTCCCTGACCAGAGCCTATTCAATCAGAGGTTGGCCCCAGTAGTTCTGAAGGGGTCATGCAGGTGAGGCTGCCACTACTGTTGATCTTAATAAGATCCACAGGACAGTGGTACAGGCAATAGGACCTCACCTGCGGCAACCTATATTGGGGAGGACTTCTTTGAGGTTCTTCTCAATGAAGGGAATCCAGGGTGCCAAGAAACCACATCTGGTGGTGGAGGTGCAGGAGCTAGGCTCAGGACTCCATCGCCCCATGATTCTACTCCGGTAGAGGAGGGCACATCCACACAGGAATTGACGGCTACAATCAGTTCCCTCCAAGCCAGGGTAGCTCACTTAGAAGCTGAGGTGGCTACCCTGCGGCTTGAGGTCCAAACCAAAGATGCAACTATTCTGGACCTCAGGAGGCGTCCCCGGTCACTCTACATCCATTTCACCCTGATCCTGCTACTACCACTTTCACCTCCCCTGATGCTACCAAAAAGGGGGAGAATATACCAACTGCAGGGTCAGGATCAGAAGCAAGAGAAGAGGAGGGTGCACAGGAAGTTATTCCATCCTTAGTCACTTTGACTGCTGAATGGGATGACTTCTTGGGTACTTATTTTCAGGATTCTTCTTCTACTTCCTCTTCTTCTGCTTCTGAGGATACAAGGGAGGTTGCCAAAGAGACTGAACAGCAAACATCAAATGTCTCTTTGGAACCTCAGTCCCCTCTTGGGACTAAGTCTCCTTCTGAGACTGCAGCACAGGTTGGCATGGAAGACATAGCACAAGAAGAATCAACTTCCATGAAATCTGTGTCCCCTTCTGGGACTGAAGCTGCTGAGGCTCTCTCTTCCTCTTCTGAGCCCTTTGTGGAATCCAATAAGGAATCATCTAAGGAGATTGGTCAACTGGAGGAGCCAGTGAATGCTGAGGTTAACTCCGAAGCTGCAGCTGCCTCCGAAGGCCCAGTCATCCTAATGTTTCCTCCACAGAGGAGCTACATGCCAATGAACCAACTGGTGAGGCAACAGAAGAAATCTCCTCTGGGGCAAAAATAGCTGCTGATGACAAAGGAAAACGTAAGCTAACCCCAGAGGAGGAAGCAGAACAGGAGGAGATGAGACCAAAGAAAACAAAGGGCCGACCAAACACTTCTCTAGATGAAGAGCGAGCTAGACTCTCTGCTTTGCTAGAAGAAAAAGGTTATGACTTTGATGAAGTCATCAACTGGTCGGTACCTAGAATGGCTGCCGAGCTGGACAAGGTGCAGCAGCAAGAACAAGCTGTTGCTGCATCAAAGGCCTTGAGTGTACTTACAAAGGAGCAAAAGAGAAGGCCTACAGAGACAAGAACAAGGCCTTTCTCTTGGAATATGGCTTCCATGCTCGGCAGCTAGGCCCAATGAAGAACTCAACCATGGATATGCATATCAGAGATATAAAAGCCAAAGTTGCAAGAGGTGAGTTACCTTCAATTGAACAAATCAGGCAAGAAAGGAAAGCCTAATGAGAGGCTTAGGTTTAGGGGGGAGCTAGAATAGAATTTCCCCTCTCTGGTGCAGGGATCAGAGATGGAGAAGAAGTCATGTGTGGGGCAGCAACAAAAGCAATGTTCCCCAACATGTTCCCCCTAAATCCAAAAGAAGAACCAATCTCTTCCTCCTTCAAGTCCAAGTATGGATAACATGCCTATCTCCTCAGTATACAAAAAGGGTAAGAAGACTACAAGGAAACAATCAATACCAAACCCTGATCTGAGAGATATACACAGGCTGAAGAGAGGAGAAACAGAACCCCTCAAGGGATGAGGATATTGGGCCACAGTCTACTGCAACAACAGGTGCAGCAGTAGAATCAACTGTGGAAGCCCAACAGGCCAGAGTTCTGAGGAGTCAAGCCACTGCTCAAGACAAACCAAGATTCACAAGAAGAAAGAGCATGGCTAAAAGGAAAAAGGGAACAAAAACCATCCCCTCAGACTCTGGCTGATACAACACTCTCATTACTTGTAGCCACATCAGAAGCAACTCCCAAAAATACACAAACCCCAGAAGACATGAGGGATATCAGCAGATTAATGCATGAGCATTCATACATCCCTTTGGTAGATTGGAGCTTCAATGCACAGAAAGGATATTCATCCTCACCGACTACAATGGAGAAATAAAACTGGTGGATCTTTTCTGCATTGATGACATTGGCAAACCCTATATACTTGATCTAGATAAGCTCCTCTCAATAATCCTGACAATGGAGCAGATGGGAGGTCAGCTATCAGATTAATTAGAAAAAGGGCACAGGTACTGAGGGGTACATGGAAGCCAAGGTTTATGCCTTAGAAGTTTTGGTAGCATCAGCCTAGGGGGAGACTGTAAAGACTAATAAAGGCTGATGCTCACCAAACTTCTTGTTTTTGTCTAAGTATAGAAGTCTCTTTGAATAAACACCTTCGGAAGGAAGAAGTGATTCTTCGGAAGCAACATTGCTTCCGAAGGATAACTGATTCCTGCCGAAGGTTGTACAAGACAACTGCTTCCGAGGAATTCTCAAATGCTCAGAAGACAAAGACTTCCGAGGTTTATCCTCTGACAAAGACTGTAGCAGCTTACTCTCAAAGTACAAAAGGTACTGACACAAGACATGCTGGTCTGAGTAAAGACAAAGACAACATGTAATGAGTCAGATAAAGCGCCTTACCTCTCCCATGCTGCATTAAATGCAAAAGATCATCTGAAGCCTTGAAGATCAACAACATTAAATGTCTTTTGTATTTAATACTTCTTTGTAAAGTCAATGTCTATTAATGTAATGATTATGACTGAGTGTCTTAGCCTGTTAAGACACTCAACATACTAGAATAAGCTTTACTTTATGTACTTGTCTAGTATACCCAACTTGTATTCCTAAGTGTATACGGTTGTAGCCTCGGCTATATAACCTCCCAATGTATTGTTGTTTGAAGTGTGCTTGCTTGTATACTTCCACTTTGAGAGAAATATATCCTTGAGCTTGAATTATTCTTGTGTTCTTAATATTGTTCAAAGATTATTATTGTGTCACTTTGAGTGAAATTGTGAGATCATTCTAACAGAACATTCCGCATCTGTTAGAATTAAGTAAGAAATACTTGTGAAGTGTTGTTTAGAGTTAACAACCCGATCCTACATTCTGTATAAACATCATTTAGTAAGTGGATCTATATAAAATTCTTTATAAGACACATACACACATACATACATACACACATACAGGGAAAGGAAGAAAATATAACCAATGGAGGATGAAGTAACCCATTAACCAACATTTAATGGTTAATTTAAAAAGTAAGCGCATAGGATCATGCTACGTGTCATTTTCCTTGTTTTATATGCGAGGACATTTTGAACATTTTGTAACCACTCAAAAAGATAGTTTTAATATGGTGGTGACAAGTGTCATCATCTAATATATTATAATAAATCTAATTTTTTATATAAAGTTTACCCACTCTTTTTTTAAACATTCAAAGTTTTTTTATAATATATTATTTTTTTAAAAAATTGCATCGTTATACTCGTCTCATTTTTCTCTTCAATTCCGTTATAATCTCAACTACTTTTTTTAAGTTTTTTTAGATACTCTATTTATATCATTGTAACGAGTATAAAGATAACAAATTAATTTGGATTTTTTTCCTAATAATGGTAAATTACATCATTGTATATTGCATCATTGCAATTTACCATTGTATTCAAAATAATGTGTTATATTTATGCTCGTTACATTGATGTAAATAAATGAAATATGAGAAAAAATTAAAAAAAAACTAGTCGAGATTATAATGGAATTAAAGAGAAATTGCATCACTGTAAATAATGTGTTACTTTACCGTAAACTACACCATTGTATATTACATTAGTTTAATTTGCCGTCGTTAGAAAAAAAATAAAATAAAGTATTATGTTTTATGCTCGTTACAATGATATAGAACGGATATATGGGGGGAAAATAAAAAAAAAACTAGTCTAGTTCAAATCGTATTAAAGAAAAAAAAATTGCATCATTGTAAATAACGTGTTACATCACTGTAAATTACTTCATTTTGTATTACATTAATTTAATTTACTATTGTTAGAAAAAAATTAAAACAATGTGTTATGTTTATGTTTATTACATCGATGTAAAGCGGGATATTTGAGAAAAAAAATAAAAAAAACTAGTCTAAACTAAAACGGAATTCAAGAGAAAAATTGCATCATTGTAAATAATAAGTTACATCTCTGTAAATATTGAGTTACATCACTGTAATTTATCATTGTTTGAAAAAATTTCAAATTAATTTGTTATATTTAAGCTCGATACCATGATGTAAATATTGAGTTACATCACTGTAATCTATGGTTGTTACATTGATGTAAACCCAAACTTTTTATACCAAAATCAACTAAAAGTTACGTTTATAATAAATTCAATTTTGTAACGAATTTTGGGTTATAATATTGTAAATTAAATCTGGGTTACGTTGTATTAATTATTTAATTACAGTAACGTAATTAGTTTTTTTTTTCCGGATGTTCGTATTTGAATCAATGTAAATAAATTAAATAATAAAAATATAAACAAACCGAGCTCGAGTCTAAAAAATTTGTAACGAGCCGACCTCGAGCCCTATTTTTTCTAAATGATCCGAGATCAAGATTTAACAAGCTCGGGATTGGCTCCGCTCTTTTACACCACTAAACGTAACCTATATTTAATTTACAACAATGTAAACCAAAATTCGTTACAACTCGTTACAAATAATGTGTTATGTTTATATTTGTTACATTGTTTTACATACGAACATTCGTTAAAAATAAAAAAAACTTAGTCAATACTATAACGGAATTAAAGAGAAAAATAAAACAAGTAAAATGATGCAATTTTTATAAAAAAATATTATATTATATAAAAGTTATGAATGTATAAAAAAAGTGGTAAACTTTAATTATAAAAATTAGTTTTATTAAATATATTAGAAGATGACATTTGGCACCACCATATTAATTCTAGTCTTTTGATATGGTGCAAATGACTAAATTATCCTTATATATTAAGTTACTAGAGTATTACCCCGTGTATTACACGAGTTTAATATAAAAATATTAAACAATTAGTAATAAAATTAAAAAAAAACTATAAAACGATATTTTAAGAGAAAATTATTACTTTACATTTTAATGAATACTTCAAGTAAGAAAAAAACAATTAAAAACTTTAATAACTATACAAATGATGTATGATATTTTTAATTTGTAACGATTATTATCTTTGAACAAATTGATAATAAAGTTTCAGTTTATATTTTATCAAAGACTAACTTTTATAAATCAAAAAGGTAAAATATATAATTTATTTAATTATTTAATTTTAACAACTCAATTTATATAAAACGTTAAATATAAGGACCAAAATTTATATTTAATCAATTTTTTACTTTGGTTTTTAAATAAACTTAAAAAATGTCATCAGTTTATAGAAATCTTATTGTTTTAAACATCGGTTTATATTATAATTTAATTTTTTTTTAAAAAATCATTTTTAAAGAATTTTTTTTCTATAAAACTTTGATTTTCTGAAAATAAAATATTTTTTATTTAAAAAAATTAATATTAATTTTTTTTACATTTTATAAAATTTTCTTATATGTGTCTTCTAATTAAAAGATAATTAATATTATTAGTTATTTGTATTATGATTATTTAATAGGAAAGATGATATAATTATTTATGAGGAGATAATTAAATGAATTTGATAAAAAGTTGACACGTGGCAATTAGGGTGTAAGAACATGACATGTGTCAAAAAAACATTTTTGTTTATTAGTATAGCAAGATAAGATGAATAAAGCCACATGGCATAATCTTATAAACTATACTTTAAAATTAACAATTAGATTTGAGTTATTGGGTTATTGCTTAATCTATAAGTTTCATTGTCCATATATATACGTAGAGAGAGGATCAAATGTTAACTCATGTTTATTACGTTAACCGAATAACTACATTTTATTACTTTGGGGCTCACACTAAAGTAAATCTAAAGGTTTTCGTTTTGTTTTTAATTAACGGAGGGTCCACTTACATTAATAAAAAAATAAAAAAACCTAAACTTTAGATTTACTTTAATGTGGCCCCAAAGTAATAAGATGTAGTTATTCGGTTATCGCAATAAGGAAGGATTAACATTCGAACTATCCCCTATAATGTGGATCGAGTGTTTTAACTATTTTGGCCTAAAATAGAATTTTCTATCCATTCAGCCCCTGTGGTTTACACAAACTAACGTTTTTGCCCCCAACCATACATAGATTTTGGGCCAAAACCGTTATAATAATTAAGTTTAAGGGGCCAAAACCGATAGTTATCTAAACCACAGGGGCTGAATCGATAGAAAATTGTATCTTGGGCCGAAATAGTTAAAACACATAAACCACATGGCCAAAAACGTAATTTACTATATATATATATATATATATCTATTCTAATAAACAAAAATGTGTATTTGCCACTTGTCACATTCTAAAACCATAATGTCACTTGTCAAATTTTTATGTACTTATTTAATTTGATTATCTATTATTAAATACATTATATTATCTCTCCTATTAAATAAATTATATTATCTATCTTATTAAATAATTATAATAATAATGATAACTAATGATATTATTTTTATTTTGAAAATTTAAAAATAGTTTTTATATATTTAAATCAAATCATTTTATTATAAAATATATTTTAAAAAGTTTATAAAATATATTTTTTCATAAATATCAAATTTTTAAAAAATAAGAAATATTTCAATTTGTTATTTTTACAAAATAATAGTTTTACAAAAAAAATTGTTAAAAAAGATTATTTCAAAAAAATAAAATATAAGCAGAAAAATACGTAAATGAAGATAAAAGTTAAATTTTTTTTTTGTCTTGTATGTTTAACGGTAATTTCAAATTATGTTCTTTATCTTTAATAATTACAAAAATATTACATTCTCATCTTACTTTAAAATAATTAATTTTTGATTGAAAATTAACTAATTAGATTTTTAACTTTAGGTAGTTCAAATATCTCACAAATTAAGTTTAAATCATCATGCGTAAAATATTAAAACATTATGTACAAGCACTTAAAAATGTTTATAGTTGACAATTTTATTTCGATGTCACAACTAACATAATAACGTAGTTAATTATCAACTTCATTTAAAGTTAAAAAACATCATAAAACACCCAATTTTATTAATATTTGTAAGATCATAAAGAATGATGTTTTCCAAATATTATAAGTCTTTAATTTCATACAAAAATATTACCTTCTCATCTTACTTTAAAATAGTTAATTTTTGATAGAAAATTAATTAATTAGATTTTTAACTTTAAGTAGTTCAAATATCTCACAAATCAAGAATGTTAAAGATATTACTATTGTTATTAAAAGTTTTGATTATTTTTTTATCATCTAAAATAATTATTAATACATAATTTAATCATTTTATATAAAAATATCATCATTTATTATTTTTAATTTTTCATTATTAATTGTTTAATATTTTATATTTAATCCGTGTGTTCACACGGGTAATAGACTAGTGTATATATATATATATATATATCTAAGATAGGAATCAAATGTTAATCTTCTCCTATTGTTTTAAAGCCAATAACTCAAATTCAATGTCTTTTAACTAGCTCATTAAAAAATGTGGTTTAACAAGAATATTATAAATGTCGCACTCTTAACAAAAAAAAATTCTTCCTTCTTTAAATCAAAGATTTCTAATCTAATTTTTATATTTTTATAACTTTTTATACTGTATTATTTTTATAAAATAACATCATTGAACTCATTGTATGTTTCTTTTTTGTTTCATTATAGACTTGCCAATTTTTTTAATATGATTCTAATTACACCAGTATAACAAACTATGACACTATTGTAATAAATTTTCATTATTTTTTTCCAAATATCTCCCACCCTCTAAAAAAGTTTCATAACTCTATTATACAATGCTATTTTTTTATTAAAAGTACACCATTAAATTAATATACATCATTACAAAGGTGAAATTATAATACCCATCAATAGAAGTTATAATTACACCAATGTAGCAAGTTGTATTTAATGGTATAATTTTTATAGAAAAATATTTATTTTATAAAAAACTTATAAGGATTTTTAAAAGGGAGAAATAATTTATTTTAATTAAAGGGGTGGGGTGAGTTTTTTTCAAAAAAAGGAGCAGACAACTTTTTGAAAAAATGATAAATAGTTATTATATTAATGTTAGTGCTCATTACATTAATGTTATAACAAACGTTTTGAAAAACAATATGATACTATATTTGAATTAAAAATGAAATACAATGAATTTAACATAATACCAAATTCTTTAATGCAACTACTATAAGTTCGTGTCATAAATTACCTTTTTTTCCGGTTTGAGTAGCCTCTTTGTCCATTGATTCTCCTGCATTATTAGTATCACTGTTGCTTGTTTTGTTTGTGTTTTCATCTTTTGTTGTAAAAACTGCACATTGTTCTTGAAATTACCTCCACACATAATATAAAAAACTTATAAGGATTTTTAAAAACGAGAAATAATTTATTTTAATAAAAGGGGTGAGTTTTTTTCAAAATAGGAGAGACAACTTTTGAAAAAATGATAAATATTTATTATATTAATTAGGGGTGTTCAAAAAATCCGAAATCCGAATCGTATCCGAAACCTGAAAAAACCGATCCTAATTAAAGATTCAGATATTCGGATAGATTCAGATCGGATATCCGTTTTCCAAATTCGGACCGGATCGGATATCGGATATCCAAAATCCTCTTTTTCGTATCGGATATCCGAATTCAATCCGAATAACCCGAATAAACCCTGTTTATTCGGATGAAAAAATAAGCTTATTCGAGTTTTTCGAATTATTCGGATAGATTAGGATAGATTCGGATCGGATAGAAAATTTTCGAATTCGGATCGGGTTTCGGATAAGGTTTTAAAATTTTCAAATCCGAACAATCCGATCCGATTAATCCGAATAAACCGTTATCCGTTCCGATGAACACCCCTAATATTAATGTTACTGCTCGTTACATTAATGTTATAACAAACGTTTTGAAAAAAATATGATATTATATTTGAATTAAAGATGAAATACAATGAATTTAACATAATACCAAATTCTTTAATGTAACTACTTTAAGTTCTTGTCATAAATTACCGTTTTTTTGGGTTTGAGGAGCCTCTTTGTCCATTGATTTTGTTGGATCATTAGTATCAATGTTGCTTGTTTTGTTTGTGTTTTCATCTTTTGTTGTAGAAACTGCACATCGTTCTTGAAATTACCTCAACTAAATGATTAAGGTGCCACGCATATACACACATAATATCATAAACATATAATAACTCACAATTACAACATTAAACTTTGATAACCTAACCATCAACAATTCAATTTTTTGTTTTTTTTTTAATATCATTGTTATACATATACAATACTTTCTTATTTTATATGTATGTGTAAATTTACGTTTGTTAAGAGTTAATACTATGTGCAAATTTTTTTTATCAAAAAACTTACACCGATGTAAATCTAAATCATTAAACCGATGTTAACTCCTACATGAACTTGAATATACACATACACATAAAAAAAAGAAAAGAAAAAGAAAGTGTTTGTACATTTGTAACAAAGATAATAAAAATATAGAGATTTATGTTGATGTGAGCGAGTATTCAAAAGTTATCATTCTAAGTGTGAGCTATTAATTAAATTCCACCTATATATATGAGTACACATCCCAAGGAAAATTTTACATAGATCAGTTTTTTTTTAGATTTAGACATTCGTTTAGACATCCGAATCCAAAGTTGAATTTCTGCAGATTTAGATATCAAATTAAATTACCGAAATTTTCAGATGTCCAAACTACCGGATATTCGATTTTGAACACCACTAACGACAAGAGAGAAGGCAAAATAAACTTTTTATTTTGACATTCTCTTATACATACATATATATTATTTTTTTATTTATAAACGTAAACCAGTCGTGAACATTTTAAAAATTAAATGAAAAAAACAGATACAAATAAGCGATCGTTCTTTTTCGTTTAAAGTCTGGCCTGTTTCATTTGTTAGCCGTAAGAAAAAAAAATACCTTGTTGTTCCGACCTCTTGCATGAACCGAAGTACGACTTCCAAACACGTTCGGCTTACAACAATATGTAGTACATATTCGCTAAGTGATCCGAAAATCCACCCTCTCAGAAGGATGTCATATTCCTTTCCCGTATTTTTTTTCAAATTATCTATTCTCTCTCTATATATATATATATATTGAATCCTATGAAAACCCAATTTTCGAGATAAACCCTTAAATCTTATGTGAGCAACTAATTTGAAAATTTGAAAATAAATATCTGGTCCTCATTTACCCACATTAAAAATGATTTTTTGTTCAAAGCCTAATTTTTTATTCAAGTTTAATTTGAAACACATTTATTTTCAAGATTCAAAATCAATGGTTTATATATGGTTTAAGGGTTTTATATATAAGATTAAGTTTTCATATGATTAAATCCCTACATGTATATATTATAGATTAAAAGTTAAATAACGAACACGAGCACAACACCATGTGTGTTAGCCATAAGAAAAAAAAAAACACCTTGTTGATCAGAAGTCTTGCATGAGCCAAAGCACCTTTCCAGTTTTTCCCAAACAATTCCGGCTGAAGGTTTATCTACAACAATACTTAGTACATCTTCGCTAAGTGATCCGAAAATCCACCCTCTCAGAAGGCTGTCATATTTTTTTTCCATCTTCGAAAGTGAATCTGTTGGAGTTGGAAGGTGATCCAGAAGGCCACGCATATCATGAGCATCCAGGAGACAAAGCATTTGCGTCTTCCAAAGATGGTAATTGCAATCACCAGAAAGCCTCACAGAAACAAAGTTGGATACATTAGCATTGGATGCATATAGATACGCTTGCTCGTTTTCTTTTTCTGCTGAGGTAACTGAAGATGAACTGGCCATAATCAATGGAGTATAAACAGTGAGAGATGAATGCAATTTGTGTCTTAGCTTTTTTGGGATGAATGCATTGTATTGGGGCTTTGTATATATAATATACTATGTTAGTACCCCGTGTATTACACGAGTTAAATAAAAAATTATAATAAATAGTCACTAATGAAAATTTTGATAATATAAAACGATTTTTTAATATAAAATATAATTAAAACTTCATATAATTTAATTTATAAAATAATATTATTATTTATTTAAATACTAATTTCTTCAAAGTTTTGTTTGTTTAAACATTTTATTTTAAAAAATTGTTTCGCAAACTTTATATTTTATAATAAATTGGTTTCTGTAAAAAGTGTTTATTAATATTAACATTTTTAATGTATATCGTTTTAATTTAAAAATATATAAAAAAGTTTATTTGATATTTAATATTATTATTTAGAGACAATTACATATATCCCCATATAAATTTCATTTATTACATATATACCCAATCCAAAATTTTAATTACATATATCCCCTCCTTTAATGTTAAAAATTTCAAATATACCCATTTTAACTAAAATGAATTAAAAAATTACTATTTTGCCCTTACAAGTAAGATGACCCAGCAAAAATTAAACCTGAAAGCAATACCATTTTGCATATTCAACTTCCTTAACCAAACAGCAAATAACATATAATGAGATACAATATTCTCTTATGCAAAAATCAAAATTATTAACTAGATAATACACTATCCTACTTTCACAAAAACCTGAAACTATTGGCTAAAATTAAAGAAAGTATTAAAGAATCTAGGGTTAGTGGAACAACCTGCAGTCAAACGTGATGATGGTTCGGTGAGCAATCTGATTAAAAGTTTCGATTAAGAACCTACAATCTAAGAATAAAACTTTCGATTAAGAACAAGAAATCTAGGATTAAAACTTTTGGTTAACAATCTGCAATCTAGGATTTTAACTTACGATTAATATCCTGCAATCTAGGATTAAAACCTTTAATTAAAAGAACTTGTAACCTGAAAATTACCATCCGTACAGACCAGCAGTTGAAGGTGATGACGGTTTGGTGTGCTGCGGCGGAAGAGGATGTCGACAAAGAAGGGAGACGGACCAGTTCGACGGAGGAGTACGATGTAGCGGTTGGCTGTTTGGTGTACTGCGACGGAAGAGGACGTCGACGGAGGAGGGTGACGGGCCACGGAGGAGGACGCGCAGCAATTGACGCTGGAATTCCAAAGGGTTAAAAAAAGGGTATTTTTGTCAATTTTTTAAAGATATTAAAAATGAGTATATATGTAATTAAAATTTTCAGTTGGGTATATATGTCATTAAAGCTCTAAAGAGGGGGGTATATGTAATTCTTCCTATTATTCAATATTAGATGCATTTAATATGAGAGAGAAACATGAAAGTAGAGATGAAGTGCTATAAAAACATGACATGTGTCCTTAAAACCTTTATTTATTAGTATAGGTAGATAGGTAGATTGTTGCCGTTCAAAAAAAAAGCCGTTCAAAAAAAAGATAGGTGGATTGACACTTAAAATCAATGTTTTCATAACCGGACCGGACATTAAGCTAAACGTCTTGCTGGTTACTTGTTGGACTCGATTAAGAACCGAATGACATAACATATAGTTAAAAAACCAAAAAAATTATAGAATTATAAAAATATTTAAGCTAACATAATTAATTTTTAAACAAACTTAATTATGTTAAAAAAATATAAAAGGTTTGGTTTTCATTTAGATTTTATTGAAAAGAGAAAAAAATTAAATCCGGTGAGGCCAGTGAACTGGTTCATTTGAGGGGGTGTCACATGACTATTTTGGAACGTTCGTACCTCCATAGTTTTTAATACATTGCTTAAAATCTGTTGAACCTAGTGTTGTTATGCGACAATTACGTTAAAAGTCCACGTCATCGTTGTCTGGAATTCACGTTAATAATACAATCATAAATTGATGATGATTTGAAAATACGCGAGAAATCATGAACGTGGGTGAAAACTGTGCGAAAAACGGTGTCCCGATTCTCCAGAATCGTAAAAACAAGAATATTTCAAAGATATTTTTCTCCGGAACTCTTCGCGGTACGCTAAGGTGGTTTTGAGTCCTCTTGGCAGTACACGATGACTCCAAAATATCTAAAATCCTCTAGATTTCTTCGCGGTACGCCAAGCCCCTATCAGGCCCACTTGGCGGTACGCAAAGACTAGGTCGGTTCAGAAGATCAGATTGAAACATCATATTTGCATGCAAGATTTCCATATTTTTCTTGTTTCGAACAGTAGCTCCAAAACCATCATCAGATTGAATTTTCAACACCAAAACACTATTCCAAAGATACCAGAACATCCAGATCGAGCTAAGGAACGATTCTACAAACCTGATCGTTGTTTTACAACCGAAAATCCTCCGAACGGGTAACGATTGGTTTCTCCTGCTAGTTTGATAATGTATGGATTAGATCTAATATTTGAACATAATGCAATGGTTATTGTTGTTAATTATTGCTTGTATGACGGCTAGGAATGATTAGAAACGAAGAACTCGATATGTTAACGGTTAAATCCTTGTTTTGATCCGTTATAATGCCTGGTTATCATGAAACCATACTACGAATCATAATGGTTTTAACCATTTGATTATAACAATGGTTGTGATTGTCTTGATCATTCCTTGAAATACTATATCAGATCTAAGTATTTCAAACTGATGACATGAATGAAAATAATCATTTGGAATAACAATATGGTGTGTGTATTAACAGTAAGATTAATGTATTGATTATGGTTATTAAACTTATTCTAATGTAATATTCCTATGTTTCATGATACCTAAATGATCAATAACAATGATTGATGATTCCTAAACTAGAAATCAATCAAGAAACTGTTTCAGAGATATAATCAACAAAAATATCAATTTGGTTAATCTGAGAACGCTCTGATTATCCAATGAGTCATCAACCTTGTATGAGGAACCTAAATCATTATAGGTTCCCATATTATCATACATCGTAGGATATTCAATTAAAACAATTGATTAAGAATGTAATATCAGTTTGATGACTTGAATTGCAATGTCTTTGACATTGAACGCTAAAGAAAATCTAATAAGTAAATTAAAACACAAATAACTTATAGAACCTTAATAACTGCAGAATTGAACTACAAACACATATTTGAGTATTAATCGTTGACTTCGACACTTCAGGTGAGTTTCATACAACCCCTTTTCTTTTTCATGTTTTACAAACATCAGGGTATTACTTTGAAACTGTTCTTAAACATATGATATGCTTCTCTGTTTTCTGTGTGATTTCATGTGATTTTGTGGGATTTCATGGGATTTTGCACGTAACTTTCTATCACGATATCAAAAAGTCTTCATCTTTCGAACTGTCATCACTAAATCTAAAAGGTTATGATGTTATCTTTCTTTGATTTATGATGTATATTTTGATTCAAGAAAACAGTACTATTATACTTAAGAATTATTGATGGAGATTCATCAATAAAAAAAGTTTATAATATTAGATATTCCATATCCAAACTCATGACAGAAAATTCGATGATATTATGATTAGTGACTTGTCACTACATCTATAAAGTTATTAAATCACATATCTTATTGTAATCCATGATGGCTATGTTATAATTCTATAAACCCACTAGGATATTATGCCTAAGATCGGTGTTAAATAATTTTAACATGTCATTTGGTATTCAATTTTGAAAATCCTTCCCTATGTTTCAAACAGGTCACATTGATTTCTAATTTTATTATTTCAACCAAGACACACTAATTCTTTATTATATTTTTTGTATATCTCAATAGAATGACATGATTTGGACTTATGAATTGAAGTATGGGTGAATTCCATATAAAATTTTTACAACAAGTCCACATGAATCATACTATGGATTTTTAGACAAATCGTTCTATATTCATATCTTTAAACAACAATTAAAAAATTCCATGATATTATAGCAAAGATTAGTGATAATTAGTTATCACAATTATCAAGGGTTATATAATATCAAATACTTATGTATTCTACATCATTCATTTATCCTAAATTCGATCATCTACCAATTTATATGTTACAATTGTGAGATTCTACTGCAAAATTACAACATTTAGAACCTCCATACCAATGCAATTCTTAAAAGCAAGTCAAAGTCTCCCACACCAACTCAAATCTGTCTAAAGTATGTGTTAGCCTTGGTAGGCGTTTGGTATGCTATCAAAGTATTAGTAGTGTGGTGGGTTGGCTGCGGTATACCCTATATATAAGCACTAATAGTACATTGATAGTAGTACCAAAAACATGATCAAGGGCTAGAGTAGTCAATTTAATCTATAGTTTCGAGTAAACTATGCTAGTCGAGCCAATTATTATTCAATCACTAATACTTGGTGTGTATTCTTGCAACAGGTCAAATCAAAGGTATCGATACTCACATATATTATGTTAATGGTTCTTAAATGAATTATTCTACATTTATATGTTTAAACAATTATTCAAAGATTCAGTGATATTATAGCTAAGGTTAATGATAAGTAGTTATCACAACCATAGAATATCACATACCTGTGTATTCTATATCTATTCAAAAGTGATCACAAAGCAATCAATACAACTATGAGATTATACTGAAAGATTGCAATTGTTAGTATCTCTAAACTCATATGATTTTTTTAAAAGTTGGTCAAGTAGTCAAATGTCTATGCAAATATAGTTAAGGTTAGGTTAGTCTTGGTGGGTAATTGGAATGCTATCAAAGTATTAGTTATGTGGTGAGTTGGCTGCGGTATACCCTATATATAAGCACCAATAATACATTGATAGTAGCACCAAAAGCTTGACCAAGGACTGGATTTGTTAATTCAAATATACAAAGTCAAGTAAACCATGTTTCAATCAAGCACATTAGTCAAATCAATTGTTATTCATAAATAAACATCGGGTGTGTATTATTACAATAGGTCGAATCAAAGATACCGATTATTATAAGATATCATTAAATTTAAAACAACATTAGCAAGTTAACTAATTATATACAGACTCTAAAACACGAATACGCTACTCTTTTATATTTTGATTAAAATTCATTACACTTTCAAATCCTAAAACAAATGATGACTTTAAATTCTACTGAGCTTCTAAAATATAGTGTAAGAAATTAGACACGATTTTATAACAAACACGTCTTTAATATGTTGAACCGACAATCAAAGTATACAAATAAACAAAAAGTTGAAATGAAAACCAAGAAAGCAAACAACACTTGTGATGACGCTTACATTAAGTAACTTTCGAGACGAAATTCCCTAAAGTAGGGGAATCTGTAATCCCTACGGTTTTGATTAAACCCCAAGTATTGTAATCATGTGTAATTCATAATAAATAAAACACGTTGGATGTTCTTTAAAACACTTGTATTCATAAACTTATATATAATTATATATATATATATATATATATATATATATATATATATATATAGATCTAATTTATTAATAAAGTAATACTAATAATAACAATAACACAACACGTAATCTAAGCTTTTATAAATTTTATTTTATAAAAAGTTATAATTCTTTTATAGCTTAAAAAATTATAATAGGTTGTAATAAAATGATAACATTTTATTAGTAAATAACCAATTATTGAAGTTATATATATATATATATATAACACAATAACAATAATACCAATACTACTACTACTACTACTACTACTAATACTAATAATAATAATAATAATAATAATAATAATAATAATAATAATAATAATAATAATAATAATAATAATAATAATAATAATACATTAAATTTATAAAAAGGGTTTTTATAAAACTTTTGATGTCTTATACAATCTAAGTTATTTATAAGACATAAAGATATTTTATGAACTTATGATTCCTTTCACATAACATGATAATTTTAAACTAGCAGGACTAAAAGGGTATAAATAATAAACCTAAAATGTGAGTAAGTGAAGTTTAAGGCTGAATTTTAACTAGAGAGAAAGGGGAGGGACTAGAACCGTAAAAATCCAATTCCTTATTCCCTTTCTCCCCAACCCAACTGCCGTTCATCCGACCCACGACCCATTCGGCACCCATTTCAGTTCCAGCTCATAATTGCGCATTAACAGCACGAATCTAAGCCAATTATGCAAGGATTAGAACACATTTACTGATTTCAATCAACCATTAATGGGTTTATAAACTCTAAACCCATTCTTTAGCTGTCTAAGGCTCCAGTCATCACCAAAAATTCAAAGTAGGATAGAACTAGTATAAAAAGCAAATTAAACCCATCCATTCTCTTCTTTTGTACATGTCGAATCAATCTGGGCATTTAACATATATTCACAAAGTATTTGGAGAGCAATTCGAAGCCAAGAAACGACTGACATACATGCTCTAATCGAGTTCCTTCAATTCGTAATCAATCCAAGTAAGTCTTAGATGATTCATGGTTTTTTTTTACATGGGAAACAAAAGCCCTATGCTTTTGTGCACTCAAAATCAACAACCGGATCGAATTTAATCTCAAAATATTTTTGGGTTCATCTTGAATTTGGGGCTATTTCTATGTTTCAATAAGAATCATTTGAATCCATTGTTTGCAAGGCATCAGTAGCCCAATCTAACGGTAACACACTTGAGTTTGGGGGAAGGTTTCCGGGGTCTAGCCTCGTGTAACGACCCATTTCAGGAAATTTTATAAAACAAACATAATTGTGTAAATTATGTTTTATGTGTGGGGAGTTTTATAAGATTTAATTATTTTAACTATTTTATTAAATGGTGGGTTGTAACATCACTGTACTTTCGGTCGTCCGTACAGTCCGTACATCCGTATGATTGTACTGTTACGACTTGATATAATAATTATTAATGATAATAAATCACTGAATGTCTGATTTGATGATTTTCACTGTTAATGGTATACATATTCAAAACATATTATTATACGCGTAAACCATGGGAAGTTTAGTTGTAACCCAACTAAACAGAACCAGAGAGTTTATCACAGATGAATACACAGTTTTATGGATGTTGGGATAGAATGGAAAAGAATTGTGAGTTGGTTGTGGTATGGTTGCTAAACATAGTCAAGGACACATGGTCATGGTTTATCGAAATAGCGGTGTGACGGTGTAGGGGAGGTTGCGATCTACCTCTGCATATGCCCTATACATATGCATATTTCGGTCTATCATGGATGTGTCAGTGACTTGGGTTTAGTGGGTTTTGGATTGGGAATTATAATAGTTAAGTTAATAAAATAATGAAAGTATTACTGGAATTGAATACGCGTTGGTGAGGTTACGAACTTAATTTAAACGCGAATATTAAATTAGAAATATTAACTTAATAAATGTATTCGCGTGAGTGACGATTCACACGAATATTATTATTAAGAATGATATTCCGAAACGATATTCCATAATTAATAAACCAAATCGAAATACGATACGAGCGTCGGATTCGCAAAGATGACGATCTTTACGAATACGTACGTAAGTAGCGTGTTTCGACGAGATAATAAAATAATTAATTATGATATTAATTTAATAAATGAAATATAAAAACGTTTATTAGAAATCACAACCTAAAACGAAAACGAACAAATCGTTAATTTAAATAATTAATGTAACGAAAATAAACGGAAACATTTTATTTAAACGATCTTTAGTTAAAATCATCCTATTATAAGAAAACATATTATTTAAAAGAAATTATGTTTAAATGTGTGTTATGTTAAAAACCGAACATTTTATATAATTTATCGCGATAAAAACGAGACCGGACGTGTGGTGACAATATGCGATATAAGGAAGAGTTCTTCCTCTTCCTTCCCATTTCACCAACACCTCCTTCTCTCTCTAAAACACTAAATCCGTCTCCTTCTCTCTCTAAAACTTCTCTCTAACTTATCTCGCTCGTTACTCGACGGATTCAAGAGATTTTGGTGTCCACGCGTTCGGGTGATCGAGGGGAACAAGAGGATACGAGGAAACCCAAAGTCAAGTGACGATGCGAGGTAAATCTGAGATATTATTGTCGGTTTTGTAGTGGATCTCGAACCCTTGTTTTATTGATGCTATAATTGATCTATTAACTTGCTAAACATGAAGATTAGTTAGAATAAACCTAAAGGAAACATGGTAGGGACCTGCAACTAGCTAGGCGCAGGGATGGTGATGGTATACAGGTTCGTTCGAGGGCACCTAGATCGGCCGAAACGAACCAGCTGCTACGCGCCAGCAACGAACCCTGTAGGGTGGCCGAACCCTCCACATTTTCAGCCGAACCTTGGTGGCAAACCATCATCCTGTTAGCCGAACACATGGGAGTCACGAACCATACAGCTTGTCACGAACCCTTCGCACCAACCAGTTTACACGAACCTAGGGTTGCTCTTGATACAGCCGAACCTTACCCTCTTATGGGCCGAACCTCCTAGCCACGAACCCATGCCCATTTAGCCGAACCCTATTGAGGGCGAACCTGAGTGGTGTTAGCCAAACCTTGTGCTGCCAGTTGATGAAGCCGAACCCTAATCTAAATTGGTCGAACCCTAGTCTTGCATGATAGCCGAACCTATGGACCACAACCTAAAAGGTTCGCTGGTTCTAAGGTTCCTAAAATGAGTTCTTTGTTAACTAAGTGGTTAGGGATAAAACAAAGGGGTATAAGCATGTGTATTTATATATGTATAAGTATAGATGTACATATGGATGTATCCATGCATGCATGAAAGATCTAGACCACCACCTTTCTCCTTCTAACTTGGATTTTTAAGAAACTAAGAAGTACACATATATTGAACTTGAATTATGATTAACTTAGTGTATAGAAGTTATTAAATTGGAATTTAAAGAATCACTAACTCAAATGTTGGTGGTTAGAGTAATTGATTATGCATGTGAGGATATATCTATGATATCACAATAATTGCATCATTATAGAATAGTTAACAACTAGAAAGTCTAACTATCTTTAATAATGAACACATATAAGAAGTGGGGTAATCCGTTACAACTTAGAGTAAATAAACTAAGTTAATAAAATATAAATAGGTTAAAGTAAACTTATAAAGGCACTAATTGGATATGAAACACTTATGCTTATAAAAATGGAAATCACACTAATTACAGATCTTTGAGTTGATTTGAGTTACACACGCGAGCGCGCATAATACGAGAACACATATACTAAGGACTTCAGGTGAGTTCTCATAACCTTCCTTTCTTTAAACTGTTTTGTTTTAAAACTCGGAGGTGAAACATGTATACCAATTTAAATATTATTTTGATAGCACAAGGATAATACCTGTTTATGAATATGATATTCACATTATAGAATTATCATTATTTATGGATTATCTCTTACATTTATATATCCGTGTAACATTGTCATTGACTTCGGTCAATAACAAAGATTACATGTATTGTCACTTGGATTATCACAACTCTGTGAAACCTTGCTTTTAACCTTGGTTGAATGCATTGGTTTCATGTATTGTCACGTGGTTAGTGACCACTCCATGGACCATGTCTTTAACTTATGTTAATTACATAATGTCCATGTATAGTCACAGATATTATTTGAGATTACTGATGTTGAGATTGGTTGAATGGTTATGTGATTGATTATCTATTATTGACTATGATTAT
Organism: Mikania micrantha; assembly: GCA_009363875.1. Lineage (NCBI taxonomy): Eukaryota > Viridiplantae > Streptophyta > Magnoliopsida > Asterales > Asteraceae > Mikania > Mikania micrantha. The sequence continues at coordinate 2,346,598 of CM018693.1, read as the reverse complement.
CTATGATTGACTATGATTTAATTGATATGTGACTATGTGTTTGTGTGTATGTTTGATTGTTGAGTTTGGAGATGTGTTGGATTATCTCATACAGGTATTCTTGTGGATTTTCTCAGGAAGACCATAAGCTTTTATACTCATTTTAATCAAAACATTTTTATAAAACCCTTTTTAAACACAAACTTTTAAATTCATTTTATTAAAACAATTTTTAAGTATAAAAACTTATGATTTCTCACCAACTACTTCGTAGTTGACACTTGATTTTCTTACATGTTTCAGGAAATGAAGACAAGTAGGTTAAAGAAGATAATCTCTTCTATTTTGGACATCATCACATAGGATTCTTGGACTTAGCTAATTAACTGTATTTCTGGCGAGTAGAGTTTAGTTAGTTTTGCTAAATCTATTGTGTAATTGATGTATTTAATTCATGATGAACATGATTTTTGTGTAAACATTTATTTGTTTTGATTGATATGTGATGGTATATATTTAGATGCCCACGAGCTTTTGAACAATCTACACATCTCTCGTGGCATCCCGACGATTCCACCGCCGGTCGGGGTGTTACAGATTGGTATCAGAGCCAGGTTATAGGGAATTAGGTTACTAGAAATGGTTGACCTAGTCTATAACCGTAGAATACCCTAGTATGAAGTAATTTCATACACTAGTTAGTAAATTCAGGATTTCATGCTTATGTGTTTATTACATGTTAACTGAACTCCTGTTATACATCTGATATACATATGTTGCTTATTATATTTTTTGCTTACGTGTGCCCTAATGATTCGATAAGGACATGCACGTGGTGTATCGTAAAGGTGGTGGGACGTTGGCTAGGGCAGTTGCGACTGACCCTTACATATGCCCTATATATATACCATTTACGGTACATTAGGTGGATGTCAGTATTGAAGAATGTGGGAACTACCCGTTTGGGAAATTATTTGCTTAGGAAATTAATTGCTTAGGAATTATTTGCTTTAGGAATTATCTGTTTGATCTATAAACACCAGACAAGTACACACTCATGGTATACTACAAAGGTGGTGGGCGTTGGCTTGGGCAGTTGCGACTGACCCTTACATATGCCCTATACATATACCATTTGTAGTATATCGGGGGTCTGTCAGTGTCAGGAACTTAAGATATTATTAGGAATTGTTGTAAGGTGATGATTGATGGATTGTTGATGGTATGTTTGTTGGATTCGTTTGGATTGACTCATGGATGATCACATTCGATAAACACTTATAAAATCACTTATGAACACACTTATTGGACACGTAGGGTGCATAGGATCAACTCACGATACGAACGAATAGTGATGGACGGTAGACTTGGGTGATGATATAGACACTTGGAGATAATATAAACACATAGTGATGATACTAACACTTAGTGATGGTATGGACACTTGATGAGAATAAACTATAGGGAGGATATGAACACTTAGTGACAATAATAACACTCAATGTTGATATGAACCCTCATTGATAATGATGGACATTTGGGATGAGTATGGATATTTAGTGAACTTAGACCTTAGGGGAACTTTAATGTCAGGTGAACTTAGACATTAGGTGAACTTAGAAATAGGCAAACCTACATGTCAGGTGAACTTAGACATTAAGCGAACCTAAATGTTTAAGGGAACTAGAGACCACTTCACTCAAAATTTTCCTACCTAGGATAAGGTTTGTGAAGTGAGATTATGGTAAGATACATGATACACCCTAAATCCTAACAAGGGCATAATCGTGGTGCAATGAAACGGTGGTGGGACGGTGTAGGGGAGATTGCTATCTACCTCTGCAGATGCCCTATATATAAGCTTGTTGCATTGCATCGGGAGGTTGTCAGTGTTGGTATAGGGTAGAAAATGTTTGAACTTAGGATTTAGTTAGCTAATATTAGTTATGAACAACTAGGACACTTAGCATAATATTAGGAAATTTATAAATGTTATGAGTTTAATGACATGTAGGAGATAAATATAGTTCCTATATGTAATCCTGACTATTTAAAATGAACTCATTTAATCATAGTTTGTATGACATACGTTGTAAACGGTAGTAACATGTTTCTAATCTATTCAGAAACATGTCGCCTCGCCGTCACAACGGAGATGATACGAACTCTGAGGACGCTAACGGTAATGCCAACTCCGGCATGCAAGAGTTAGCTAACCTCATCACTGGATTGGTGAACCAATTTACCCAAGCCAATCAGAACATCAATCAGAACAGAGGTGGTGCAAACCTGCCAACTTGCACGTTCAAACACTTCAACTCCTGTAACCCTCTGAAGTTCACGGGTGCTGAATCGGCCACTGGTCTGCTGCAGTGGTTTGAGAGCATGGAGAATACCTTCATCAACAGTGATTGCCTCGAGAACTTGAAGGTGCGCTATGCTACCAGTGTTTTCCAAAAGAGAGAACTTACTTGGTGGAATGGCGAAAAACAAACTAGGGGAGTTGATGCTGCCCTAGCACTGACTTGGACTGAGGTCAAGAATTTGATGACCACCGAATTCTGTCCTCACAGTGAGATGAGGAAACTGGAGACTGAGTTCTGGGAGCTCAAACAGGATAGTGGCGAGAACATCATCTACAATACTCAATTCCATGAGTATAGTCTACTGGTGCCTCATTTGGTGACACCCTTGGAGAGGGAAATTGAGAAGTATATTGGCGGACTGCCGATACAGATTCAGGTTACAGTCTACGGGAGCAATCCCAAAACACTTGAGGCTGCGATCCGTCTATCTGCAACTCTTACTGACAATCATGTGAAGAATGGAACACTCACAAGGAAAGGAACAAAGAAGGCTGAGGTGAAGAATGCTACAAAAGAAACAAAGACTGAAGTCATGTCTGAAGCTGCTAGTTCTTCTAAAAGCAGCAACAAAAAGAGAAAGACCAGGAACTTCATGGTCACTGCTCCTGCTGCTAAGTCCGCACAGCAATCGTCAAACAACACTACTGCCAGGAATTATGTTGGGAACACTCCTCAATGTAATACCTGCCGATATCATCACACACCTAACTTGCCATGTCGAGTTTGCAACAAATGTGGCAAGTATGGTCATTTTGCAAATGTTTGTCGGAGTGCACTGCAAGCACAAAGGATGCAACATGCACCGCTTGCACTGCCAGCTCCGCAAGCTCAAGCTATTCCAGCTGTACCCGTTCGCCAGGTACCTCCTGCACAGGCAAGAGCCTGTTATGAGTGTGGGGAAGTGGGTCACTTCAGAAACCAGTGCCCAAAGTTGACTGGAAATAATCAGAGTGTGGCAAGAGGCCGGGCGTTCCAATTGAATGCTCCCGCTGCTCAAGCCAACCAGGACGTGGTCAAGGGTACATTTCTGATCAACAACTCTTATGCATCTGTCTTATTTGATTCTGGTGCCGATAGGATTTTCGTTTCATACGATTTTGAATGCATGCTTGGTAGAACACGTACATATTTAGATAAACCGATTAACGTGGAGGTGGCTGACGGAAACACTATTGATATTGACACTGTTATTATTGGATGTACTGTGAACTTAAGTAATTACGTTTTTCCAGTTGATCTCATACCTATGCATCTTGGTAGCTTTGATGTTATCATAGGCATGGATTGGTTAGCCACCCACAAAGCGGAGATAGTTTGTCATGAGAAATACATTCGTATTCCCTTACCTTCGGGTGAAACTTTAAAAGTATTTGGAGAAACTGCTAGCAAAGGTCTTAAGTTGATGTCATGCACTAAAGCACACAAGTACCTTAGGAAGAAGTGTATAGCCTTCTTAGCACATGTTGTAGAGAAAAAGGAGAAAGGAAAGAACATTGAAGACGTGCCTGTAATCAGAGATTTCCTAGAAGTATTTCCAGATGATTTGCCGGGTCTTCCACCAGAACGTCGTAGAGTTTCGAATTGACTTAGTACCTGGTGCGAATCCTGTCGCCAAAGCTCCTTACAGACTTGCACCTTCAGAGTTGCAAGAGTTGGCGAGCCAGCTGCAAGAGCTGACCGATAAAGGATTTATTCGCCCGAGCCATTCACAATGGGGTGCACCGGTCCTGTTTGTCAAAAAAAGGACGGGTCATTCCAAATGTGCATCGACTATCGCGAATTAAACAAACTCACAATTAAGAATTGATATCCACTGTCGCGCATCGATGATCTCTTCGATCAGATCCAGGGCTCGGCATGGTTTTCAAAGATCGATCTTAGGTCTGGGTATCATCAGCTTCGCGTACACGATGATGACATTCCCAAGACGGCTTTTAGAAAAAGATATGGCCATTATGAATTTCTGGTAATGCCTTTTGGCCTTACCAAGGAAGAACACGAGAAACACCTTAAGTTGGTTTTGGAGATCCTAACAGAAGAGCGACTGTATGCCAAATTCTCTAAATGTGAATTTTGGCTTAAGGAAGTTCAATTCTTGGGGCACATAGTCAATGAAAACGGTGCTCACGTGGATCCTGCGAAGATTGATGCGGTGAAGAATTGGAGTACACCGAAGACACCGACGGAGATTCGATCATTTCTCGGACTTGCCGGTTACTATCGGCGGTTTATCTCGAGCTTCTCCAGGATTGCTGTCCCTCTCACTTCTTTGACTCAGAAGAATAAACCACATGACTGGGGACCGAAGCAAGAAGAGGCGTTCCAAACTTTGAAGCAGAAACTTTGTGATGCTCCTGTCTTGACACTGCCTGATGGAAATGACGATTTTGTGGTTTACTGTGATGCATCCAACCTAGGTCTCGGTTGTGTTCTCATGCAGCGGGGAAAGGTTGTGGCCTATGCATCAAGACAGCTGAAGATTCACGAGAAAAACTACACTACCCACGAATTGGAACTTGGTGCAGTCGTGTTTGCCTTGAAGATATGGAGACACTATCTTTATGGCACTAAGTGTGTAGTGTTTACAGACCATAAAAGTCTGCAACACATTCTCAATCAGAAAGAGCTTAATATGAGACAACGGAGATGGGTTGAACTGTTAAACGATTATGACTGTGAAATTCGCTACCATCCTGGTAAAGCGAATGTAGTAGCAGACGCACTTAGTCGCAAAAGACAAGTTCAGATTCATAGTGTCCGAGTGCACACTAATCTCCGTAATGATGTTCTCACAGCCCAACAACACTCGTTAGCTCAGGACAACTTGAAGAATGAGATGTCTTGTGGGGCTGAAATTTTATTGGAAACTAAAGATGATGGCTTGATGTACTATTTGAATCGGTTGTGGATACCGAACAGGGGTGATCTTAGGATGGTGATTATGGATGAAGCTCATAAGTCTCGTTACTCAATCCATCCGGGTGCTGACAAGATGTATCAAGACCTTAGGGGCTTGTACTGGTGGCCTGGAATGAAGAAGGATATTGCTGAGTATGTGTCCAAGTGCTTTAACTGTGCTAAGGTAAAGGCCGAACACCAGCGACCTTCGGGATTGTTATTACAACCAGAGATACCGATGTGGAAGTGGGAGAACATTTCTATGGATTTCATTACTAAACTCCCACGAACCGCAAACAGTAAAGATAGCATTTGGGTGATAGTTGATAGATTGACCAAGTCGGCTCATTTCTTACCGATACGCGAGACGTACCCTGTGCGGAAGTTAGCTCGTATCTACATTGATGAGATAGTTAGCCGACATGGTATTCCCTTGAGTATAATATCGGATCGTGATGCTCGTTTCACTGCACGATTTTGGAAATCACTTCATGAAGCCATTGGAACAAGACTGGATCTTAGAGCTTATCATCCTCAAACGGATGGACAGACGGAACGAACGATTCACACACTGGAAGACATGTTGAGGGCTTGTGTCATCGATTTCGGTGGCAATTGGGATAGCCATTTACCATTGGTTGAGTTCTCGTATAACAACAGTTATCACGCGAGCATTGGTATGGCGCCGTTTGAAGCTCTTTATGGCAGGAAATGTCGGTCACCTATTTGTTGGACCGAGGTCGGCGATTCGCAGATTACTGGTCCCGAGATTATTCAGGAAACGACTGACAAGATCCGCCAGATCCGGGACAATCTGTTAGCTGCTCGCAGTCGACAGAAGAGCTACGCGGATAAACGAAGAAAGCCTTTAGAGTTTGAAGTGGGAGATATGGTATTGCTCAAAGTATCGCCTTGGAAGGGCGTTGTTCGATTCGGAAAGAAGGGGAAGCTTGCTCCACGTTATGTTGGCCCTTTTAAGATTCTTGAACGGACCGGGAAGGTTGCCTACAAGTTGGAACTTCCTCCTGAACTTAGTAACGTGCACCCGACGTTTCCCGTGTCCAATTTAAGAAAGTGCTTAGCTGATCAAGATCTTCAGGTACCACTCGATGACATTCGCATCGATGATACCATGCATTTTATTGAAAGACCGGTGAAGATAATGGATCGTGAGGTTAAAAAGCTCAAACCCAGTAGAATTCCAATTGTCAAAGTACGTTGGGAATCGAAGCGGGGTCCAGAGTTCACCTGGGAGCGAGAAGATCAGATGAAGCTTAAGTACCCACATTTATTTACTGCGGTCACTCCAAGTTGAATTTCGGGACGAAATTCCTTCAACTAGGGGAGACTGTAACATCACTGTACTTTCGGTCGTCCGTACAGTCCGTAAATCCGTACGATTGTACTATTACGACTTGATATAATAATTATTAATGATAATAAATTACTGAATGTCTGATTTGATGATTTTCAGTGTTAATGGTATACATATTCAAAACATATTATTATACGCGTAAACCATGGGAAGTTTAGTTGTAACTCAACTAAACAGAACCAGAGAGTTTATCGCAGATGAATACACAGATTTATGGATGTTGGGATAGAATGGAAAAGAATTGTGAGTTGGTTGTGATATGGTTGCTAAACATAGTCAAGGACACATGGTCATGGTTTATCGAAATAGTGGTGGGACGGTGTAGGGGAGGCTGCGATCTACTTCTGCATATGCCCTATACATAGGCATATTTCGGTCTATCATGGATGTGTCAGTGACTTGGGTTTAGTGGGTTTTGGATTGGGAATTATAATAGTTAAGTTAATAAAATAATGAAAGTATTATTGGAATTGATTACACGTTGGTGAGGTTACGAACTTAATTTAAACGCGAATATTAAATTAGAAATATTAACTTAATAAATGTATTCGCGTGAGTGACGATTCACACGAATATAATTATTAAGAATGATATTCCGAAACGATATTCCATAATTAATAAACCAAATCGAAATACGATACGAGCGTCGGATTCGCAAAGATGACGATCTTTACGAATACGTACGTAAGTAGCGTGTTTCGACGAGATAATAAAATAATTAATTATGATATTAATTTAATAAATGAAATATAAAAACGTTTATTAGAAATCACAACCTAAAACGGAAACGAACAAATCGTTTATTTAAATAACTAATGTAACGAAAAGAAACGGAAACATTTTATTTAAACGATCTTTAGTTAAAATCATCCTATTATAAGAAAACATATTATTTAAAAGAAATTATGTTTACATGTGTGTTACGTTAAAAACCGAACATTTTATATAATTTATCGCGATAAAAACGAGACCGGACGTGTGGTGACAATATGCGATATAAGGAAGAGTTCTTCCTCTTCCTTCCCATTTCACCAACACCTCCTTCTCTCTCTAAAACACTAAATCCGTCTCCTTCTCTCTCTAAAACTTCTCTCTAACTTATCTCGCTCGTTACTCGACGGATTCAAGAGATTTTGGTGTCCACGCGTTCGGGTGATCGAGGGGAACAAGAGGATACGAGGAAACCCAAAGTCAAGCGACGATTCGAGGTAAATCTGAGATATTATTGTCGGTTTTGTAGTTGATCTCGAACCCTTGTTTTATTGATGCTATAATCGATCTATTAACTTGCTAAACATGAAGATTAGTTAGAATAAACCTAAAGGAAACATGGTAGGAACCTGCAACTAGCTAGGCGCAGGGATGGTGATGGTATACAGGTTCGTTCGAGGGCACCTAGATCGGCCGAACCTAACCAGCTGCTACGCACCAACAACGAACCCTGTAGGGTGGCCGAACCCTCCACATTTTTAGTCGAACCTTGGTGGCAAACCATCATCCTGTTAGCCGAACACATGGGAGTCACGAAACATACAGCTTGTCACGAACCCTCCGCACCCTCCTTGACCGGCGAACCCTAGCCGAACCAACCAGTTTACACGAACCTAGGGTTGCTCTTGATACAGCCAAACCTTACCCTCTTATGGGCCGAACCTCCTAGCCACGAACCCATGCCCATTTAGCCGAACCCTATTGAGGGCGAACCTGAGTGGTGTTAGCCGAACCTTGTGCTGCCAGTTGATGAAGCCGAACCCTAATCTAAATTGGTCGAACCCTAGTCTTGCATGATAAACGAACCTATGGACCACAACCTAAAAGGTTCACTGGTTCTAAGGTTCCTAAAATGAGTTCTTTGTTAACTAAGGGGTTAGGGATAAAACAAAGGGGTATAAGCATGTGTATTTATATATGTATAAGTATAGATGTACATATGGATGTATCCATGCATGCATGAAAGATCTAGACCACCACCTTTCTCCTTCTAACTTGTATTTTTAAGAAACTAAGAAGTACACATATATTGAACTTGAATTATGATTAACTTAGTGTATAGAAGTTATTAAATTGGAATTTAAAGAATCACTAACTCAAATGTTGGTGGTTAGAGTAATTGATTATGCATGTGAGGATATATCTATGATATCACAATAATTGCATCATTATAGAATAGTTAACAACTAGCAAGTCTAACTATCTTTAATAATGAACACATATAAGAAGTGGGGTAATCCGTTACAACTTAGAGTAAATAAACTAAGTTAATAAAATATAAATAGGTTAAAGTAAACTTATAAAGGCACTAATTGGATATGAAACACTTATGCTTATAAAAATGGAAATCACACTAATTACAGATCTTTGAGTTGATTTGAGTTTCACACGCGAGCACGCATAATACGAGAACACATATACTAAGGACTTCAGGTGAGTTCTCATAACCTTTCTTTCTTTAAACTGTTTTGTTTTAAAACTCAGAGGTGAAACATGTACACCAATTTAAATATTATTTTGATAACACAAGGATAATACCTGTTTATCAATATGATATTCACATTATATAATTATCATTATTTATGGATTATCTCTTACATTTATATATCCGTGTAACATTGTCATTGACTTCGGTCAATAACAAAGATTACATGTATTGTCACTTGGATTATCACAACTCCGTGAAACCTTGCTTTTAACCTTGGTTGAATGCATTGGTTTTATGTATTGTCACGTGGTTAGCGACCACTCCATGGACCATGTCTTTAACTTATGTTAATTACATAATGTCCATGTATAGTCACAGATATTATTTGAGATTAGTGATGTTGAGATTGGTTGAATGGTTATGTGATTGATTATCTATTATTGACTATGATTATCTATGATTGACTATGATTTAATTGATATGTGACTATGTGTTTGTGTGTATGTTTGATTGTTGAGTTTGGAGATGTGTTGGATTATCTCATACATGTATTCTTGTGGATTTTCTCAGGAAGACCATAAGCTTTTATACTCATTTTAATCAAAACATTTTTATAAAACCCTTTTTAAACACAAACTTTTAAATTTATTTTATTAAAACACTTTTAAGTATAAAAACTTATGATTTCTCACCAACTACTTCGTAGTTGACACTTGATTTTCTTACATGTTTCAGGAAACGAAGACAAGTAGGTTGAAGAAGATGATCTCTTCTATTTTGGACATTATCACATAGGATTTTTGGACTTAGCTAATTAATTGAATTTCTAGCGAGTAGAGTTTAGTTAGTTTAGCTAAATCTTTTGTGTAATTGATGTATTTAATTCATGATGAACATGATTTTGTGTAATTGATGTATTTAATTTAGATGCCCACGAGCTTTTGAACAATCTACACATCCCTCGTGGCATCCCGATGATTCCGCCGCCGGTCGGGGTGTTACATGGGTGTTAATTAACTTAACTAAGTTAGACATAGACTAGTTAGATTTAACTAGTAATGGAGGGGCTAAAAGTGTTAGTAGATGAAACTTAATTATAGAAGGGGGTTATATGGAAATGTGGGTGGTCAAAATTGGTCATAAGACCATTTGGCTGGGGAGTGTCAATCAAGAGAAGAAAAAAGAAGAAAAAAACCTCAATCTTCAAAATTGCGGCTTCATATCAACAAGAATTGTTCATGCAATCATATATTGGAGTTGTTCTTGTGTCTTACTACAACAAGGTAAGAGTTTTTGGGTGTTTTTGGTGTAATTTTTGTGGGTCTCATATGAGGTATGATTAGGGTATGGTTAAATACGAATTTTAGATGTTTGGAGGGTGTTAAATGTTGTTATTCATAGTGATAATCATCTAGGAACAACATTTTGATCACTTCTTGCAAGTAGATGTAATATGATGAATGGGGGTTTTGGTATGGTTCATGGGGTATATGAACTTGGCAGTTAAACTTGGTGTTTAAATGTTGAGTTGATGATTTTATAAAGTTGTTGTAGTTGTTTTGTGCATGATGAGTTTGTTCATTTTGGAAATCAAAAATGGAGTTTGATAGAAGTGTTATGGATCAATGATCATAGGTGGATAAATGTATGCACATAAGGTGTTTGATGAAATGACAAATTGAGAGTTTTAACTTAAAAATGAGTTTTTAAGTGTATTGATGAGGTGAAATATGTCATATAAATGTAAAATGATGAATTTGGGTGATAATAGGTCAATTGGAAGTAAATTGGATTGAAAACGGTGATAATGGGTCAAATGGTGTAATTTGACTATAATAGTCACCACTTGTGTTAAACCTATTAGTTGTGATAATAGGAAGCGATAGTGGAGATAGTGGAACTAAACGACCCAGGAAGGAAATTTTTGTAGAGGATAACTCATTGGACCGAGGTAAGTCGCCCAACTCTTCTTAATTAACATGTGCTATGGTGTGTTATGCATATGTATATGAATATGTGTTGAGATGTATGTAGGTTATACACGGATGTGTAGATTTTGGTGAATTGGTGTTTTGTATATGTTGTTTAACAATAAGATGCATAGTGAGTGTTGGGTGTTTGATTTGGTGTGTCATTTATTGGTGTTTGGTGATGACGTGCAATATGTGTTCATAATTGCACTTGACATGGTTGGCATGTAGTAGTTCACTAATGGTGGTAAAGATTGGAAAGATTCACAAGAGGTGTGAACTTCCAAAGTCAATTGTGTGGAATTTAGTGAATAGACGTATATTTGACTTGGTGTTGGTGAATAACATGATATGTATGTGGAATATGCATTGAATGTTGAATTTGGTGAATAGATGTATGTTTGACTTGGTGTTGGTCAATAATAGGTGATTATGTGGAATATGCATTGCATGTTGAATTTTTGAATTGATGTATGTTTGACTTGGTGTGACAATAGCAAGCAATATGTATTATATTTGTTTAGTTATTGTACTGGAGTAAGTTTACAATTGGTGTGGTGAAATAAAAATGATTCACAAGTGGTGTGAACCTCTTATTAGAAGTTTGACTAAAAATGGTCCAACAATTCGAATTGGTGATTGAGTACTTGTTGCTTGACAATAACATGCAATAGGTGTTATATTGCTTGATTATCGTTGATATGGTGTTTTATTGCTTGATTATGATTTACTTGGTGTTTCTTTATATGTGTGGTGAAAGATTTGAAATAGTTCATAAGGTGTGTGAATTTATAATTGAGTTTGACTTAAATTGGTATTTTGAATCACAAGTGGTATGATCATGACATTGGATTATTCACAAGGTGTGTGAATGTCCTTTGTTGGTGTAATCAAGTTTGGTAAGACACAAGTGGTGTGTTTACTTAACTTGAGAAATCTTGGTGGAATAAGATTTCTTTGGTGTTTTGGGTGCAAACGACCCGTTAGCAAATCGTTTGTTGTTTATGCATAAGTAAGTCATCAAAAAGTGTTTGAGACCTGTTTATTATGTCCAACAGGTGTTGTGGAATTCATTTGGGGATAAAGAAATGGTTAAAATCGACCAGGAATGGTTTTGGAAGTCAAAAATGCGAAAATTGGTATTGTTGATCTACAGGTGGAGTATGATATGCCAGAAGTGGAGTATCATACGCCACCTAGTATATGATACACCATATAAGCTCTGTGATACGCCGATTCCATACGCCGGGGTTAGCATATCATATGCTGGTCAAAGTCAAACCTTGGGTTTTTGACATTTTGACTTGGGATTGATTCGAGGGTCAATTGGGTGAACTTATTTGATCAAAATTGAATATTTTGATCATGTTTGCTCGGGGGAACAAACAAGGGGACTTACTTAGTTCTTATGAACTAATGGTGAATATATATATATATATGGTGTTTTCATGTGAACGGAAAGGGTGATGGCACACGTGATCGAGTTACATGGAGAATCGGATCGAACATGTTATGATTGAAACCCAATGACTTTTGTAAATTGTTGTTAATGTTGTAATTGGGTTTTGGAATGTAGAATTGACCTAACAATATATGTTTTGGTAAAACATTGGGTTATTTTGAAAAATTAAAATGGATGTTTATATTGAAAAATCTGGGACCTAATTTGAATAGTCGTTTTTAAACACGTGTTATGCGTGTGTGGGTTTTGGGGCTTACACCTCGATAGCTACACCCTTTACCCGGTTTTGTGACACTTCCTCCCATTCCAACCCATTTTTTTACATAAATAATATCTAAAATTCTGCAAATTCATTTTAAACAACCTCTAAATGCATAACTAAATTTTGAAAATGATTTTAAGTAAAGTTTTTATATTAAACTAATTTAAATACTTAAATCTAAACACATTATATGAATTTAAAAATCATGTTAAATATTTCAAAATATTATAAAACATAATTCAATATTTTAAAATACATATTTAGTTAATTTAATCAATGTTTAATAAAATAATATTTTTTCATAAAGATTACTTTAAATAATTTTTCAAGATTTACATTTTAAGTATTAAAAACAAGATTATGAAGAAAGATTGCCTTTAAATAAATATATAAAGATTTTTTTAAAAAAACAATAATCTTTTAAAGATTCAACGTTGCAAAATAAAATATAAGAGTTATTTTATAAACCCAAAATTCATTTTTTTACAAATTTTTCTAATAAATGGTTTAAACTTATTCTAAACTGATTTCTAAAACAAATGGTATTTCTGAGAATATCTTTACCAAAGGTTAAAATAAATAAACCTGATGATTCATTTAAGTCAAACATACAAAATTTTATAAATACAAATAATTTGCAAAAGAAATGGTTGGAAATTTATTCACTTATTATTCTTAGAAATTCACATACAAAATAATAAATAAAAAATATATTTAATATTCTCTTTTATTTATTATAAGAATATTATTAAATATAAATTATTAAATATTCTTAAACAATTAGTCTAGTTTATTCAATAAATAATATTGATAAATAAAAAGAATATATTTGATATTCTATTTTATTAAATCAATATTATAACAATAGTTATTCTAAGTATCAAGAGCATCCAGGAGACAAAGCATTTGCGTCTTCCAAAGATGGTAATTGAGATCACCACACAGAAACAAAGTTGGATACATTAGCATTGGATGCATATAAATACGCAAGCTCTTTTTCAGTTTTTGCTGAGGTAACATGAGGGTTTGATTGTTTTCGAAAGCCACCTGAAGATGATGAACTGGCCATAATGAATGCAATTTGCGTCTTAGCTTTTTTGGGATGAATGCATTGTATCGGGGCTTTGTATATATTGACACATAAAATCTGTTGAACCCACTCTTCTTATAAACTGTACCTGACCGGCGAGGCAGATTCCCGTATGGACAGATATTAAATATAATTCAAATATTCACAATTTTTAAATATTATTTTAATTGATAAAAACTGAACTAACCTAATTTTTCATTATTTGTTGTTGTAAATCCAATAAATTGGATATTCAAATAAAAAAAATCAAAATTAATAAAAGTTTAATTTTACATTTATTTAATTTTTTACTTTTGTATACGTACATATAATTTAGTTTTATCAATCTTTACTAACGGGGTGTTTGTTTGCCTTTTAATGATTCCATTCAGAGGCTGCCTTTTAATCGATAAGAGGCAAGTGCGTTTGGTTGGGTAAAAAAAGCCTCTAAATGGTTCAACATTGGAAAGAGTCTGAATGAAACTCACCTTATGTGTTTCGAAAACCCATCAGCCACCACCATCGACGACTCCATCCAGCCACCACCATCGACGACTCCGATCACGCCACCACCATCGCCCCACCACGATCACGCCACTACTGCCGCTCGATGGTTCACACCAGAAGGGACGACGACGGAGGCGGCGAAGCCCTAAAATCGATGATGGGATGTGAACGATTCGACGATGGGATGGGAACGAAAACCTAAAATCGACGAAGATGCGGCGCCAATGGGTTCGGGTGTGAAGGCCGAAGGGGCAGATGACTTCATGGTGGTGCTCGCCGGTGGGGTTGGCTTCACGGTCGGCGGCTTCATGATGACGACAGGAAGACGGGGACAGGTAAGGTTTTGAAAGAAAATAGGGAAATTTTTAGTTTTATTCAGATGTATGAACCAAACACTTTTAACTAGTTTAACACTTAATCGTTCAGACCCTCTCAATCATCCAGATTTCTTAATCATTCAGCACTTAATGATTTAGACTCAACCATAGAACCCCTAATTATTTAGTAGATTTACCAACAAAATGTCAATTTTTGAATATACTATTTCCATGTTTTTTAATTAATTTAAGTTAATAATTAATCTGTTAATGCCTTTCAATTGTTAACAAAATATATGAGTGTTAACATATTATGCTATTTTTTTAAATAAAACTTAATTTATGGACGTACAATAAAATTGTTTCAATATTTTAAAATTTTAAGTTAAAATAATTGTGTACATTTTGTAATAAATTATATACTTTTCGAAAATTATTTTCGTTTAATATTTTCTTTAATTTCTAAACCTTATCTTAAATAAAATGTAATTTAAATTATCTTTTTCAAATACACTTAAAAGTCAAAAATTTTAAAATTAAAAATTTTACAATTATTTTAATTTAAAATTTTAAAATGTTGAAACAATTTTATTGTATGTCGGTAAATTAAGCTGTAAAGACTAATAAAGGCTGATGCTCACCAAACTTCTTGTTTTGTCTAAGTATAGGAGTCTCTTTGAATAAACACCTTCGGAAGGAAGAAGTGATTCTTCGGAAGCAACATTGCTTCCGAAGGATAACTGATTCCTGCCGAAGGTTGTACAAGACAACTGCTTCCGAGGAATCCTCTAATGCTCGGAAGACAAAGACTTCCGAGAAATCTTCTTATGCACACAAGACAAAGACTTCCGAGGTTTATCCTCTGACAAAGACTGTAGCAGCTTACTCTCAAAGTACAAAAGGTACTGACACAAGACATGCTGGTCTGAGTAAAGACAAAGACAACATGTAATGAGTCAGATAAAGCGCCTTACCTCTCCCATGCTGCATTAAATGCAAAAGATCATCTGAAGCCTTGAAGATCAACAACATTAAATGTCTTTTGTATTTAATAGTTCTTTGTAAAGTCAATGTCTATTAATGTAATGATCATGACTGAGTGTCTTAGCCTGTTAAGACACTCAACATACTAGAATAAGCTTTACTTTATGTACTTGTCTAGTATACCCAACTTGTATTCCTAAGTGTATACGGTTGTAGCCTCGGCTATATAACCTCCCAATGTATTGTTGCTTGAAGTGTGCTTGCTTGTATACTTCCACTTTGAGAGAAATATATCCTTGAGCTTGAATTATTCTTGTGTTCTTAATATTGTTCAAAGATTATTATTGTGTCACTTTGAGTGAAATTGTGAGATCATTCTAACAGAACATTCCGCATCTGTTAGAATTAAGTAAGAAATACTTGTGAAGTGTTGTTTAGAGATAACAACCCGATCCTACAAGTGGTATCAGAGCCTTTGGCTCTTGAACTTGACTGACTAATCATCATCAAGTTACCAGTTCTATTTCTTATAAACCCTCATAGTAGTAACACTCATATTTTCTGTGTCTGTCCAAGATGGCTGCTCTAAACAAACATGATACAGAAAATGGCACTCTCAACAAGCCACCAATGTTCACACCTGAAGACTTCGATACCTGGAAAGTCAGAATGGAAGGGTTCATCAGGAACCAAGACTTCAAACTTTGGAAGTCTGTTCTTGAAGGTCCCTACATTCCTACAGTTGCTGCTGCCGGTGCTGGAGTTGCTGCAGTACCAAAAGATCCATCTATGTACTCAGACGAAGATTACAAGAAGATGGAAGTTGATTCTAAAGCTCTTTGGCTAATTCAGATGTCAATACCGAACTCCATTATACATGCATTCAAGAAATGCAAGTCTGCTCAAGAACTGTGGAATTCCTTGAAGCAGATGTATGAAGGGTCAGAAGATGTCAAAGAAAACAAGAAGGATATGCTGAAACAGAAGTTTGAAAACTTTTGTCAACAAAACAATGAGAATATGTCTTCTCAGTACCTAAGGTATGTCCAACTTGTGGATGAATTAACTACTGCAGGTGTAACTCTTGATAATCAAGATGTGCTCAGAAAATTTCTGAGGTCTCTTCCAAAGGCATGGAATATCTACTCTGTAACAATCAGAAGAACAGAAAACCTGAAAACTCTAACTTTAGGAGAATTGTTTGGTATTCTCAGTGCCTATCAGATGGAATTAGATGCCCAAGAATCTAAAGTTTCTCACTCACCATCTGGTTCAGCAGCTCTTTATGCACCCATCAATAATCCTCCATACCAAAGCTATCAACCCCTCTACCATTCTACCTCCACACCCACTGTCACATTTCCTGAAACTCCAAATTCATCAAACCTTGTATCTAACCCAACCCCACTACTAACCTCTGGGCAAGGAGCTTTTATGGCTGAGGAGACAAATTACTTTCATCTGTGTCAAGAAGACTTGGATGGTATTCCTGCAGATGATCTTGAGGAGATGGATATAAACTATCAAATGGCTATGATTTCATACAGGGCAAAGAAGTTTTACCAAAGAACCGGCAGACAGTTCAAAAAGCACAATATGAAGACTGGGTTTGGACTTGACAAATCTAAACTCAAATGCTTTAACTGTCAACAGTTAGGCCACTTTGCCAGAGAATGCAAGTCCACAGGAACTCAGCAGACAACTTCTGGGCAACCACAACAAAGACCATCAAGCTCATCTAACAATGCAAACATTGCTGAACAAGATTTTGCAGACTGGAGCTTTCAAGCTGAGGACCCCTCCATCTCCAACAGTGCTTTGATGGCAAATGACTCATCTTCCTCAAGCAAGGTAACTGATAGCATGTGCTCACCTGAATGCTTAGAAACATTAACTATTTATAAGAAAATAAATTCTCAACTCTGTAATGAACTTGAGTCTCTACAAGTAGTCAAGGCAAATTTCTTTGAGGTTGAAAGAAATTACAAAGAAAAGATTGAAGAAATGGAAAAGACCATTTCAAGTTTAAAACATGAAGATACTAACAAACAGTGTCAGATTAAAAATCTTTTAGAAAGACTAACCACTGCCAAGACTGAACTTGTATTGGCTGAGTCTTACAGAGACAAATTTCTAAGCCAAGGTGAAAAATATGAAAAACTTTTTAGAATGAGCAGCACAACTGAACTTGTGAATAAAAGGGGAGCTGGTTTGGGATATAACAATGTGGAACCTCCATCTGCTTATACTTCTATAACAGATGTTAGGTGTAAATCACTGGTTGACCTTGTGTATAATGAGGAGTTGGATATACACAAGGTAGTTCAAAAGGATAATCTCTCTGATCCAAGTACCTCAACATGCTCAGATGAGGATGATGTTCCTATTAAATCAGTAAAAGGAAAACAAGCTTTGAAATTTAAGAATCAAAATAAGAAAACTAAGAAACATTCAACAGTTTTTATCAAAGCTAAAACCACAGAAAATATCTCCTCAGATGAGTATGTGACTTGCCCATCTGACAAGTCAAAACGAGGTAGATCAATGGAGAGAAAAGTCAATTCTCCAGGAAAACAGGCAAAGTCTAAGACTAACAAGTATGCTGGAACATCCAAACCATCATTCTCTGAGGATCAAAGATCAGACTTCGTTAAAAGGGATAAGCAGCAACACTCTCCCAACATTCAAACTCTATGTCTGATGTGCGGTGAAAAGAATCATTTTGCTGCTGATTGCTTCTATAATCCAAGAAGCAGAATTTCCTCAATCAAGGGAAGAGGAAGAAAGAATAGTTGGAGTCAGTCATCTACTTCTTCGGAAGAACAGAGAAGAAATTTGGTCAAGAGGGCATCGGAAGCAAGTACCTCCAGTAATAGGAAGAAACAAAATAAAAATGCTTCTGAAAAGAAAGCATCGGAAGCAAAGAAAAAGGAAGCTTCCGAAAGAAAAGGAACCTCGGAAGCTCATCAAAGGAATGCTTTCAACAAACAAAAGAGGTCATCTGTCTTCGGAAGAAGATCATCGGAAGGAAAAAGGAAAACAGCTTCCGATGACCATCAAAAGAAACCAAGTCTTCCGACAACTCAAAAGGCACAAGTATGGAAGAAGAAGGAATCATCTGATAAGCCATCACCCACATCAGAAGCATCCACATCATCTGTCCCACCTAGAATGATGTCAAAGAAATTTACTTACAATGATGCAAATGGTAAACCCAAGACCACATGGGCTTGGGTTCCCATCAGAAACTAACTCACTTCTGGTCATGTGCAGGAACAGCAGGAATCAAAAGGCAACTTGTGGATAGTTGACAGTGGCTGCTCCAGGCACATGACAGGCAACAAGACCCTCTTGCACAAATATGAACCATTCTTTGGCGGGTCTGTTGCTTTTGGAAGTGATCCAGTAGGAGGATACATAACAGGTAGAGGCACAATCACAAATGGTAAGGTAAGCTTTGAGAATGTACATTTTGTAAAAGAACTTAACTACAATTTACTAAGTGTATCACAGGTGTGTGATCAAAAGCATAACATGTTGTTTACTGAGCATGAGTGCATTGTTCTGAAACCAGGATTTGTGATACCAAATGATCAAATTCTACTCAGAGCTCCAAGAAGAAGTAACATGTATATGCTAGATATGAGCACAGCTGCACCTCTTAGTAATATAAGCTGCTTTGTCTCAAAAGCTTCACTTGATGAATCATCACTTTGGCATAGAAGACTTTGTCATGTAAACCTCAAAAATATGAATAAATTGGTCAAAAATAATTTAGTAACTGGTTTACCAACAAAAGAATTCATATGTGTTGATAAATGTGTTGCATGCTTAAAGGGTAAGCAACACAAGTCATCTCATAATGCCAAAGAGATAAATTCTATTACCACAGTCCTTCATTTACTACATATGGACTTGTTTGGCCCCACAAGTGTTAAAAGTCTTGGTAGAAAATCATACTGTTTGGTGGTTACTGATGATTTCTCTCGGTATACCTGGGTGTTTTTCTTAAATACCAAGGATGAAACTGCCGAAATCCTAAAGTCATTTATACTCAGGGTGGAGAATGAAAGTGACCATCATGTAAAAATAATCAGATCAGATCAAGGAACAGAATTCAAGAATCATGTTTTAAATTCTTTTTGTGAATCTAAAGGTATCACAAGACAATTTAGTGCTCCTAGAACTCCACAACAAAATGGTGTAGCTGAAAGAAGGAATAGGACACTAATTGAAGCTGCAAGAACCATGTTGTCTGATGCCAAACTTCCAATAACTTTTTGGGCAGAAGCAGTCAACACTGCCTGTTATGTCCAAAATAGAATATTGGTAGTTAAGTCACATGGCATGACTCCTTATGAAATTTGGCATAAGAGAAAGCCATTCATTGGATTTCTCAAACCATTTGGATGTCATTGCACCATCTTGAATACTAAAGATTACTTAGCCAAGTTTGCTGAGAAATCAGCAGAGGGCTACTTTGTTGGGTACTCTTCAAATGCTAAAGCATATAGAGTATACATCAAAGCATCCAGAGTTATTGAAGAGTCTGCAAATGTTCAGTTCAATGAACATACTCTCAATAAATCTGGAACCGGCCCTGATTGGTTGTTTGATCTTGATAGTTTTACATCTGCATTTAATCTGGTGAAAGAGTATGTTCCAGTTTCACAGTCAGCTACCATAGACATCTCCAAAGGCTCAAGAGAAGATGACTTTCGTGTTGAACTGCCAATAGCTTCAAGACAAAACTTGGCAGAATCCACTTCAACACAAAATGATGTATCACAGTCTGAGACAATCAACACATCTCAGGCAGGTCCCTCAATTGAAGCTGCTTCTAATTCACAACATCAAGAAGAAGTAGGAAGTCCTTCAGCAGAGGAAAATTCTCTGGAAATCACTACTCCCAGAGAAAACCAACCCACAACAGTTCAAACGTTGAATCCACGTGATCTGCCAGAAATCCAACTTGAGGTAGTTCTTCCTAACCTTGAGTCACTCAACGTGGATGAATCTTCTCAACTGGATGTGATTCCAAGGACTCGAATTCACAGCACTCATCCAGTTGAAAACATCATTGGCAATGTAGAAGAAGGTGTCAGAACTAGAAGCTCTATGCATGAAGCAAATGTTTGCTTGTTTTCTTGCTTTCTATCCCAAATAGAACCTAAGAAGGTTGCAGAGGCTTTAAAAGATAACAGTTGGGTAGAAGCTATGCAAGAAGAGCTTCTTCAGTTTCAAAGACAAGGAGTTTGGAAAACTTGTCCTTTGCCTAAAGGAAAGTATGCCATTGGAACCAAATGGGTGTTCAGAAACAAGAAAGATGACAAAGGTGTTGTCATCAAAAACAAAGCAAGATTGGTTGTTCAGGGATACACTCAAGAGGAAGGCATTGACTATGATGAAGT
The DNA here is from genome assembly GCA_009363875.1 of Mikania micrantha. Lineage (NCBI taxonomy): Eukaryota > Viridiplantae > Streptophyta > Magnoliopsida > Asterales > Asteraceae > Mikania > Mikania micrantha. The sequence goes on along the minus strand of CM018693.1, from coordinate 2,325,579 downwards.
CTTTGCACCTGTTGCCAGAATTGAAGCTATTAGAATATTTTTGGCATTTGCAGCTGCAAAAGATTTCAAAGTGTTTCAGATGGATGTTAAAAGTGCCTTTCTTTATGGAAAAATTGATGAAGAAGTTTATGTGTGCCAACCTCCAGGATTTGAAGATCCAAAGTTTCCTGATCATGTCTGTAAGCTTGATAAGGCTCTTTATGGGTTGCATCAAGCTCCCAGAAAATGGTATGAAACTTTATCTTCTTTTCTGTTGGCAAACAAATTCAAGAGAGGAACAATTGATAAAACTCTCTTTTTCAAGAAGTCAAATCAACATATCATGCTAGTTCAAATCTATGTTGATGACATTATCTTTGGTTCTACTAATGAATCTCTCTGCAAGGAGTTTGAATCACTAATGAAATCCAAATTTGAGATGAGTTCAATGGGAGAACTCACCTTCTTTCTTGGATTACAAGTGAAACAAACTCCTACAGGGATTTTCATTAGTCAATCAAAATATGTCAAGGACATTCTTGAAAGATTCAAGCTTTCTGATTGCAAAGCTCTGGGAACTCCTATGTCCAAAACAACATCACTTAGCCCTGATCTTGAGGGGGAGGATGTTGATCAGCACCAGTACAGAGCAATGATAGGCTCTTTGATGTATCTCACAGCAAGCAGGCCAGATATCATGTTTGCAACTTGTGTATGTGCAAGATTTCAGGCCAATCCCAAAGTCTCTCATATGCTGGCTGTAAAAAGAATCTTTAGATACCTCAAAGGAGCACCAAGTCTAGGATTATGGTATCCTAGAAATGAAGACTTCCAATTCATGGCTTATACAGACAGTGATTATGGGGGTTGCAACATCAGCAAGAAATCCACATCAGGGGGATGTCAATTTCTTGGATCCAGGATTGTGTCTTGGCAATGCAAGAAACAGTCATGTGTTTCTACTTCTACTGCAGAGGCTGAATATATAGCTGCTTCTAGCTGCTGTGCACAAGTCATCTGGATCCAGAATCAGATGAAGGATTATGGAGTAGATCTGTTCAATACTCCTATTCAGATAGACAATTCCAGTGCAATCTCCATCACCAATAATCCTGTCAAGCATTCCAAGACCAAGCACATCGACATCAGATACCATTTCATCAGAGATTGTGCAGAAAAGAAGTTGATTCATTTGGTCAAAGTTGATTCAGAAAACAATTTGGCAGATCTCTTCACAAAGGCATTTGATGAAGGAAGATTCAGGTACTTAATAACATCCATTGGGATGATCAACTTTGAATAAATGTACTGACAAGGAATAAATAATTCCTCGGAAGATAAACTTAACTTATCTTCCGATGAGTATCTACTCAGCAGAAGATAGGTTAAGTCTTCGGAAGCATTATTTCTTCCTTAGTCGGAAGATCTCACACTTCAGAAGCTAACTTACCTTCTGAAGTAATATTCTTCCGATACATTACTTTCGGAAGCATAGGCTTCTCAAGGTACTCTTCAGAAGAAAGTGTCTTCCGAAGAACATTTTGCCTAATGAATTTTCTAACACTTCAGAAGCAGTGCTTCCGACAGTATAAATTTTATACTTCGGAAGCACATCCCTTCTGAACTCTCTTGGTCTAATAAATACCCTGCTTCCGAAAGAAACTTCTTCGGAAGCACCTCAGTCAGAGAAAATTAATTGTGAAACCAGCTGTCATCGGAAGACCTTTTTCTGACATCCGGATCTCAAATTTAATGTGTCTATATAATTAAATGCTGAAATCCGAATGTATATAAAGGTCTCCCGCTCATTCAAATTCTCACAAACTGTTTCACTTTGAACTCTTCTTCTCCTTGATCTCTCCAATTGTGCCCTAAAATCACCAACTTTCATGGCTCTTCTTGCTTTCAAACCTGCTCACAACGTACCAGCGGAGTTATCAGCAGAACATGATGCTGACTTCGCCCCAATCATCTCCTTTCTTCAAAGGAGCAGGTATTTCTTTGCATTAACTGTTCAGCCCTTGGTGTATGAGTCTCATCACCAACAGTTCTGGGCATCTTGTTCTGTTTCCTCGTCTTCCAATGGTCGGTCTCTTGTAGCCACCATTGATGCTCATCCTATTGCTATTTCTGTGGAGACCATCTGTCGGCATCTTAAACTGAATGATGCCGATGGAAAGGTTTCATTCACAAAGGATGAGGTAGCATTGACATTTCAGTCAATGGGGTACGAAGGTCCTCTCCCTTCAACAACCTATTTGAAGGGTCGAGTGTCCTATAATTACAAGTACCTCATACATGTGTTTTTACATTGTCTTTCAAATAAATCTGGTGGTTGGGACCAAGTTCCATCTGATTTAGCTTCGGCTATTCATGGCTTGGTTTCCAATCAACTGTTTAATTTTTCTGCTTTTATTTTCAATAATTTGGTTGACAACATCATGTCACCAAAGAAGTTTTGTATGTATCCCAGGTTTTTGCAACACCTTTTTAATGAAGAGTTGGGAGCTTCCCTTTCTCTAACTGGGCATACTTACAAAATGCCCTTGGTCTCTTCCAAGATTTTTGTGCAACTCAAGAAGAAGAGTGCTCAGTTCTCTGGGACATTCACTCCTCTTCTTTCCTCTATGGAGTCCCCTGCTCCAGAAGGTGACAGCTCTGTTAACCCCACAGATGCTGAACCCACACCTTCCACTTCTGTTCCTCACCCCATAAAAATCACTTACAAACGCAAACGAAACCCTGTGCAACTTTCTACAGTTGTTCAGGCCCCTTCTACTGAACCAAAACAGAAAAAGGTTAAAAGAACTGCTCAGGGCACAGTTCTACCTAAGGTGAAAGCCACACCCCTTGTTTCTCCACAGGTTCTTCCTTTGAAACCTGTGGTTGCCCTTAACCAGCCTGAAAGCCCTCAGCTTATGTCACAAAACATAACTGAGAATATTCAAAGGGATGCACCCATCATTGAGTTTGCTTCTCATGAAGCAACTTCATTAGATAAGAGACTGTCTCCCAAGTCTCCAGGTTCATATCATCCAGAAATGCCCCCCACCCATACTATCACCCAGGCTCAAGGAACCCCTGCTCTAGCTGTGGAGGAACCACTCTCTCCAACTACCCAAACTTTAATGAGAGTGGTGACACAGTTACAAGCTCGGTTCCCTGACCCAGAGCCTATTCAATCAGAGGTTGGCCCCAGTAGTTCTGAAGGGGTCAATGCAGGTGAGGCTGCCACTACTGTTGATCTTAATAAAGATCCACAGGACAGTGGTACAGGCAATAGGACCTCACCTGCGGCAACCTATATTGGGGAGGACTTCTTTGAGGTTCTTCTCAATGAAGGGAATCCAGGGTGCCAAGAAACCACATCTGGTGGTGGAGGTGCAGGAGCTAGGCTCAGGACTCCATCGCCCCATGATTCTACTCCGGTAGAGGAGGGCACATCCACACAGGAATTGACGGCTACAATAACTTCCCTCCAAGCCAGGGTAGCTCAGTTAGAAGCTGAGGTGGCTACCCTGCGGCTTGAGGTCCAAACCAAAGATGCCACTATTCTGGACCTCAGGAGGCGTCCCCCGGTCACTCTACATCCATTTCACCCTGATCCTGCTACTACCACTTTCACCTCCCCTGATGCTACCAAAAAGGGGGAGAATATACCAACTGCAGGGTCAGGATCAGAAGCAAGAGAAGAGGAGGGTGCACAGGAAGTTACTCCATCCTTAGTCACTTTGACTGCTGAATGGGATGACTTCTTGGGTACTTATTTTCAAGATTCTTCCTCTACTTCCTCTTCTTCTGCTTCTGAGGATACAAGGGAGGTTGCCAAAGAGACTGAACAGCAAACATCAAATGTCTCTTTGGAACCTCAGTCCCCTCTTGGGACTAAGTCTCCTTCTGAGACTGCAGCTCAGGTTGGCATGGAAGACACAGCACAAGAAGAATCAATTTCCATGAAATCTGTGTCCCCTTCTGGGACTGAAGCTGCTGAGGCTCTCTCTTCCTCTCCTGAGCCCTTTGTGGAATCCAATAAGGAATCATCTAAGGAGATTGGTCAACTGGAGGAGCCAGTGAATGCTGAGGTTAACTCCGAAGCTGCAGCTGCCTCCGAAGGCCCAGTCATCCTGGATGTTTCCTCCACAGAGGAGCTACATGCCAATGAACCAGCTGGTGAGGCAACAGAAGAAATCTCCTCTGGGGCAAAAATAACTGCTGATGACAAAGGAAAACGTAAGCTAACCCCAGAGGAGGAAGCAGAACAGGAGGAGATGAGACCAAAGAAAACAAAGGGCCGACCAAACACTTCTCTAGATGAAGAGCGAGCTAGACTCTCTGCTTTGCTAGAAGAAAAAGGTTATGACTTTGATGAAGTCATCAACTGGTCGGTACCTAGAATGGCTGCCGAGCTGGACAAGGTGCAGCAGCAAGAACAAGCTGTTGCTGCATCAAAGGCCCTGAGTGTACTTACAAAGGAGCAAAAAGAGAAGGCCTACAGAGACAAGAACAAGGCCTTTCTCTTGGAATATGGCTTCCATGCTCGGCAGCTAGGCCCAATGAAGAACTCAACCATGGATATGCATATCAGAGATATAAAAGCCAAAGTTGCAAGAGGTGAGTTACCTTCAATTGAACAAATCAGGGCAAGAAAGGAAAGCCTAATGAGAGGCTTAGGTTTAGGGGGAGGAGCTACAATAGAACTTCCCCTCTCTGGTGCAGGGATCAGAGAGGGAGAAGAAGTTATGTGTGGGGCAGCAACAAAAGCAATGTTCCCCAAAATGTTCCCCCTAAATCCAAAAGAAGAACCAATATCTCCTCCTTCAAGTCCAAGTATGGATAACATGCCAATCTCCTCAGTCTACAAAAAGGGTAAGAAGGCTACAAGGAAACAATCAATACCAAACCCTGATCCTGAGAGACATACACAGGCTGAAGAGAGGAGAACAGAACCCTCAAGGGATGAGGATATTGGGCCACAGTCTACTGCAACAACAGGTGCAGCAGTAGAATCAACTGTGGAAGCCCAACAGGCCAGAGTTCTGAGGAGTCAAGCCACTGCTCAAGACAAACCAAGATTCACAAGAAGAAAGAGCATGGCTAAAAGGAAAAAGGAAACAAAAACCATCCCCTTAGACTCTGAGCCTGATACAACACTCTCAGTACTTGTAGCCACATCTGAAGCAATTCCCAAAACTACACAAACCCCAGAAGACATGAGGGATATCAGCAGATTAATGCATGAGCATTCATACATCCCTTTGGTAAATTGGAGCTTCAATGCACAAGAAAGGATATTCATCCTCACCGACTACAATGGAGAAATAAAACTGGTGGATCTTTTGCATCTGATGACATTGGCAAAACCCTATATACTTGATCTAGATAAGCTCCCTCTCAATAATCCTGACAATGGAGCAGATGGGAGGTCAGCTATCAGATTAATTAGAAAAAGGGCACAGGTACTGAGGGGTACATGGAAGCCAAGGTTTATGCCTTAGAAGTTTTGGTAGCATCAGCCTAGGGGGAGACTGTAAAGACTAATAAAGGCTGATGCTCACCAAACTTCTTGTTTTGTCTAAGTATAGGAGTCTCTTTGAATAAACACCTTCGGAAGGAAGAAGTGATTCTTCGGAAGCAACATTGCTTCCGAAGGATAACTGATTCCTGCCGAAGGTTGTACAAGACAACTGCTTCCGAGGAATCCTCTAATGCTCGGAAGACAAAGACTTCCGAGAAATCTTCTTATGCACACAAGACAAAGACTTCCGAGGTTTATCCTCTGACAAAGACTGTAGCAGCTTACTCTCAAAGTACAAAAGGTACTGACACAAGACATGCTGGTCTGAGTAAAGACAAAGACAACATGTAATGAGTCAGATAAAGCGCCTTACCTCTCCCATGCTGCATTAAATGCAAAAGATCATCTGAAGCCTTGAAGATCAACAACATTAAATGTCTTTTGTATTTAATAGTTCTTTGTAAAGTCAATGTCTATTAATGTAATGATCATGACTGAGTGTCTTAGCCTGTTAAGACACTCAACATACTAGAATAAGCTTTACTTTATGTACTTGTCTAGTATACCCAACTTGTATTCCTAAGTGTATACGGTTGTAGCCTCGGCTATATAACCTCCCAATGTATTGTTGCTTGAAGTGTGCTTGCTTGTATACTTCCACTTTGAGAGAAATATATCCTTGAGCTTGAATTATTCTTGTGTTCTTAATATTGTTCAAAGATTATTATTGTGTCACTTTGAGTGAAATTGTGAGATCATTCTAACAGAACATTCCGCATCTGTTAGAATTAAGTAAGAAATACTTGTGAAGTGTTGTTTAGAGATAACAACCCGATCCTACATAAGCTTTATTTAAAATAAGTAGCATAATATGTTAACACTCATATATTTTGTTAACAATCGGAAGGCACATTTCGTAATAAATTATATACTTTTCTAAAACTATTTTCATTTAATATTTTCTTTGATTTCTCAACCTTATCTTAGATAAAAATGTAATTTAAATTATCTTTTCTAAATATACTTAAAAGTCAAAAATTATAAACTTAAAAAGTTTCAAAACCCATATGAATTTTTTTATACTTGATGTTACTTAATCTTTAACTAATTCATCTAAATTTGAGTTCTCTTGTTTTATTATTTACTATATATACTTGTATAATCTCTAAAAATATTTTCATTTACATGTATAAACCCAATAGGCTACACCCAATAGTCTACATCCAAAGTTTCATTTTATATATGGGATTATTTTTCTTTAATCTCCTTAATAAAATATTGCTTTTGTACGTCTTTTTTTATTTATTTGTATAAGTTTAAATTTTATAACAACACATTAACTTTATATTTATAATTATTGTATTTGATTAAACCCAAATGTTATTATACTAATTTTTTTATTTCATTTTTACTTCGTTTAAAAAATTTTTTTAAATAAAACATCTTAATGAAGGATACTATATCACTTTTCTTAATCAACTATATATTTTAAAAACAACATCATCATAAAAGTTTGGATTATCGAAATTTAGAGGCTACGGTCCTTTAAGATACCTAATGTTACACTTTAAATTAAAATATGTGTAACCTCTACGGTTTTTTCGTTACGAATTATAATAATATAACCATCATTGAATTAAAATAAAAACAAAGTTGCGGTACTTTTGAAACATTTGTATTCATAAACCATTAAATATACATATATATATATATATATTTAAACAAACATTTTTTATTACACAAGTAGCAAATGATATTAATTATCTTATTAGAATTATTTTATAAAATAATTATGCTAAAAAAAGGTTATAATAGGTTATAACAAAATAACAACATTTTATTGGTAAAATAACATATTTCTAAAGTCATAATATATATATATATATAATAAATAATAGTAATAATAGTACTAAGACATTAAATTTATAAAATTTTGATGTCTTATATAAATTATTTAACTTATAAAATCTAAGTTATTGATAAAATATAAAAGATTTTATAAATTTTATAATATAAAGTAGCTATTTAAAACTAAAAGGACTAATAGGAGATATATCCTAAACTTAAATGTGAGCGGGAGAAACTATGAAACAAAAATAACAAAGGGTGATAAATAGGAGGACCCAAATTGTAAAACTCCCAAAGTGTGTTTCTTCCCAACCCTGTTTCCACCCAATCCAATTAAACCCAGGTTCAACCTAAACATCAATTTCGATTGTATACAGCCCATAACAGCTCATCTTCGATCCAAGAGGAAAGTTTACGAACGTGTAAACAGTTGGCGATCATAATTTATGAGATTGATACGATTAAACGCGTTAAATCATTTCCAAACATAGCACGATACGACTAAAATTCAAATTATGTTCAGACGCGTATAAAACCCAAATTAAATCACACCATTCTCTTCCTTGGATGACTTCGAACCTGTCTGTACACCCGGATCATCCTCAAAAGCTCTCTAGGCCTTAAATCAAACTCAAGAACGAGTCGACCTCCTGCAACACTCGAACCTTATTCAATCGAACTCTAACCAGGTAATTTTTCATATCAATAGACTCGTTTTTAGATGAGGATTAAAAGCCCCATCACCACGATGGCTTAAAATCTCTAATTCGAACAGATTCGAAGCGGAACAGATCTAGGATTCTTAAATTCAAATTGGGATTTATCTAAGAGTTTGTTTAAAATTGTTTAGAACCAGATTTCCGCAACTATAAAACCTCCCCGCCTAGCGGTTAAAACCCACGCCAGGCCAGGAGGTTGACTCGAGTTCTAATCCCGACCGGAGCAAGCTTTTTCCGGTTTTGACTATTTTAACATTCTTAACAAATTCTAACCCCATTTTACTTTATTTTAAAAAAAATCTAAGAATTCCTAAAAACCATTTCTTAATATTCTGTAATGTTAATTATTCTCAAAAAGTTTATTAAAGTTATTTTTAAATTTTAAATTGCTTATATTAATAAAAAAATAATATATTTTCTTTTATATATACACACACACACGTACACTTTGTTACTTATACTATAATAATCAAAGTAAATCATAAGTTTGCGAAGGAATTTCTTTTATTATTTTAAATACTTTGTTATTATAAAGTAATATAAATATATACACACACATATAAATATTTGTATATTACCAATTTATTTAAATTCTTTTAAACATTAAATAAGCTATTTTATATCCAAATGTCAATTTTATTTTATTCTAAAGATATTCATCTAAACAAAGTAATTTATTAATTCTAAAAAACTATATTTGCTTTTATAAAAAAAAATCAAAATGATTTTAAATAGTTATTCAAACAAATAGTATTAATGTTTTATCAAATAATGTACTTATTTATCCATTAAAGTAGCATTCTAAGAGTTTATTTTAAATCATTAAATATTTACATAAAAAGATATTTTATTATTCACATCAATCATTTACTAAATTCATAAATTATTTGAAATAAAATTCATTTAGACAAATTCTCCAAACATATTATTTAATCATAAAACTTGTTGATCACAAAACAAATGGTTGGAATCATATTATTCAAATTCAATAAAAATAATTATTTATTTAAATAAATAAATATTCCTTATTTAAATAAATAAATAAATAAATATTTCAAACCATACAATCAAACTTTGACAATCTTGTTAGGACTTTCATTAGGATGTCATAGATTATAGGATATAAAGATTTGAACTCTAAACAAATACTAAGACTATTATGTCTCGTAACTTTAGGTTGAAGCACTACCTAATACTCCAATCTCTATCACTATCTAAGCAAATGATCATGTGAGTACATTCATACTCCCTTCTTTACATTTTGTAATGTTTTAGGGATGTTACACATGTCTTATATAAATCAAGTTATTCTTAGAGTTAAAACACAAATGATGCAATGACCTAGTCTTTAGATATTGCCTTTGGTTGTTTGTGATTACATGTTGAATTCTATATGCATGATTCTAAACAATTGAAAGCACGTGTTACATACTTACATCAAGGTCTTGCAAGCCTATGGTGCACAAGTATGGTTTGACGCTGCTTGAGGACTATCGAGGACTATTTGAGAACTATTGAGGACTATTGAGAACTATGATTACTTGATTGCTTGTTTTGTTTAACTATTGAGAACTTATTTGAATTTATGTGTTACACATGATACCTTAGAAACTGTAAGAACATACACTTGAGATCAATGTCTTTTAGACTTTGAATTTGCATCTTTTCTTATGTATTATATAAACTCGTATGTATGCTCACCAACTATGCAAATAGTTGACAAAAATCTATTTTATATGTGTAACAGGTTAGGTGAAGATGGTAAAGACTTAGGATAGGGTTTAGTCGGCCTAGTTTAATATTTAAACAATGTATTTAATTGTAATGGATTGGTTTTTGAATATTGAAATGTATTTACTTGATTTTAATGAATCTTTTTCGTGTTGATTAATAACGATGCATTTAATATCGAAACATTGTAATAGCACCATGAGCTAATGAACAGTCAAGCTCGCGCCCCGAAGTATTCCGCCCGCCGGTCGGGGTGTGACAGATTGGTATCAGAGCATGGTTATAGGGATCTAGGTTATCATAAAATGGTGGCCTAGACTATGACTAAGCTAACCCAAATATGATTTATCTCATATTATCATGGATTGTTTATTTCTTGCTTATGTGCTATGTCTAATGTAATACTTATTGTGTGATATATATTCATGTTACCATAGAGGAATGCCATAGTAGTTAATATGCCTTGCTTACACTTAGTTAGGAATACCTTAGATTAAGAGAACTTATTATCATGGGACTTACTTAGTTAAGCAATTGATTTAGAACTTGCTTTAACTAAACTCCATTTCAAACTCATATGTGCAAACAATAGTTAAATATTAAGAATTTAAACTCATTAGGCTTAATGCCTAATATTATTCTTTAGACAACATAGGAATTCCAACATTGATTTTAAGATCTCGTTAGAATTAAGTTTATGAGGTGGATATGTAGTAACTGGAAGAGTGTAGTACATGTAGTTAGAATTCCTGTGTAGGAAAGCTGTTCGTATAAATCCCCGAGGTACTGTGGAACCTGTCTAGCTTTCTTGGGGACTTTTGATGAGAGTATGACCACTTATAGGCCAAAGCATATCACACCAAACACCTTACCAAACTAAATGATTCTAATATGTCACCGGCATTTGATCCTGAATACCATTCCTTATGCTTTTAAACAAATTCAAATGATTTGATTATAATCTCATCAGAATTAAGTTGTTAAGAAAGACGTACTAACTGGAAGGGTGAATGCCATTAATTGAGATTCCTGTCTAGGAAAGTGATTCATAATCCTTGACGAGGGACTATTTTGGCTTACCTGGGGATTCTCAATAAAAATATTTTACCTATAGGCCAAAGCATGTTAACTTCTTACATACAATATTAATTCTAAATGAGTTTTAATCAAATTCAAATGATTTCAATATATTTCTTATATACATCCAATTTCTATGATATCATTACTTAAGATTAGTGATGGTGATTAATCACTAAACCTATAAGAAAATGATGTCATTACCTTTTGTTTTGTTTTTATAATGCATATGTTGGATCGGGTTGTTAACTTCAAACAACACTTTACAAGTATTTCTTTCTTACAATCTAACATATGCGGAATCTCTATTAGAAGGATCTCTCAAACACTCAAAGGTAAACAAATAATCTTCGAACACAAGTAAGAAAACAAGAATAATTTTCAAGCTAAAAGATATATTTCTCTCAAAGTTAATACAAGTTGCAGCAAACAAGCACACTTATACAAGTTACAATGAGATGTTATATAGCTAAGGCTACAACCGTATACTCGTAGGAATACAAGTTGGGTATACTAGACAATACACAAAGTAAAGCTTATTCTAGTATGTGAAGTGTCTTAACAGGCTAAGACACTCAATTACAATGATTACAAATATAGACATTGACTATACAAAAGACTAGCTAAATACAAAAGACATTTAATGTTCTTGATCTTCAAAGGCTTCAGGCGATCTTTTGCATTTAATGCTGCTGAGGAGAAGTAAGGTGCTGTGTCTGACTATCGGTATGTTATCTTTGTTTTAAAAAGACCAACATGTCTGTTGTCAGCACCTTTTGTAACATAAAAGGTAATCAGCTACAGTTTTTGTCAGAGAATAATCCTCGGAAGTCTTTGTCTAAGGTAGATGCAGAGGAGTGTCTTTGGAAGCTTTTGTTCTTTAGAAGCTTCAAGTCTTTAGAAGCTCTGAAGCATTAAATCTTCTAAGTGTTGGCCTTCCGAAGCAGTTGTCTTGTGCAGCCTTCGGTAGGAGTGAGTTATCCTTCGGAAGCAATGCTACTTCTGAAGAGTAACTCCTTCCTTCCAAAGGTTGTTACTCTTTGTAGAGTCCAGTACTTAGACAAATTAGAAGTTTGGTGAGCATAAGCCTTTATTAGTCTTTACAGTCTCCCCCTAGGCTGATGCTACCAAAACTTCCTATATTATTCTCCTGGTAGCCCTCTCTCCCCTTAGTCTTTACAGTCATCCTCTGTAGAAACTTGTTAACAATCATTGAATTTGTATAATGACTAATTGTTTGTTAGTTAAGCATCTTTCTTTAAAAAAAACAAAAAACCAAAAAGTTAAACCGAAACCGAAACCGCTAAAAAAGAAAAAAAAACTAAAAAACCTGAAAAACTAATAACCAACTTTTTCAGTTTTGATTCCGGTTTAAGGTAAAACTCAATCAAACCGAACTGAGCACACTTCTAGATTTTACCAAGCACACGTATCGTTGCTAATTTCTTCTTGGTCTCAAATATCATATCAAAGACACTAACACACATTATAACGACAACCATTCTAAAAACCCTAATACATCACCAAACATGATTGAAAATTAACCCTGATCATAACATCATCGTCCACCCTTAAATTACTCAAAGGCATGGTTGGAAAAGTTTGCTAGGCGCTGCCAGGTCGGTGGATTGGGGAGTTGCGAGTACTCGAATATGATAATTTATAAAGAAAATAATTTTTATAAAATTATATATATGTTAAATATCATTAATTAGTTTACTAGTATTTATAACAAATAAAGTGAATATCAACAAAAATAAAAAAGATACATGTTAAAATCGGTAAAAAACAGTGAAAATCCCGTCTTGCAAGGCATATTCATGTAAAAAAGTGAAAACCAAACAATAATTGGTAAAAAACAATGAAAATCAGTGAAAAACAGTGAAATTTGGTCAAAAATAGTGAAAATTGGTCAAAAACAGCGAAAATCCGAGTTGCCCGAGTTTGGACCGAGTTGCCCCGAGTTGGTCCGTGTAGACCGAGTACACCCGAGTAAATCCGAGTTGAACCATTTCCGAGTACAGAGGGACAACTTGCAAGAAATCGCCTCGGAAGGTGGCTGATTCCCAAGTACTCACCAAGTACTCGCCAAGTCGGCCGAGTTTTACAACACTGCTCAAAGGTGAACAAAACACACGTAAATTGGCTGGTGGCTCGGCTTCGATCCCTAGCTATCTTTGTCGGCATAAAATTGAATATAAAAAGACATAAAAATGTTGCAGCGGCTGTAAATCAGTCGTAAACCCGTAAAATGTACTTTATCATAAAAGTGGGCGTCACATTGCCGTGAAAGCCACAGTTGTTGCAAAAGTGATCACCACTGCGTTATAAAACTTAAAAGTGTATCCCCATTGAAAAAATGTTGTAAGAAATTTTTATGTTTAAAAATAAAAAGCTCAAACTTTTGTAATTAAGATCAAGATTTCAAAAGTCGCTAGGCGCTCCCAGGTCGGAACAACTTCTTAGAGCGAATAATCGAGGAGTACTCTGTCTGGGCGGGGAGTACTCGGACAATACTCGGGAAGTACTCAACCTCAGAATAACTCTTTCAAGCGAGTACTCGACCTTGAAGGCCAACTTTTGCAACCATGATTAAGATGAAAAAAAGTTCTTGGAATTTTTTGTGTTCAATTAATATACTTTAATTGCAGCTAGGAAAAAGGAATGTTGTTTTAAACTTAGAATATTTACGACTATCATAACTATAATGAAAGAAAACCAAAAAGATTACTATTAATCTATTATGATACTAAAATTTTTGTACTAAAATTAAAATACCATGAATATCTACTTTTTTTTATCTGAAATGAAAAACACAACTACCATTGTTTTAAGTTACTTTTTAGTATGTATAATAATAATATACAACTTGCTAGAAAAGTGACCGATGTGGAGTAATAATGGTGCATTTAAAACTTGTGCTTTAAGATGTGGCACTATGATTAAAATTAACATATGACGTCGCGACTTATCTGTTATGATAATGAAACATAGATATAAAACATTATTCTGTCTAGTAAGTGAAATCGTGTGATACGACGTATTTATGAATTTATTACCTATGTTGCATCTTAGGTACATAAAAAAGATGTATCAAATTACAAAGACTCGGTTTTGGAGATTAAAAATATATACAAATTAATTATGTAAATGTGAGATGTTATTCAGTCAGTGTCGGTCTTGCTTTCAATCTTCACGAACATTAAGTTACCGTCACTCGATACAAACAAGATTATTTATATTTTTTATAAATTAACAAAGTAAAATTATTGTGAAAAATCAGATCGTAAAAATCATGTCGTTAGAGAAACTAAACATTATTGTGAGATGTTATACTATTAAAATATGTTAAGAAAATGAAACCGATCAAAATGTAGCTAAAAAATCATGTCGTTATAAAAATTAGAATTACGAAACCCAAAAGATTTTTGAAAGAAAAGTGTAAACATATCATAGTTAACCCCACGGGAAACAAAGAAATACTCAGTTTTGATAATATTTCTAAACGTAGAAAAAGTTCAAATATATATATCATAGTTAAACCAAATGAAAACACAGACATACTTGATTTTAATTAATATTTATGCTAAAACATACTTGTGAGAACCACGTCTTAACATTAACTCAAAGTATTATAAAAGGTTATATTTTAAAAGCAAAAAGGAAAAAAATCATAGGTGTTAACCACGTAAAAGTTTCGAACCCTAGACAATTACATAAAAAGTAAATATCCAATATCAACTCTTTTAGCTTTGCATTTGTTTAGAAATCAAACTAACAGGCATATCTATTTCTATTAATAGTAACAAATAAAAGTAATTGTCTAATACTAATAAATAAAAATAATTGCGTACACTTGTCAACGTTCTGGACCATCTACATTTTCAGCTGCATTTTAGTTTTTCCGTTTGCCTCTCCTATTTAATTATCTGTATTTATTATTTAGTTAGGAATTAGGAATCAGAGATTAAGTATAATGGATTATAATATATATAATAATTAATATGTTATTAATTATTTGTATTTAAACTGAAATTAATATATTAACAATATTGATACTAATTATTTTTTATGAGTGATTTTAAAAAATTTTGAACATTTATAGGATTGGATGATTTGAATGATAAAAATACACTATATTTAAATAACAAAAGTAAATAAGTTTAAAAAATTCAAGTTATACGCATTAATATATATTTTAATTCAAGTTAACTTAAGTGTGTTAAAAGAAGAATAAGTATACTTTAATTAAATTAACATTTATTAACACATAGTAGAAAAAAGTTTTAAATGAAAACACAATTTATAAGTGTTACATCAAATTTTTTTAAACATATTTTGAAAACTTTATGCGTTATCAAATTATATTTTATTTTTTTCAACATGTGTTAAAGATGAGTTTTGTTAAATTATCTATTATGCATGCTTTTTATTTACATAACTTTTTGTTATTACATATATGTATATAATATTTTATATTTTCACCCATGTAACACACTATATTTTAACCTAGTATATTAAATATGTATAAGAATAAGAATAAGTTTTACCAATATTTGTAAATGAGTTCTTTAGAATTTTAACTAACAAATATATATACATATATATATATATATACATGACCCATAAAATTTGCTACAACTCATCAATTATCATCCAATAATTAATATAAAAAGCAACTGCATAGAATTGCGTCATGTGCCATAAAATTACCTACAACTCATGAAATGGCATTTTAGACATTTTTTAACCATTCAAAAAGACAGAATTAATATGGTGGTGACAAGTGTCAGCTTTTAATATATTTTAATAAATCTGATTAATATATTTTAACTATATTATTTTTTTAAAAAAAATTGCACCATTATACTCGTATTATTTTTTCTCTTTAATTATGTTATAGCTTCGACTATTTTTTTATTTTTTTAGATGTCCCGTATTTAAATCGTTATAACGAGCTTAAAGATAACAAATTAATTTGAATTTTTTTCTAAAATTGGTAAATTACAGTGATGTAATTTACATTGATTATTATATTTTCATGCAACGATTGTTGCAATGGGAGTTTGAGCAGGTCTTCCTATGGATATTTCAAAAACAATCATTGAACTCTACATCTTTCTCAAAAAATATTGTGTATGATCGATTGATGTCAATGATATGTATAAAACACATGATGAAAATGTAAAGATACTATGCAATTTGGAACTAATATACCCTCTGACATTTATTGACATAATGGTTCATATAATTTTTCATTTACCTAAAAACACTATTCTTGGGGGCGGTGTATATGAGATGGATGTATCCTTCTGAAAGATACATGAAAAACTAAAAGCGTTTGTTAGAAACAAAACTAGACTTGAAGGCTCAATGTCAGACACCGGGTCGGCGGGCCGGATCGGAGACCTGTCCGGCGGAATAGTACATAGGCGTGATTGTAATCAGAGTGATCAGATTCTTACATTGCACACATGATAATATGATAAATACAAAATACAATTAAATGAATAAAAATAAATTACAACTATTTTATAATTTAATTCTATAACAACTAGACTTGGACATCTTGAATGAGGACCAGATGTCCCACAAAAGTAGCATGCACAGGTGCAGGTCTTGGATCTTGTATCTGGCCTAACCGGAGAGATTCCATGCAGGAGTTGTAGGTTCCTCTAAGGGATCCTATCTTTCTCTCTCTAAAGTCATCCTACTTTCATGTCACACCCCCACCTCTGGTCACTTGTTGATGATGTCACTGAAATGGTTGCGGAAGCATAGTGGTGATGTCTCTGAGGTGAGGTGTGACTTACTTGATCCGATATCACAAGCACACAGATTAACTTACATAAATACAATACAAGGTTCGTTATTACAATTTATATTACAATGTTAACTACAAGTTTGTGAAGTGCATTCTCCCCGGAGTCACGGTCTACCTGCAAAAATGTTTGATTTGAAAACGTCAGCACAAAGCTGGTGAGTTCGACAGTTCAATTTAAAACAGTATGATATCGGACAGTTGTTCGTTCACGAAGATACTACCCGTCGGTAAATATCTTAATGCCTCATTATCTTAATGTCTATCACTAACATTAAGAAGTTGTTTTGGAAACATGTACCAAACATTCACACAATGGGAGATGCAATCCTCCCAGCAAATGGGTTGTCAGCCAATAGTACTATCAATGATTCCTGTTCGGCCCCACACGGGTTCACTAGATACAGTTCAAGAGATGAGGACTTTTTGATACTGTGATAGAGATACTAACGGCAAAATCCCATGAAATCGCACAAAAGTCACATGAAATCACACAGATAACAGTGATGCATATCATATGTTCAGAAAAGTTTCACAGCAGTGTTCCCCGATGTTTATAAAGATTAAAAAATAAAAGGGGTTGTACGAAACTCACCTGACGATATACATGTAGCAGAATATCTCAAAACTGATAATAGAGAAGTGATTCTGCATTTATTTATATTTATTGAGTTATTTATGTTCTAGTTTACTGATTAGATCTTTCTGAACGTTTAATGTCAAGGACATTGTCTTGAAAGTCATCAAACCGATATTAAATGTTTAATTGATTAATTGGTTATCATATCATACAATGTATGATAATGTAGGAACCTACATTGCATTAGATTCCTAATACAAAGTTGATGACACTCTTGATTAATCAGAATAATCTCTGATTAACCAGATAGTTAATGTTGTTGATTATGATACTGTAACAGTTTCTGGATAATTTAATGACTTAAGAATGATCAATCCTTGTTATTGATTACCCAAATATCATGAAATATCACAATGTAGTATCAAAATAGGTGTAATAACCATGATTAACATACTAATATGACTGTTATCATAAACATCAGATAATTATTCCAATGAGTATGTTAACGATTGTGATTAGTTTGAAACACTTGGATTTAACCTTGCATCTCAAAGATTAATCCAACTAATCACCTAAATTCTTATAATCAAATGGATTAAACCATTATAATTATGGGTATGATTTTATGCAAATCGTGCATTACAACGGATCAAAACAAGGATTTAACCGATAAAACATCGTGTTCTTTGTTTATAATCAATCCTAGCCATCATCTAGGCAATAATCAACAATCATAACTATGTCATTACGTTCAAAATCAAGATCTAATCAATCAAAATCAAACTAGAAGGTTTAAACGGATCATTACCTAATCTGACGGATATCTGTGGCTAAAATAACGATCAGAACTTGTAGAGATGCTTCCTGGTGTGATCCTTGCGTTCAGAAGACTTGAAAATGAAGATTGGATGGTGAAAATGGAGGTTTCTTCGCCTGGGTTGCGTCTGTTTTGCGAGAGTTGTAAAAAAAATAAATTTTGCATGTAATCTGATGAAGTAGATCATATTGTTGCACCGCCACATCCGTCGCGTACCGCGACCAGAAGCCAAAAAGAGAAGGCGTACCGCGAAGATTTCCGGAGGAATCTTAGATATTTTGCATTCATCGCGTACCGCGGAGGACTCTCAAGCCCTTCATCGCGTACCGCGATGGGTCCAGTTGACCAATACTTAGAAATTTTTCTTCGTTTTACGATTCCGGGCAATCCAAGACTCCGTTTTGTGCACGGTTTTCGCCCACGTTCATCATTTCTCACATTCTTTCAATCTGTAATCATTTCAATTGCCAAATTAGTACGGATTTCTAGAACGATCAAATGTGCTCACATCTTTAATGACGTAATTCTCGTATGCAACTGTCACAGTCTCCTCCTGTTAGAGAAATTTCGTCCCGAAATTTAGTGAAGACTTACATTATGACAATCGTTTATGAGAATAGATATGGATACTTTGATTTCATTTGATCTTCACGTTCCCAAGTATATTCGGGTCCATGTTGCGAGTTCCAACGCACTTTCACAATTGGTATGCGACTACGTTTTAACACTTTCGTTTCTCGATCCATTAACTCTACTGGTTCTTCACTGAACTGAAGTTTTTCATCAATATGAATCTCTTCTAGAGGTATGATCAATGATTCATCAGTTAGGCACTTTTTCAGATTGGATACATGAAAAACATCGTTAATATTACTGAGTTCCAGAGGTAACTGAAGTCTGTAGGCTACTGATCCAATTCGTTCAAGAATTTTAAATGGCCCTACAAATCTTGGTGAAAGTTTACCTCTCTTCCCGAATCTGAAAATGCCTTTCCAAGGTGACACTTTCAACATTACCAGATCACCTACTTGGAATTCGAGTGGTCTACGGCGGTTATCAGCATAACTCTTTTGACGATCGCGAGCAGCTTTAATTCGTTCTTGAATAAGTGCGATCTTATCAGTTGTTTCCTGAATGAATTCTGGGCCGATGATTTGATTCTCACCTACTTCTGACCAACAGATAGGTGATCTACACTTGCGTTCATAAAGTGCTTCGAATGGAGCGCATCGAATACTGGTATGGTAGCTGTTATTGTATGAGAATTCAACAAGTGGAAGATGAATATCCCAGCTACCTCCAAAATCAATCACACAGCTTCTGAGCATGTCTTCAAGAGTTTGATTTGTTCGTTCAGTCTGCCCGTCAGTTTGTGGATGATAAGCTGTGCTCATATTGATTTGTGTGCCCAGAGCATTCTGAAGAGTTTGCCAAAATCGTGACATAAATCGACTATCTCTGTCAGAAATGATAGAGATCGGTACTCCATGTCGAGATACAATCTCATTAACATAGAGTTTAGCGAGTCGATCCATAGAATAATCCTCTCAGATGGGTAAGAAATGCGCAGATTTAGTAAGACGATCAACGATAACCCATATAGAGTCATGATTACGTGATGTTCTGGGTAATTTAGTAATGAAATCCATAGAGATCTGATCCCATTTCCACATGGGAATCTCAGGTTGTTGTAATAACCCAGAAGGTCGTTGATGTTCAGCCTTAACTTTGAGACATGTTAGACATCGATCCACGTATTCGGCTATGTGTTTCTTCATTCCAGGCCGCCAGTAAAAATCTTTAAGATCTTTATACATTTTATCAGCACCTGAATGAATTGAATACCTGGATTTGTGCGCCTCATCCAATATAATTGTTTGAGAGTTACCGAATAAAGGAATCCACATTCGGCTTTTGAAATACAACAATCCATCATCTTTGGTATCGAGTTTCTTATCTAATCCCCTCAGTCCCTCAGCAGAGTAATTAGTTTCTTGTAAAGCTTGTTGCTGAGCCTCTTTAATTTGGGGGATTAGACTGGTTTGAATAGTCATTCCTAACACTTTCACACGTAAAGGTTTGACTCGTTCCTTGCGACTTAAGGCATCGGCTACGACATTCGCTTTACCTGGGTGATAACGGATTTCACAGTCGTAGTCATTTAAGAGTTCAACCCATCGCCTCTGTCGCATGTTCAACATTTTCTGATCTAGAATGTGCTGAAGACTTTTGTGATCAGTGTATATAATACACTTGGTTCTGTACAAATAGGGTCTCCAAATCTTAAGTGCAAACACCACTACACCAAGTTCCAGATCATGAGTGGTATAGTTCTTCTCATGTACTTTCAGTTGTCGAGAAGCATAAGCGATTTCCTTGTCGTTCTGCATTAAAACACACCCAAGACCTAATACACTATGAAGTTATCAGTACTTTCCGGTAGTGCCAAGATAGGTGCATTACAGAGTTTGTGTTTCAACAGTTGGAACGCCTCCTCCTGTTGGGAATCCCATATGAACGGTTGATTTTTCTGTGTCAATGTGGTTAATGGCAAGGCTATTTTTGAAAAGTTCTTGATAAACTGGCGATAATAACCTGCCAACCCCAAGAATTGACGTATTTCAGTCGGGGTTCGTGGTGTTTCCCATTGTTTCACCGCTTGAATCTTACTGGGATCCACTTGAATACCGTTCTCGTTTACCACATGTCCGAGAAATTGAACTTCTCGTAACCAAAACTCACACTTGGAAAATTTGGCATATAATTTCTCATGTGCCAAAAGTTCTAAGATTAGTTTCAAGTGTTGAGCATGTTCTTGTTGGTTGCGAGAATAATTAAGAATATCATCAATAAACACAATCACAAATTTATCCAGATAAGGTCTACATACTCGATTCATCATATCCATGAAAACTGCAGGTGCATTGGTTAAACCAAACGGCATCACTAGAAATTCGTAATGTCCATATCGAGTTCTGAAAGCAGTTTTAGGAATGTCATCATCATGAATACGCAACTGATGATATCCCGATCTTAAATCGATTTTTGAAAAATAAGTAGCACCTTGTAGTTGATCAAACAGATCATCGATACGAGGTAGTGGATAACGGTTCTTGTCACACCCCCACCTCTCTTCACCTGAGAATGATATCATCAAAAGGGTAGCGGAAGCATAGTGGTGATGTCTCAGAGCATGAGGGGTGACTTACTTGATCCGGTATCATCATAGCACACAGATTTACAAAAAGTAAAACTTACATTACAAGGTTCGTGGTTACAAATATTATTACAGTTTATACATATTACAATTTATTTAATTACAGTTATTGCTAGTGCTGTGAGTGCATCCTCACCGTTGTCCTTGATTGCCTGCAAAAGTTTTAGTTTCGAAAACATCAGCACAAAGCTGGTGAGTTCATACAGTTTAGTTAAATCATATGATATGACAGTTAAGTTCAAATACATGTTCACAGTTCCGGATAACCATGGGACCCGTATCTAGTTCCTTTCGGACGATATGTTCAGTTCTCGATATTACCCGTCGGTACATATCTTATTGCCTCATTATCTTAATGTCTATCACACCATTAAGAAGTTCAGGAAACAGATAACAAACATTCACACCAGGGGAGATGCAATCCTCCCAGTGAATGGGGTGTCAACCGATAGTACTATCAATGTTTTCTGCTCGGCCACACATGGGTTCACTAGATACAGTTCAAGAATGAGGACTTTGATATCATGATAGAGATACTAACGGCAACAATCCCATGAAATCCACAAATTCAGTTAATCACATGAAATCACGCAGATAACAGTGACACATATCATATGATCAAGAAAAGTTTAGCAGTTATACCCCGATGTTTATACAACATTAAAAGAACAGGGGTGGTACGAAACTCACCTGAGTTCAGATGAGTGCTAAGACCTCGCGTAACTGGTGCTAATAATGTAAATCTGCATTAGGTTATATTTGATTAATGATTTATGTTCTAACCTGCTGATTAAATCTGTTTGAACGTTCAATGTCATAGACATTGTAATGAAAAGTCATCAAACCGATATTCGGTGTTTAATTAGTTATTGAATCTAATATCATACAATGTATGATAATGTAGGTACCTAGACTGATTTAGATACCTAATATGAAGTTGATGACATGCTTGATTAATCAAAATAATCTCTGATTAACCAGTTAGGTAATATTGTTGATTATGCTCCTGAAACAGTTTTCAGATGAAATTCACAGCTTAGGAATGATTAATTCTGGTTACTGGTTATCCAGATATCACAAAACATAACAATGTGACATTGGAATATGTTAAACAATCATGTTTAAAATACTAATCTGACTGTTATCATAAACACCAGACAGTTATTCCAATGGGTAGGTTAATGATTGTGATTAGTTTGAAATGCCTGGGATTAACCTTGCATTTCAAAGATTAACCAAAATAATCACCTACATTGTCATAATTAAATGGTTTAAACCATTATAATCATTGTTATGATTTGGTGGAAACCGGGCATTATAACGGATCAAAACAAGGATTTAACCGTTAGAACTTCGTGTTCTTCGTTTATAATCAATCCTAGCCATCATCTAGGCAATAATCAACAATCCTAACTATCTCATTACGTTCAAAATCAAGATCTAATCAATCAAAATCAAACTAGAAGGTTAAAACGAATCATTACCTAAACAGACGGATATCTGCGGATGAAACTACGATCAGTACTTGAAAACACGTTCCCGGGTTCGATCCTTGCGTTCGGAGGGCTTGAAATAGGAATTTAGATGGTGTCTTGATCGTGTTCTTCGTCTGGTTGGCGTCCAAGTTCGAGAGAAGAATAAAATTTATTTCTGCATGAAATCTGATAAAAGGATCAACTTGTTCCACCGCCTCATCCGTCGCGTACCGCGACGGAGAGTCTATTTTGGCTTCGCGTACCGCGAAGTTTTTCGGGAATCTGAGATATTTTACAATCATTGCGTACCGCGGAGGACTCTCAAGCCCACCTCCGCGTACCGCGATAAGCCCTTTCGACCAATACTTAGAGATTTTTCTTCGTTTTTCGATTCCGGACAATCCGTAACTCCGTTTCGCGATCCGTTTTCTCCTATGTTCTCGATTTCTCGCATACTTTAAACCTGCAATAATTACAATCATCAATTTCGCGCGGATTTCTAGAACAACCAAACGTGTGAACGTCATTGATGACGTAGTCTTTACCTGCAATTGTCACAGTCTCCTCCTGTTACAGAAATTTCGTCCCGAAATTTAGTGAAGACTTATCTGTCGACAATTGTCTATGAGAACAAGTGAGGATATTTTGCTTTCATCTGATCTTCACGTTCCCAGGTATATTCAGGTCCTCGTTGAGAGTTCCAGCGAACTTTAACGATTGGTATGCGACTGCGTTTGAGTACCTTAACTTCTCGATCCATTACTTCTACCGGTTCTTCGGTAAACTGAAGTTTATCATTGATCTGAAGTTCTTCGAGAGGTACGATCAAAGATTCATCGTTTAAACACTTTTTCAGATTTGATACGTGAAAAACGTCATGAATGTTACTGAGTTCAAGAGGTAATTCGAGTCTGTAGGCTACAGATCCAATTCGTTCAAGAATTTTAAATGGCCCTACAAACCTCGGTGAGAGTTTACCTCGTTTACCAAATCTGAAAATGCCCTTCCAGGGTGATACTTTCAACATTACACGATCACCAACTTGGAATTCTAGTGGTCTACGACGGTTATCAGCATAACTCTTTTGACGATCGCGAGCAGCTTTAATTCGTTCTTGAATCAGTGCGATCTTGTCAGTGGTTTCTTGGATGAATTCTGGGCCAATGATTTGATTTTCTCCTATTTCCGACCAGCAAATAGGAGATCTGCACTTGCGCCCATACAGTGCCTCGAATGGAGCGCATTGTATGCTGGTATGGTAGCTGTTATTGTACGAGAATTCCACAAGTGGAAGATGAATATCCCAGCTACCTCCAAAATCAATCACACAGCTTCTGAGCATGTCTTCTAACGTTTGATTTGTTCGCTCCGTTTGCCCATCCGTTTGTGGATGATAGGATGTGCTCATATTGATTTGCGTGCCCAGAGCATTCTGAAGAGTTTGCCAAAATCGTGACATAAATCGACTATCTCTGTCAGAAATGATAGAGATCGGTACTCCATGTCGAGATACAATCTCATTAACATAGAGTTTAGCCAGTCGATCCATAGAGTAATCTTCTCGGATGGGTAAGAAATGCGCAGATTTAGTAAGGCGATCAACGATAACCCATATCGAGTCATGGTTACGTGACGTTCTGGGTAGTTTTGTAATGAAATCCATAGAGATCTGATCCCATTTCCACATGGGAATCTCAGGTTGTTGGAGTAACCCAGAAGGTCGTTGATGTTCAGCCTTAACTTTGAGACATGTTAGACATCGGTCCACGTATTCAGCTATTTGTTTCTTCATTCCAGGCCACCAGTAAAAGTCTTTAAGATCTTTATACATTTTATCGGCACCTGGATGAATAGAATACCTGGATTTGTACGCCTCATCCAAGATAATAGTTCGAGAGTTACCGAACAGAGGAATCCACATTCGGTCTTTGAAATACAACAGTCCATCAACCTTAGTATCGAGTTTCTTATCTAATCCTCTTAGTCCCTCAGCAGAATAATTCGTTGTTTGTAAAGCTTGTTGCTGAGCATTTCTAATCTGAGGAATTAGACTAGTTTGGATAGTCAAACCTAACGCTCTCACACGTAGGGGTTTGACCCGTTCCTTGCGACTCAAGGCATCGGCCACAACATTTGCCTTGCCTGGGTGATAACGGATTTCACAATCATAATCGTTCAAGAGTTCAACCCATCGCCTTTGTCGCATGTTCAACATTTTCTGATCTAGAATATGTTGGAGACTTTTGTGATCCGTGTACACAATACACTTGGTTCCGTACAGATAATGTCTCCAAATCTTGAGTGCAAACACAACTGCACCAAGTTCTAGATCATGAGTGGTATAGTTCTTCTCGTGTACTTTCAACTGCCGAGAAGCGTAAGCGATCACCTTATCGTTCTGCATTAAAACACACCCAAGTCCCTGACGGGAAGCATCACAATAAACCGTGAAGTTATCTGTACCTTCCGGTAGTGCTAAGATAGGTGCATTGCAGAGTTTATGTTTCAACAGTTGGAAAGCCTCCTCCTGTTGGGAACCCCATATAAACGGTTGGTTCTTCTGAGTCAAAGTGGTAAGTGGCAGAGCGATTTTTGAAAAGTTCTTGATAAATCGACGATAATAACCTGCCAACCCCAAGAATTGACGTATTTCAGTCGGGGTTCGGGGTGTCTCCCATTGTTCTACCGCTTTGATCTTACTGGGATCCACTTGAATACCATTCTTATTCACAACATGCCCCAGAAACTGAACTTCTCGTAACCAAAATTCACACTTGGAAAATTTGGCATATAGCTGTTCACGTGCTAGAAGTTCTAAGATGAGTTTCAGATGTTGGGCATGTTCCTGCTGGTTCCGGGAATAAATGAGAATATCATCAATAAATACAATCACAAACTTATCCAGATAAGGTCTACATACTCGGTTCATCAGATCCATAAAAACTGCAGGTGCATTGGTTAAACCAAACGGCATTACTAAAAACTCGTAATGTCCGTACCGGGTTCGGAAAGCAGTTTTTGGAACATCATTGTCATGGATTCGCAACTGATGATATCCGGACCTCAAATCAATTTTTGAGAAATATGTAGCACCTTGCAACTGATCAAACAGATCATCAATACGAGGTAATGGATAACGGTTCTTGATTGTCAGTTTATTGAGTTCCCTGTAGTCGATACACATCCTGAATGATCCATCTTTCTTTTTCACAAAAAGAATTGGTGCTCCCCAGGGTGAAAAACTGGGTCGAATGAAACCTTTATCAAGAAGTTCCTGTAATTGACCTGAAAGTTCTTGCATTTCAGATGGCGCAAGCCGATACGGGGCTTTAGCAACAGGTGCAGCGCCAGGAATCAAGTCAATACGAAATTCAACCTGTCTTGTTGGGGGTAATCCTGATATATCTTCAGGAAAAACTTCAGGAAAATCTTTGACTACTGGGATATCAGTGATACGTGTAGGTGAAGAATTGTGCTCGGTCACGTGTGCCAGGAAAGCATAACAGCCTTTCCTTAAAAATTTCTGAGCCCGCATACAAGATATGAGACCAAGTTTTCTACCGGCTCGTTCTCCTTGAACTACCAGTGTATTACCGTTAGGTAATGGAATACGGATCACCTTAGTTTGACATACAACTTCCGCTTGGTTATCAGAAAGCCAATCCATGCCTACTACGACATCAAAGCTACCAAGCTCAATAGGAAGTAAGTCGATACAGAAAAGGTGATCATTCAGATTCAAGGAACATCCTTGAATAACACTGCTAGTTTTGATCATCTTGCCGTTTGCAAGTTCAATGACATAAGGAGTTTCTAGTTCTACCGTAGGCAATGAAAGTAATGATGCAAATTCAGGAGAAATAAAACTCTTATCTGCTCCTGTGTCAAATAAAACTGATGCATAAAGATTATTGAGAAGGAACGTACCAGTGACAATGTTTGCATCATGTCTTGCCTCGGCTGCACCAATCTGAAAAGCTCTGCCCCTAGCTTGATTCCCTGGATTGGTGTTATTGGTTGGACAATTGCGCATGAGGTGATCAGGGCTTCCACAAGTGTAACATGACCGGTTCGTTTGAGCAGTGGGTCGTGGAGCTTGGTTTGGTTGACGAGCAGGAAAGTTGCAGTATTTAGCATAGTGTCCTACCCGATTACATTTTGCACAAACAGGACATGGTCCTGTGTGATGGTAGGGACACCTATCACATTTGGGCGCCGGCCCAGTGTAAACTTTCCTCTCCGGTACCGCCGCTCCATAGTTTTTCACGGTTGGTTTGTTCTGACTGGTTTCAGCTGGAGCTTTGGTCTTGGACTTGCCAAACCATTTACGTTTGGTACCTTTAGAAACGTTCGAGGTACCAGCTTCACTACGGCCCACGGCCGTCTGAGATTTTGAGATCAATGTACCACTTCTTACCGCCTCATCGGTAAGCTTGGTGGTCAACAGAATGGTTCTTTTGAGGGTTGTGGGTTCAGCAGCAGTTACATTTCCCCGAATCTGGGGAACCAACCCTTTGATATACTTCTCAATCAATGCTGCCTCAGTTGGAAACATATTGGGAAGTAGACAAGTAAGTTCATGAAAACGATCGGTGTAGGCTAAAGAATCAGCACCGACCATTGAGTGACTCCAGAATTCCTCCTGAAGTTTTTGGATTTCAGTGATTGGGCAGTACTCTGACATAATCAGAGTTTTGAATTCATTCCAGCCCATAGAATCAACTGTAACAGAACCCAAAGTTTTAGCCTGGGTATTCCACCAGGTAAGAGCTGATTCTTTCAAAGAACAGGCAGCATAAGACACCTTATGCTCCTCCAGACACTGGCTGATTTTCAGTTTTGTTTCCATCTCCTCGATCCACCTAAGGAGTCCAGCCGCTCCTTCCCTACCTGTGAAAGTAGGTGGGTTACAGGAAGCAAAGTATTTATACGTACATCCCTGTCGTGGTGGATCAGGAGCAGTAGTAGTTGTGCCTGTGGTATGAACAGTTTCAACGTGTCCACCTGTGGCATTATGTTCCACATGACCAGACCCAGAAGTGACATGTGGCTGTGGTGGTATTACAATGCCAGCAGCCGATAACTGTTCCTTTACGATTCGGGCTATAGCTGCTTCATTCAATACCGACCCACTAGGAGCTGCCATTGGTGTCGGGTTTGGGTCCTGGTTCACCAGAGGAACGGTATTTGTTTCAGAAACAGGTGGTGGAACTGGATTCGGTTCAGGGGAAGTAATATTCTCGGTAGCTTTCTTAGCTGGACGACCTCTTTTCGGAGCCATAGTTCTGCTCACATGCAGACAAACTCAGGTCAGTTCAAGAATATTAAAGATATAACCCTTTTTAATCACATAACTCAACCATGTTCAGACATGCTGATAATTTCATGTTGAAATGTGATCATTCAAGTATTCAAGTATAACTACATTGAAAAGATCCAGATACGTTCTCAATTCACACTAGTCATTCAGATATTCGTAGTTATACTTAGTCCTGTTATTTCAAAACATGTGTAGAGTATAACCCAACTCATTGCCTCGCAATACATGTTTTTAGAGATATGTTCATACAGGACTAGGATATGTTCTCACACAAGTCCTCTGATATGTTCTCAGTTCATGTACTAGATATGTTTTCACACAACAACAGATATGTTCACGTGTTCTCGTACAGTATGGCTCTCGTACTGTACTTTAGTTACAGATATGTTCTCATTAGATATGTTCTCGTTCACATTACAGATACGTTCTCGTTCAGATATGTTCTCGTACAGTATGGCTCTCGTACTGTACTTTAGTTACTGATATGTTCTCGTTAGATATGTTCTCGTTCACATTACAGATACGTTCTCGTTCAGATATGTTCTCGTACAGTATGGCTCTCGTACTGTACTTTTAGTTAATATATTCGCATACAGTATGGCTCTCGTACTGTATTTCGCGCAATATATGTTTTTAGTTAAATATATTCGCATACAGTATGGCTCTCGTACTGTATATCAGCGCAATATATTTTCAGTTAGATATATTGCATACAGTATTGCTCTCGTACTGTATTTTCGCACAATATATATTTTTAGTTCGAATATTCGCATACAGTATGGCTCTCGTACTGTATATCAGCGCAATATATGTTTTCAGTTAGATATATTTGCATACAGTATTGCTCTCGTACTGTATTTTCGCACAATATATATTTTTAGTTCGATATATTCGCATACAGTATGGCTCTCGTACTGTATATCAGCGCAATATGTTTTCAGTTAGATATATTTGCATACAGTATTGCTCTCGTACTGTATTTTCGCACAATATATATTTTTAGTTCGACATATTCGCATACAGTATGGCTCTCGTACTGTATATCAGCGCAATATGTTTTCAGTTAGATACGTTCTCATACTGATATGTTCATAGATACGTTCTCATACTGATATGTTCATAGATACGTTCTCATACTGATATGTTCATAGATACGTTCTCATACTGATATGTTCATAGATACGTTCTCATACTGATATGTTCATAGATACGTTCTCATACTGATATAGATATAGTGTTCACATAACATACAACAGATATACAGAAACAAACGTTTGATTAAAACAACACTGTTATTATAGAACCATAAAGTTTATGATACAAAGAGTGCCCTCATAATACATCCATACAAACAACCTATCCGTCTATGAGATGTACAATGAAAATCCCAAAAATGTGGGTCAACTGATCTGACTTACCGTAAGAAATACGGTAAACAGGCTAGCACTATAGCTATAGTAGCAAGTACTATAGCTAACCAGATAAGTCTAGCCTCGGTGCTCAGCGTACCGAGCATCCAGATCAGTCCCTGCAGCCTTTCCCCAAAGGCTGCCACCCGCTGCTTACATGCAGCAATCATCTCCCTCCACCAGGTCCTCCGAAGGCGATCCTCAATGGTCGCCCTCCAGGCTAGGGTGTCCGCACCCTGAGTAGTCACATGCTCCATAAGAGCCAGGTGAGACGTGAGAATCTCCAACACCGTGTTACGGGTGTCCTCCATCGTGCATGGTGCTGCTGCAGATCCTGTCGGAGGCCCAGCAGGTCCTGAGAGACCTGCTGTACCTGAGCCCGAAGCTCAGCCTGGTGGGAGGATTCTCCCACCTCGTATACTGGTGCTGGCTCGTCCCGTGGAGCCATAGGGCGTCGTGGAGGTAGCCCCGTGGTCTTGCGGGCCTGGCCCCGCATACGCCTGAGCCCGTCCCATGCCGGGGCTCTGTGTGGTGAGGAGCTCTGCCTCCTCATGGCCGAAGCGTCGGCCAGCGGTGAGTGGGGTGGACTGTGCACCGGTGGGGATCCCGGTGGTGGTGGTGGTATGAACGGAGATCCGGGCGGTAGTGGTGGTACAAAAGGAGATCCGGGTGGTGTAGCTGGTAGCTGTGGTCCCACCTGAGATGATACAGAAGACGCATGAGATGGTACTGCACCCGAGCTCGATCCCGAGCTGTCACTGGGTGTGTCGTCAAGGATGATGTAAGGGAATCTCTGGTAAATATAGTTTTCTCCCGGGTTCGCCATTGCTGAATAAACAAAGTTCTAGATCAGTATCATGAAATAAACATTGAATAATAATATTCAATACAAACATGATATGATATCTCTTCCTATCTCAAAGCAACTATTAGTCTTTAGAATTGTTAGTGTTTGCTTGAATTAAATCAAACTAGAATGCACACGTGTTGCAAATTTCAGTTATGCTGGCCACTCATAACTGGAATTTGTACCACTGATTATCCTGGTTTAATTCAAAACAAGTTTTGTTCAATATTAATGTTCGGTGCTCTCTGTGTTACTATACGAACCTATGGTTATAGTCTAGGTTTCTAAGTCAACCTAATTCTCTATAACCTGTGGCTCTGATACCACCCTGTCACACCCCCACCTCTCTTCACCTGAGAATGATGTCATCAAAAGGGTAGCGGAAGCATAGTGGTGATGTCTCAGAGCATGAGGGGTGACTTACTTGATCCGGTATCATCATAGCACACAGATTACGAAAAGTAAAACTTACATTACAAGGTTCGTGGTTACAAATATTATTACAGTTTATACATATTACAATTTATTTAATTACAGTTATTGCTAGTGCTGTGAGTGCATCCTCACCGTTGTCCTTGATTGCCTGCAAAAGTTTTAGTTTCGAAAACATCAGCACAAAGCTGGTGAGTTCATACAGTTTAGTTAAATCATATGATATGACAGTTAAGTTCAAATACATGTTCACAGTTCCGGATAACCATGGGACCCGTATCTAGTTCCTTTCGGACGATATGTTCAGTTCTCGATATTACCCGTCGGTACATATCTTATTGCCTCATTATCTTAATGTCTATCACACCATTAAGAAGTTCAGGAAACAGATAACAAACATTCACACCAGGGGAGATGCAATCCTCCCAGTGAATGGGGTGTCAACCGATAGTACTATCAATGTTTTCTGCTCGGCCACACATGGGTTCACTAGATACAGTTCAAGAATGAGGACTTTGATATCATGATAGAGATACTAACGGCAACAATCCCATGAAATCCACAAATTCAGTTAATCACATGAAATCACGCAGATAACAGTGACACATATCATATGATCAAGAAAAGTTTAGCAGTTATACCCCGATGTTTATACAACATTAAAAGAACAGGGGTGGTACGAAACTCACCTGAGTTCAGATGAGTGCTAAGACCTCGCGTAACTGGTGCTAATAATGTAAATCTGCATTAGGTTATATTTGATTAATGATTTATGTTCTAACCTGCTGATTAAATCTGTTTGAACGTTCAATGTCATAGACATTGTAATGAAAAGTCATCAAACCGATATTCGGTGTTTAATTAGTTATTGAATCTAATATCATACAATGTATGATAATGTAGGTACCTAGACTGATTTAGATACCTAATATGAAGTTGATGACATGCTTGATTAATCAAAATAATCTCTGATTAACCAGTTAGGTAATATTGTTGATTATGCTCCTGAAACAGTTTTCAGATGAAATCACAGCTTAGGAATGATTAATTCTGGTTACTGGTTATCCAGATATCACAAAACATAACAATGTGACATTGGAATATGTTAAACAATCATGTTTAAAAATACTAATCTGACTGTTATCATAAACACCAGACAGTTATTCCAATGGGTAGGTTAATGATTGTGATTAGTTTGAAATGCCTGGGATTAACCTTGCATTTCAAAGATTAACCAAAATAATCACCTACATTGTCATAATTAAATGGTTTAAACCATTATAATCATTGTTATGATTTGGTGGAAACCGGGCATTATAACGGATCAAAACAAGGATTTAACCGTTAGAACTTCGTGTTCTTCGTTTATAATCAATCCTAGCCATCATCTAGGCAATAATCAACAATCCTAACTATCTCATTACGTTCAAAATCAAGATCTAATCAATCAAAATCAAACTAGAAGGTTAAAACGAATCATTACCTAAACAGACGGATATCTGCGGATGAAACTACGATCAGTACTTGAAAACACGTTCCCGGGTTCGATCCTTGCGTTCGGGGGCTTGAAATAGGAATTTAGATGGTGTCTTGTGTGTTCTTCGTCTGTTGGCGTCCAAGTTCGAGAGAAGAATAAAATTTATTTCTGCATGAAATCTGATAAAGGATCAACTTGTTCCACCGCCTCATCCGTCGCGTACCGCGACGGAGAGTCTATTTTGGCTTCGCGTACCGCGAAGTTTTTCGGGAATCTGAGATATTTTACAATCATTGCGTACCGCGGAGGACTCTCAAGCCCACCTCCGCGTACCGCGATAAGCCCTTTCGACCAATACTTAGAGATTTTTCTTCGTTTTTCGATTCCGGACAATCCGTAACTCCGTTTCGCGATCCGTTTTCTCCTATGTTCTCGATTTCTCGCATACTTTAAACCTGCAATAATTACAATCATCAATTTCGCGCGGATTTCTAGAACAACCAAACGTGTGAACGTCATTGATGACGTAGTCTTTACCTGCAATTGTCACAGTTCTTGATTGTCAGTTTATTGAGTTCTGTGTAGTCAATACACATCCTAAATGAACCATCCTTCTTATTCACAAAAAGAATAAGTGTACGAGGGTGAGAACTAGGTCTGATAAAAAACCTTGTCTAAATAGTTCTGTAAAAATGACTTGAAAGTTCTTGCATTTTCGAGGCGCAAGCGATACGGGGCTTTAGCAACTGGTTTTGCATGCATAGCACCTGGATCAAGTCAATTGAAATTCAACTTGTTCATTGGGGGTAATCTTGATATATCTTAGGAAAAACTTCGGAAAACCTGACTACTGGAATGTTGTAATTTGTTTGGGTGATGAAGAATGTGCTCGTCACATGTGCCAGAAAAGCATAACAGCCTTTCCTTAAGAATTCTGAAGCTTGCATGAAGATATGATACCAAGTTTTCTACAAGCTCGTCTCCTTGAACTACCGTTATTACCGTTAGGTAATGGAATACGAATCACCTGTTTTGACAGGACAACTTCCGCTTGGTTATCAGAAAGCCAATCCATGCCAACAACGACATCAAAGCTCCCAGCTCAATAGAAGTAAGTAAATTGATATTAAAAAGATGATCATTCAAATTCAAGGAACATCCTTGAATCACACTATTAGTTTTGATTAACTTGTCATTAGCAAGTTCAATGACATAAGGAGTTTCTAGATCTACCGTAGGCAATGAAATTAACGATGCAAATTCAGGAGAGATAAAGCTCTTATCTGCTTCTGTATCAAACAGAACTGATGCATAAAGATTATTGAGAAGAAACGTACCAGTGACAATATTTGCATCATGTCTCGCCTCGGTCGCACCAATCTGAAAAGCTCTCCCTCTAGCTTCAGTTCCCGGATTGGTGTTATTGTTTGGACAGTTTCGCATGAGATGGTCAGGGCTTCCACATTTGTAGCATGACCGGTTGGTTTGAGTGGTTTGTCGTGGTGCTTGATTTTGTGGTTGAGCAGGAAAATTGCAATATTTGGTGAAATGTCCAACTCGGTTACAGTTGGCACAAACAGGACACGGTCCTGTATGATGAAATGAACATTTATTGCATTTGGGCGCCTGCCCGATATAAGTTTTCCACTCAGGAATAGCAGCACCATAGTTTTTCACAGTTGGCTTGCTCTGGCTAATCTCAGCTGGAGCTTTCGCCTTGTTTTTGCCAAACCACTTTTGTTTGGTACCTTTTGACACATTAGAGGTACCGACATCACTACGGCTGTAAGCCATCTGAGGTTTCAAAGACAAAGTACCACTCCTTACCGCCTCATTGGTAAGCTTAGTGGTCAACAGAATTGTATGTTTCAGGGTTGTAGGTTCAGCAGCAGTCACCATTCCCCGGATCTGGGGAATCAAACCCTTAATGTACTTCTCGATCAAGGCTGCTTCCGTAGGAAACATATCGGGAAGTAAACAAGTAAGTTCGTGAAATCGATCGGTTATATATACGCAACAACAGCCGATCATAGAATGGTTCCAGAATTCCTCCTGGAGTTTTTGAATTTCAGCAATTGGGCAGTACTCTGATCTAATCAGAGTTTTGAAATCATTCCAGCCCATCGAGTCAACTGTGGCTTAACCCAAAGTCTTGGCCTGGGTATTCCACCAGGTCAAAGCTGAGTCTTTCAAAGAACAGGTAGCATAAGACACCTTATGCTCCTCCAAACACTGGCTGATTTTGAGTTTGGTTTCCATCTCCTCAATCCACCTTAGAAGACCAGCCGCTCCTTCCTTGCCAGTAAAAGTAGGAGGGTTACAGGAAGCAAAATACTTGTAAGTACATCCCTGTCGAGGTGGATCAGGAATAATTGTAGTTGTACCGGTAGTGGTATGAGTTTCGACGTGACCACCAGTAGCATTGTGTTCAGCATGATCGTGGTCTCTACCAGAACATGCGGTAATATGTGGTTGGTGTTGTGTCAGCACACCACAAGCAGATAGTTGTTCACGCACAATTCGAGCTATCATAGCTTCATTTGTTTTGGATCCGCTTGTACCAGCAGGTGGAACAGTGCCTGCTCCAGAGTTCACTGGTGGAGCAGTATTTGTTTCCAAGTTCCCAGGTGGAACCACGTTCGCTTCCGGATTAACATGCGGATCCGGATTTGATTCAACATTCAGAGGTGGAATTTGATTCTGTTCAGGGTTTGTAATGTTCTGGGCAGATTTCTTAGCTGGTCGACCTCGTTTAGGAACCATTATTCTGCTCACAAGCAGACAAACTCAGGTCAGTTTAAGAACATTAAAGATATAACCCGTTCTATCACATAAATTCAATCATATTCAGTTACACTGAAAATTTATATTGAAATGTGATTAAAAAGAATACAATATAACTACATGAATTCAGTCCAAACATGTTCTCCATACACAGAGATCACAGAGATATTCGTAGTTATACTCAGTCCTGATAATTTAACAACATGTTAAAATATTACACAGGACTTTTGAAATGTTGCCACACAGGACTTTGATATGATGCCACACAGGACTTTGAAATGTTGTCACACAGACAATTGAAATGTTGCCACACAGGACTTTGATATGATGCCACACAGGACTTTGAAATGTTGTCACACAGACAATTGAAATGTTGCCACATAGGACTTTGATATGATGCCACACAGGACTTTGAAATGTTGTCACACAGACAATTGAAATGTTGCCACACAGAACTTTGAAATGTTGTCACACAGGACTTTGATATGATGCCACACAGGACTTTGAAATGTTGTCACACAGACAATTGAAATGTTGCCACACAGGACTTTGAACTGTTGTCACACAGACAATTGAAATGTTGCCACACAGGACTTTGATATGATACATTGCCACACTGGCAATAGATATGTTCTCATACAGAAATGTTCACACACTGATATGTTCTTAAGTTGATATATTCTCATCCTGATATGTTCTTACTTGAACTTGTTTTTAGTTTCTAGTTGTTGATCATATGAATTTGATATTAATACACCAGTCACACACAACATACATAACACATTACACGATTAAATACACAAAACAACCGTTTATTAGTACTATCAGAAAGTTTGATACAACGAGTGTTACTACAACGTTCATACAGAAAAACTACATATCCGTCTATGGTATATACAATGATAAGTCCCAAAATAGATGACGCTCGACCACACTTACCGTAAGAAATACGGCAAGCCGGCTAGTATAATAGCTATAGTAGCTAGTACTATAGATAAACATAAACGTCTAGCCTCAGTGCTCAGTGCGCCAAGCATCCAAATCCAACCCTGCAGTCTATCCCTCCAGACAGCAACTTGCTGCCAAACTGCAGCAACTAACACCTGCATCCTTGTCCTACTCAAACGTCCCTCTACGGTCGTCCTCCAAGTCTGGGCGTCCGTATCCATAAGATTCACCCGCTCCAGAAGAGTCATGTGAGAAGTGAGAATCTCAAGTACCGTGGTACGAGTATCCTCCAAAGCAGTCTGATGTTGATGAAGGTCCTGCCTAAGGCCCTGCAGGTCTTGTGAGACCTGCTGCATCTGTGCTCACAGCTCTGCTTGCTGGGAGGATTCTCCCACCTCGTGGATAGTCTGGGGCTCATCGCGGGGAGCCATCTGATGTCTGAGGGGTAGCCCCGTGGTCTTGCGGGCTTGTCCCCGCATTCGTCGTAATCCGTCCCACGCAGGGACTCTCCGTGGAGAGGAACTCTGTCTCCTCTCAGCAGAAACCTGAACCAAGGGTGAATGAGGAGGACTGGGTACTATGGGAGATACTGGTGGTGGTGGTGGAGTAACAGGTCTGGGGGATGATGGTGTAAGAGGTCCAGTAGGGGTCGCCTGTGAAGCTGCAGATGAGGCCTCACTTGGATCCGAGTCTGCTCCTGCACTAGAGCTCGGGGTGTCGTCCAACCTCAGATAAGGAAATCTCTGGTAAATGTACTGTTCGGCTTGATCGGACATCGTTGTACAATAAAAATTTCTAATCAGTATCATGACGTAAATATTAAATAACAATATTTAATATAAACATGATATGATGCTTCTTCCTATCTCAAAACAACTATTCGTCCTTATAGTTATTAATGTTCTGCTTGAATTAAATTAAACTAGAACGCACACATGTTGCAAATTTTAGTTATGCTGGCCACTCATAACTGGAATTCGTACCACCTGATTACCCTGGCTTAGTTCAAAACAAGTTTTGTTCATTTGTTATGTTCGGTGCTCTCTGTGTTACTATTCGAGCCTATGGTTATAGTCTAGGTCTCTAAGTCAACCTAATTCTCTATAACCTGTGGCTCTGATACCACCCTGTCACTCCCCCACCTATGGTCACCTGTTGATGATGTCACTGAAATGGTTGCGGAAGCATAGTGGTGATGTCTCTGAGGTGAGGTGTGACTTACTTGATCCGATATTACAAGCACACAGATTAACTTACATAAATACAATACAAGGTTCGTTATTACAATTTATATTACAATGTTAACTACAAGTTTGTGAAGTGCATTCTCCCCGGAGTCACGGTCTACCTGCAAAAATGTTTGATTTGAAAACGTCAGCACAAAGCTGGTGAGTTCGACAGTTCAATTTAAAACAATATGATATGATAAGTATGTTCTCAAAAGTTCAGTTTCAGATAACCATGGGACCCGTATCTAGTTCCTTTCGGACAGTTGTTCGTTCACGAAGATACTACCCGTCGGTAAATATCTTAATGCCTTATTATCTTAATGTCTATCACTAACATTAAGAAGTTGTTATGGAAACAGGTACCAAACATTCACACAAGGGTAGATGCAATCCTCTCAGCAAATGGGTTGTCAGCCAATAGTACTATCAATGATTCATGTTCGGCCCCACATGGGTTCACTAGATACAGTTCAGAGATGAGGACTTTTTGATACTGTGATAGAGATACTAACGGCAAAATCCCATGAAATCGCACAAAAGTCACATGAAATCACACAGATAACAGTGATGCATATCATATGTTCAGAAAAGTTTCACAACAGTGTTCCCCGATGTTTATAAAGATTAAAAAATAAAAGGGGTTGTACGAAACTCACCTGACGATATAGATGTAGCAGAATATCTCAAAACTGATAATAGAGAAGTGATTCTGCATTTATTTATATTTAATGAGTTATTTATGTTCTAGTTTACTAATTAGATCTTTCTGAACGTTCAATGTCAAGGACATTGTCTTGAAAGTCATCAAACCGATATTAAATCTTTAATTGATTAATTGGTTATCATATCATACAATGTATGATAATGTAGGAACCTACATTGCATTAGATTCCTAATACAAAGTTGATGACACTCTTGATTAATCAGAATAATCTCTGATTAACCAAATAGTTAATGTTGTTGATTATGATACTGTAACAGTTTCTGGATAATTTAATGGCTTAAGAATGATCAATCCTTGTTATTGATTACCCAAATATCATGAAATATCACAATGTAGTATCAAAATAGGTGTAATAACCATGTTTAA
Source organism: Mikania micrantha (assembly GCA_009363875.1). Classification (NCBI taxonomy): domain Eukaryota; kingdom Viridiplantae; phylum Streptophyta; class Magnoliopsida; order Asterales; family Asteraceae; genus Mikania; species Mikania micrantha. The sequence goes on along the minus strand of CM018693.1, from coordinate 2,287,264 downwards.
CATACTAATCTGACTGTTATCATAAACATCAGATAATTATTCCAATGAGTATGTTAATGATTGTGATTAGTTTGAAACACTTGGATTTAACCTTGCATTTCAAAGATTAATCCAACTAATCACCTACATTCTTATAATCAAATGGATTAAACCATTATAATTATGGGTATGATTTTATGCAAATCGTGCATTACAACGGATCAAAACAAGGATTTAACCGATAAAACATCGTGTTCTTCGTTTATAATCAATCCTAGCCATCATCTAGCCAATAATCAACAATCCTAACTATGTCATTACGTTCGAAATCAAGATCTAATCAATCAAAATCAAACTAGAAGGTTTAAACGGATCATTACCTAATCTGACGGATATCTGTGGCTAAAATAACGATCAGAACTTGTAGAGATGCTTCCTGGTGTGATCCTTGCGTTCATAAGACTTGAAAATGAAGATTGGATGGTGAAAATGGAGGTTTCTTCGCCTGGGTTGCGTCTGTTTTGCGAGAGTTGTAAAAAAAATAAATTTTGCATGTAATCTGATGAAGTAGATCAGATTGTTGCACCGCCACATCCGTCGCGTACCGCGACCAGAAGCCAAAAAGAGCTTCGCGTACCGCGAAGATTTCCGGAGGAATCTTAGATATTTTGCATTCATCGCGTACCGCGATGGGTCCAGTCGACCAATACTTAGAAATTTTTCTTCGTTTTACGATTCCGGACAATCCAAGACTCCGTTTTGTGCACGGTTTTCGCCCACGTTCATCATTTCTCGCATTCTGTCAGTCTGTAATCATTTCAATTGCCAAATTAGCACGGATTTCTAGAACGATCAAATGTGCTCACATCTTTAATAACGTAATTCTCGTATGCAACTGTCACATTTCACCTGTTCTTCATATGTGAACATGTAAAATCTGTCAACACTAGGTTGGTGAGTCACATTAGTTTTGAAAATGTTAGGTTTTGTAAAAGGTTTAGTGAAAATCTTTCGAATCACAACAGTTTTGAATGTTATGTGCGAATGGCTTTGAAAACACGAATGAACTGCACAAGTGCATTAGCCTGAACATCATTACGGACACCATCCCGAATCAACGAAGGTAGTTTATGTATAGGGCATATGTAGAGCCAAAGCTCAGCCCACCACCCCTTCGGTGATCCACGAGGATGTCCTTAACGGAAATCAGACCTTGTCACTTGTGTATGTCCACTCTACACGACACGACGGGTGGTTGTAGAATGAAATTGTGAGAAAGAAGCCTATGCTCTGTCTCCTGATATAGGAGACATGTTTTGTTGTTGGGAAAATCACACTTGTGACGCTTCTTTCTTGTAGTAAATATTGTTTAGTGTGTACTCATTTGAAACTCGTTCAAGACCAGGTCTTGAACAATTGTTTTGTTTGAAAACTCTTGTTTCTGTTGTGTGGTCTGTCCGTAATATCACCCATGTGATCATTTACCAACCCTACATGATTTGATTGTTTGATTAGTCCCCTTGGAACTATTCTGACTTGTTTTTCACGTGCGTATGCATGTAACGTACCAGCCTCAGCACTGGAGGTTTGTTAAACCTATGGTACCATCTACGTTACTGTCGGTTGACTAGCGTCAACTAATGATAAATGACTCCGATGTGAGTTGTTCGAGAATTCCTCAGGGAATTCTCGATGTGATGTTGTGTGGACACATGTCCTAGTGAATTACCCTAGACAGATACCATGCAAAAATGTTATTTATTTGATAGGAGATTCCCCTAAAAATGATAGTTTTCGATTGTGCACTACACAACTCCACGATTTGTGTTCGTTCACCTCTTGGTTGGGCACAAAGCCTCGAACTGTTGTGGTCAACAGACATCTCCTCGATGATTTGTGTTTTGATCCCTCAAAACTGGTTTGTTGTTGTTTTTTGATGAAAAGTTGAATGGAGCAATGAATTCTCAGTAAAAGTAATTGAAAAGACACTTATTCGTATAACATTCGAATAAGAGGTTAAGGGTTGATCCTTTTGTTGAAATCATTTGAAAACAACTCTTATTCATGATCATTCGAATAAGAGGGTTCATGTTCTCAGCCCCAAATAATTTGGATGCCAGAAAATTTAAAACAAGGGGTCTGTGAACTCGCCTGAGGTTATGGGTCGTCGATGCACTCACTCGTTATGTTCCCTCGGTTTGGATCCTGTGTTAAGTATTAGTTAGTTATGTGTCAAATGGTTTTGTGTTTGGTGTTCTGATGTGATTTAGGAAAATATATTGTTAATTCGTTTTATCTTGATTAGATTTAAAATTTGGTCTAAGTTTCAGTCTTACCAATATGTTCCTAGTTCGAATGGCACTCATTCACACGAACGGAGTGATGCGAATGCATTCTCTCATTCTTGTACTCCATTCGTGCGAATGGGTCTTCATTCGCATTGTTGTTCCACACGAATGAACTCATGTCATTCGCGTGATTGCTCATTCGTTGGGCATCTCGTTCGTGTGACTCTTCTTAAAAAAACGAGGCTTCTCGTTCGCACGAATGAGCCCTTTGTAGGGCTCATTCGCCTACAGATTTACCAAGAACGCCATTTTTGAAATCGGTGGTTGTTTTTAGTGTTTTTATGGTCGAAATTGATGGTAAAACATTTTGGAGTGTTTTGGTGCAAAGGACCGGTGCTAATACTTACGGTGGAGTTCGTATTTGACCGAAATATAATGAAAAGGGTTGAAATGTTGAAATGAAGGTGTTGGGGTTGAAATACACACAATTTGGACGGTGGAATGGCCCGATTTTGTGTGGTAATGGCCGAAAATCGAGAGGGGTGAAAGAGTTGGGTGAAAATGGGTTTGGAAAATGAAAGTGTTGTTTTTATAGCTGTGCGAACGAACTGTGGCTGTAAAGCTTCACCGAGTTAAGCTGATTCATACAAATTAGAACCCATTTGTACGAACGGTTATGTGTTTTAAAATTTTGATTGTTTATTAAATTGTTTTAGTGAGATTTTTTTAGAATTATTATTATTTTTTATCAGCGTTAAAGACTCACACGGCTTTCAGATGAATTGTCATTCATACCAACATCGCATTGTATTTATCTGCTGACATTCTTTGATCCTGTAAAGATTTCATTTAGGGTATTCAAATAAAACAACATACCCACATGGATCGTCACCCATGTCAACATCTCGTTGGATCGATACTCCAAATGTTATATGTTTAGGTTTTGTTCATTGTTTTCCCTCACAGGTTGTTTCTCTTTTCTTTGGATTCATGTTCATGTAATTAAGTGGATTCTCCTAACTGTTTTAGGAAAACCCGTGTATTTTTGTCGTCTTTTATTATCGATGTCTTCACTCTCGCAACACTTTTACACTGTGATTGTGTACACCCTTGGATTTCCGACTCATGGTTGCTAGGATGCTAGTCATCACAGTCTCCCGCTGTTGAAGGAATTTCGTCCCGAAATTGGAAATGTGTTATCGTGCCTCATTTTCCTTTTGAATGTTCTGGGAGACGACTTGTTATGAGTTTGAGTTTCCATGTTCCCCACGTCGTACTGATACGTACATTGGAAAAATGTCGACACAATCTGATATCCATTTGTGTGTACTTTGCTCGAGTCCTATGAGTTGCCGACGACGGCAGTCAGTTGATCGTTTGGTTCAAGATGTGCCGAGCGGATACGTGATATTCCACTATTCTCGACGATGTAATGTGGCCAACTCAGTCTTACACAAGCGATAGGTTCATAAATGATGTTACGATACCATCTGTGTCTTCGTGTCCTTTACTGACCGAGTTGATGGCTGTGGTTTGGTAAAAGCAGATGTATAACTTGGAACGGCTATTCTTGATGGTTCTCAATTGAGATAGGCTTACGAACTTAATTCGTATAGATTTTGGGGTTTGCTTAGTGAGTTAGTCTAATATGTTTAGACTTTTCATTGAAGCCATGTTTCCACTTTGCGTTTCCAAGAACGTCTACTTCCTCACTTTACTCACTGTTGCCAATGCAATGTATTGAACCGTATCCTTTGAATCGTATGGTTTTCTTGCATTGTTCCTGAGGTGGATATGTATAGTTTATTTCCTTCAAATCCCTGGTTCGCGGTTTGCTCTTGGAGTTGTATGGATGTCCTCTAACCTTCTGATCGGTACTACTCCAGAGCTCAGTTTGGTAATTTGCTTGAGCATCGCAAATTATGGATTGTTCTCGGTTATGTTTTGGGGATTCTGCACCTTGGAGGTTGACTTCTCTCACCTCTTACTCGACAATCAGGTGCAGATAGGTCAGTTGCGGCATTGCACCATCTAAAAGCATAGCTCTCTCAGGTATGTCCTGGATTGTTTCTCTTCCAATCCCATCGAGCTCATGGAGTAATTTCCCTTTTGATTCGCTCGTGGTGTTCCTCCACTAGTGGTTAGGTTGAACGCCGCATGTAGAGGATGATTCCATCTCACCATGTGGAATTTATGTTAACCTCCTACTGTGAGTTTTGGTTAGAAGGGGTTTCGTGCTCTCTGAGGTTGAGTTACTGAGAGTGATACTCATTTGGGAGGTGAAGACTATCATTTCTTGACATCTTTGTTTGTTCTTTCGCCGTCAACGATCTTAATGTGTTGAACTGAGACAGTCAATGATCGTCTCTTCACATTCATCCTTAGGATCGACTTATTAATAGTCGTTTGCAGTTATTTATACTGCATACACTGAGTGTATTTCCTCTGAAATTTCATGTTTCAGGAAATGTCTCAGTCGGTGAGGACTTCGCCTTCCTTACTTGGATGGATGTTTTGAGTTCTCTTCGCAACATGTAAGCCCTCCCTGTTGAGTTTCAGCTCCTGTTGTTGCTTATGATCTTCCCAACGAAGGGTGTTGGGTTCACTTCTCGGTCTGGTCCCATCGCAGTCGTGCTGGTCTGGGAGATGTAAGCAAACTTTAACTACACCGCCATTCTAGAAATGATGATTCGCAAGAAAATGGTGGAGGACACCTTGTTTTCAATCTGTCGATGGTTTGCAGTGTTGTCTCCACCATGACTCCGCTACTAAGGCGTATCGAGGTCTATGCCTTTTTCCTTGACATGTTGTAATGTTAGCACTACCTCCTCAAAAGGACAAAAGTCCTTGTGTTTTTAAGGGAGATAACTACTATCTCTTCTCACTAAATTGACATCATTTGGAATTTGCTTCTATCCACTTCCTTCGATCCATGCCTACTCTGTAGATCACAGTGTATTGTGGTAGAGGAATGGTCATGGCCGTATGTAGTCGATGCCTTACTATGCTTTCAAATTCCAAGATTAATGGTCAGGCCTCATCAGCAAGGAGGCGTTCAGTCGTCGAACGAACTTTGAACTTGTAGGAAATGACTATTGAAAACCGGCCGAAGTGGTCAAAAGTCTCTCATTTAACAAATTTGACCGTCCAATTTTTGAACACCTCCCTTGTCATTTCCTCTATATGTGTTATCATGGTTCGCATTCATCGGATTGGGTTTCGACGTCTCACACGAACAGGACTTGTAGCTTGCAGAGTTAGAAGACTCAATTGAAGGGACGTTGGGCTCGCATAAATTCTCTTGATTCCTGAATTGACTCATTATCTCTCAGGAATACTGGTTTCGTTGCAGTGGTCAGGTGATTAGGGTCGAGTTTTGGAGTCGCATTGAGTCAACATAACTCAAGATGTCTCGAGAAACACTCTTACGGACTCTCTGCTTGCTGGGGCGAGTTGCTGCTTCTTTTCTTCTCGTGTCTGTCATTACCTAGTGGTGACTGATTTTATCCTTGCATTCTTTCCTCTAGTCCTAGCCGAGACTCTAGATAGTGTCTCGCCCGTCGATCTCTTAGAGTCTCATGTTGTTAAAAAGGCTAGGGATGGGTGGACACATGGTAATGCATACATTTAAATCATACACACTACATCTATGGAGGGCGTAAGACAATGTACGTGTGTTGGTGACTCCTCGATGGTATCTCGTGCGTGTGGGCGTAGTCAGCGCCTTGCTGTAGTCATCTATGGTGATTCACACTCTCTTGGGGCACTACTTGGCTATGTGACCAGGTTCACCACATGTGTAACAACGCTTGACGTTGCTTGGCGGAGGGCAGGTCGTTGAAACCTCACCTGGGGACGTTGAGTAGTTGGAGTCCGAAAACTCTAGCTTTCATGGCCCATCATCCCGCATGTGGTGCAATGTTTACATGGTTGGTTTGCGATATGATGGCGTTTGTAGTAGGCACACTTAAGAGAGGTGCCAGCGTACCGCTTACGAACTAGACTCACTGTTGAGTTGCAGTGTTGAGTCCAATGACCCGGCTTCCCATAATTTAAGCATAGATTGCACCTTCTGTCGTCAGGATGGTGATACTGACATTTGGTGTAGAGGGGAAATGTTCCAGCATAGGATCTGCGAGGTTCGCCTCGGTGGCTGGGACCCGCTTGATCAGTGAAGTCAGATCTTCGTCTCTTGAGGAGAGGGTAGCTGGATTCGTCCATCGATTCCCTTTGGCTTGCTCCGTCTTCGGTCTTCAGCACCACGGGGGTGTTCTCAAGCTGATGTGTGCCGCGGTTGATTTGACTCAAGATGTTGAGAATGGTAACAATGAGCTACTCTTCAATGAGTGTGGCTAGGGCTGCGGTCTCTGGATTGACGTATGGTTGATCCTTTCGAGGCATTCTAATTACCCCCAAAGTGGTTATGATTAGTACCTGTGATTGAACACAAGTAATATATGCAATTGTTCATATCCTAATTTCGCTACATGAGGTCCCTAGGTTATAGTCTAGGCCAAACCGTTTAAGTAAATGACCTAATTCTCTATAACCATGGCTTTAATTCCAATCTGTCACACCCCGGTCCGACGGGCCGGATCAGAGGCCCGTCAGGCGGAATAGTCTAAAGGCGTGATTGTGATCGGAGTGATCAAATTGTTACATTGCACATGATAATATGAGAAATACTAAATTTAATTAAATGAATAAAATTAAATTATTTATAATTTAATTCTATTACAACTCGACTTGGACATCTTGAATGAGGACCGGATTTCCCATAAAAGTAGCTTGCAGAGGTGCAAGTCTTGAATATTGTATCCTGCCTAACCGGAGAGATTCCATGCAGGAGTTGTAAGTTCCTCTAAGGGATCCTATATTTCTCTCCCTAAAGCCATCCTGCTTTCACCTGTTCTTCACCTGAGAACATCTAAAATCTATCAACACCAGGTTGGTGAGTCACATTAGTTTTGAAAATGTTAGGTTTTGTAAATGGTTTAGTTAAAATCTTTCCAATCACAACAGTTTTGAAAGTGATATGTGAATGGCTTTGAAAACACGAATGAACTACACAAGTGCATTAGCCTGAACATCATTACCGACACCATCCCGAATCATCGAAGGTAGTTTATGTATAGGGCATACGTAGAGCCAAAGCTCAGCCGCCAGCCCACCACCCCTTTCGATGATCCATGAGGATGTCCTTAACAGAAATCAGACGTTGTCACATGTGTATCTCCACTCTACACGACATGACGGATGGTTGTAAAATGAAATTGTGAGAAAGAAGCATATGCTCTGTCTCTTTATATAGGATACATGTTTTGTTGATGGGAAAATCACACTAGTGACGCTTCTTTTATGTAGTAAACATTGTTTAATGTTTACTCGTTTGAAACTCGTTCAAGACCAGGTCTTGAACAATTGTCTTGTTTGAAAACTCTTGTTTCTGATGTGTGGTCTCTCCGTAATATCACCCATGTGATAATTTATCAACCCTAACTGATATGATTGTGTGATTAGTCCCCCTTGAACTATTCAGAGTTGTTTTTCACGTGTGTATGCGTGTAAAGTACCAGCCTCAACGCTGTAGGTTTGTTAAACCTATGGTACAATCTACGTTACCATCGGTTGACCCGCGTAACTAATGATAAATGACTCTGATGTGAGTTGTTCTAGAATTTCTCAGCGAATTCTCGATGTGATGTTGTGTGGACACATGTCCTAATGAACTACCCTAGACATATACCATGCAAAAATGTTATTTATTTGATGGGGCCCTGAAAATGATTGTTTTCGATTGTGCACTACACAACTACACGATTTGTGTTCGTTCACCTCTTGGTTGGGCACAAAACCTCGAACTATTGTGGTCAACGGGCATATCCTCGATGATTTGTGTTTTGAACCCTCGAAACTGGTTTGTTGTTGTTATTTGATGAAAAGTTGAATCGAGCGATGAACACTCATTAAAAGTAATTGAAAACACACTTATTCGTATAACATTCGAATAAGAGGTTGAGGGTTGATCATTTTGTTGAAATCATTTGAAAAAAACTCTTATTCGTTGATCATTCGGTGTTCTGATGTGATTTTGGAAAATGTATTGTTATTTCGTTTTATCTTGATTAGATTTAAAATTTGGTCCAAGGTTCGGTCTTACCAATACGAAAGGTGTAAGATAAGACTTTCAACACTTAGCCATTTCAGGCTGTTCCTAGTGCGAATGGTTGGTTCGTGCGAAAGACACTCATTCACATGAACGGAGTGATGCGAATGCATTCTCTCATTCTTGTGCTCCATTCATGCGAATGGGTCTTCATTCGTATGGTTGTTCCACACAAATGAACTCATGTCATTCGCGTGATTGCTCATTCGTTTGGCATCTTGTTCATGTGACTCTTCTTTAAAAAACGAGGCTTCTCGTTCGCACGAATGAGCCCTTTGTAGGGCTCATTCCCCTGCGGATTCACCAAAAACGCCATTTTTGAAATCGGTGGTTGTTTTTAGTGTTTTTATGGTCGAAATTGATGGTAAAACGTTTTGGAGTGTATTTGTGCAAGGGATCGGAGCTAATACATACTGTGGAATTCGTATTTGACTGAAATAGAATGAAAAGGGTTGAAATCTTGAAATGAAGGTGTTGGGGTTGAAATACACACGACCACTCTCATCAATGAAAATCACTCCACTTTGTGAAAAGGCCAAAAATTCATTGGGATGGTTTGTGTTGGACAGTTGTGATGAACTTAAAAGCTACATGTCGTTAGTTTGTTAACCCCTTTATTCAATGTTCGCTTTTATTAATAACTTATTGAACATTTTGTCTATGTCTCTTATTGGGAATTCAAATCACAGTTTCCTGAAAGAAATGTAAAAGTGGAGTTTTCATCATGGCTTAATGAGAAGGTAAGCATGTCTTCTCATTGTACATGAGTGCATATTATTATGCTGCTTGCATAGTCAATGGTGTTAGATTTGTCATACACATTTGAGATGTTGGACGCCCTACTCAGAACAGTGGTGTTGCTTCATTTAGAGAAGATGGTACACCATTTTATGGTCAACTCAAGGACATCATAGAGTTCAAATATTTGAGTGATTACTCGGTTGTACTTTTTCATTATAAATGGTTCAACACGCCGAGTAAATATCGATTAATTAAGAAAGGCAACATCTTTGTCATTGACTTTACTCATCAAAACTATATATGTAGTGAATGGTATGATAATCACAAATAAATTTAAGCCAGACTAGCTAAACAAGTGTTTTATCTTGAATATCCTTCTAAAATCAATGACAATTGGAGGGTTGTAGAAGACGTTCACCATCGAAAAATTTGGGATTATCTAAGTACTAGTATTGTTAACGAGACTGATGTAATGCATGATGCTGAGTCATATGATTATAAATTGATTGTAAATTCAAGGTTGGAAGGTGTTGAAACAAGTCTTAACCCCCTATTGTCCAAATAGTAGTCGTAAATGACACTGAATCATTTCATGGTAACTTGTTTATCGACTTAGGATACTTGTTTATATAACCTTTTATGGTTGTGATAACTAATTATCACTAGTTATAGCTATAATATCATTGAATCTTCGAGTCCTTGTCTAAATATACGAATATTTAGCTCCCTCTAAGATTTAACACTTGATCTTAGTTATTTTTATAGTTTAGTTTTCTTGTTTTAAAAAGAAAGATAGAACAGAAAGTAAGAAGGCAGCACAAAGAAGATTCAGAAAAGTGTTTTATTTCATTCAAAGGATGTCGGGGTATAAATAGCCCCGACATTTAATGTTTCAGGACAATTACACGATAAGGACAATAGAGAAGACACTTTTACAGACACTGTAGCATAAGAAAAGTACAAGAGTAAAGTCAAACTAGGATCTTCAAAGATCTTGAAGTCTTTCGAGGTTCAGACATTTGTACTGATGCTAGAAGTTATTATTGTTTCAGAAGTTATTGAAACTGATTGATGAAACAGTTGTTCTTCCTCGGAAGCTGATGTAGATACACAAGTCTTCTAAAGAAATGTTCTCTTCCGATCATGTCTTCTGGAGCTTGTCTTCCGAAGCATGTTTTTAAAGCCTTATTCCTTAAAACCTTATTCTTCGGAAGCACCTGTCTTCCGATAGAATATTATCTTCAGAGGCTGATGTCTTCCGAAGCATCTTCTGAAGCTTTGTCTTTGGAAGCTTTGTCTTTATTTAGTGTCTTCCGAAGCATGTTATGAAGCTTTGTCTTCGAAAGCTTTGTCTTGAAGTCTTCCGAAGTAATGTTTTCGGAAGTTAGTATGTCCTGCAACATTTATTCAATTTGATTATGTGAAAGGTGGTTTTCCTTCGTCAGTCCTTATTTTCCAACAATCTCCCTCTGGACTGATGAAGCCAAAACCAACTTATTTTAGCTAACAAAAACCCAATCAAACTCTGTGATAGAAGAACATAAGAGTGGTTGAAGTGGGTTATATGAGGAGAGGTTACGTATTAGCCATATAATCTCCCTCTTTTTGGCTTTAGCAGCCAGGGCCTTAAATGGAGGAAAGACAGAGAAGTATTGAGAAGTGAGCTGGATACTTCTTGAAAGGCAATGATAGAGAGGTGGGAGTAGTGAAGGTGGCTAAAGGACTTAGGAGGTCTTCAAGTTAAGGTGTCTGCATTGGGATGGATGGAGAGTGCGGGACTTAGTTAGTTAACATAATGAGTTTGGTTACAGAAAGTGGAATCCGTCAATTCCTTTATGCTAAAAACAGATTCGTCCATCTTATTATAGATTTCATCCGAATCCCTGACCAGAGAGTCAGTTTGATCACAACCTGAGTCCATCTCAGATATGTCATAAACCCCTTTTTCTTGGTACTAGGGATTTCCAGCCATAGTTTAGAGAGAAACTTCATGGGCTGTTGCCATACCAGGAGTCTTATTGCCTGATCCATTCAGATGAGAATCCATTGGATTTTCATGTGATATGAATGCTCCAGGTATATGATCAAGATGTCTAGATGGACTTGACATCTTGATCTCATCCTCTTTTCCAGGGTTAAAAGATTAGTTAAGGAGAGTGGGGGGCTTTGAGCAAGAACAGAGATGTCCGTGGGAGAGAGGACTACCATCTGAGTATCAAATGACATTTCAGAGGTTAGTGAGGGTTCCCTATGGAATACAACATCATCCTATTGAGAGGATTAATGAGGAGCTGGACGCGAAAAGATTCTTGATTCATCTGAGAGGATGAAACAAATGTATCCATGTGTTCAGTAGGAACACAGTCATATTTAGGGATCTCATCTTCCTGAACAGACTTTTTGGGCTTATTAGGATTTCAAGGATTTTGGAGGAGTTATTTTATGGCCGGTACCTATTAAAGGTGTGAAAAAGAGTTGGATGTGGGTTCACTGAAGATGGGTGTTTCCTCAGTGTCATCCATCAGTGTTCAAACTTGTGAACATCTTGTTATCAATGCTCTTCATAGTACTATGAATATCAATGAGAGAAACACAATAGGAACTTGGAACATTTCTGGTAATGCACCAGATGATTAAATATAAGTTAGTAGAATGCACATTACTTGTACAAGTATCCCTAACTTTTGACCTTGAGAAGGATACCAAAAGAAATATGTGATACAAAAGAAATATTTATGCAGAAACAAGTTTTTCAAATTAACCTTGTAATCACATTATAGAAAAGAAGAAAGAAAACAGAATTGTATGATTATTCTTGAGATTATGAATACAAAGGAGAAGAAAAGGAAGATTAATGCTTACGCTTCACACAAAGACAAGTTCATGCACAACTAGAAGTACAGACTAAGCTTTGTGAGGAATGAAGCCTGGTCCGAAGCCGTTACACCATTATCATAAGCTTGAAGCTTCGACAAATTTAGTGTAAGTGCTTCGTGCCAGGCGACATGCCTGACAAGTGATCATCCGTAGCCATGAGCATTGACTTAGAACGTTTGAAGGTGACGAAGGGTTTCTTGATAATCAGAGGATCAAGAAAGCTTAAGTGAGAAAGATAAGAAATAAAAATGGTGATTAAGGATTTAAATAAGATTATTAGTCACTAAGATGACGTTAAGTATCTTCTCAAGCCGTGGGAGTCAGCATTGAGAATCGAATCCCGCAGAGAAGTTGACAACTGTCACATCAGGTGCAAGGCTCAATGATTTATTTGTAGTTCGGAAGAACCTTATCCTCGGAAGGAATCAATCGAGGATCTTCGGAAGGAAAATGAATTAACAGAAGTTAAGAAGTCATCGGAAGATGAAAGAAGCAAGAATGGTGATAATTGTAACAATGGAAAGTTTTAACAACGGATAGATATGAAGCAGTGACAACATTGCCACTGATCCTATCCGTGTTTAGAAAACTACGGAAAGAAAATAAGATTTCTTTATGCAGATGTTTATCAAGTATCCATTGTCAGGATAATTTTTGTAAATTATCCTTTTATTTTTAAGAAGGTTAACAAACATACTCATGTTTATTAACTCATATTTATCATTCCCAATTTGGCTACAAATTTTGAAAAAGTTGAGGAGTCCAAGGGCTTGGTAAATATGTCAGCTATTTGGTCACTTGTAGAGACATGTTATGGAACAATTAGTCTTTTTTCAAAACAGTCTCTAATGAAGTGATGCCTTATTTCAATGTGTTTGGTTTTAGAATGATAGGCATGATTCTTTATTATGTTTTTAGCAGCCTCGCTGTCTATTAGAAGAGGTGTCTTTAGTTCAGTTATTCCAAAGTCTTGCAGATGGTATTGAAGACAGAGAATTTGGGCAGTGCAATGAGCTGCTGCAATGTATTCAGCTTCAGCAGTTGAGTTTGACACTGAAGTCTGCTTCTTGCTCTGCCAAGACACTAGGCAACCTGCAAAGAACTGACAACCTCTTGAAGTAGACTTCCTGGTGAGCGAGCAACCAGCATAATCACTATCTGAAAAACCAACAAGCTTGCAAATTTGATTAGCAGGATACCAAATACCTAGTACAGGAGTACCTTTGAGATATCTAAGTATCCTCTTCACAAATGAAAGATGGGATTGCTTGGGGGCAGACTGGTATCTTGCACAGACACATGTTGCATACATAATGTCTGGCCTTGATGCAGTGAGATACATCAGAGAACCAATCATGCTCCTGTAGAGGGTTTGGTCTACAGGTTCACCATTTTCGTCCGGACATATTCCAGGACTTGTTGCCATGGGAGTAGAAATTATTTTGCAATCATTCATATCAAATTTATTTAGAAGATCATTTATATATTTAGATTGATGAATGAAAGTCCCATTTGGGGTTTGTTTGACTTGAAGTCCTAAAAATGTTTTTAGTTCACTTAAAGCACTCATTTCAAACTTTGAAGGCATTAGCTTAGAGAATTGTTCACACAAGGAAGGTTTTGTTGATCCAAAAATGATGTCATCAACATAGATTTGAACCAACAAAAGTTCCTTATCTACCCTTTTGATAAACAAGGTTTTATCAATGGTTCCCCGAGAGAATTTATTAGAAAGAAGAAACTAAGAAAGAGTGTCATACCATGCTCTAGGTGCTTGTTTTAGACCATAAAGTGCTTTGTCTAGTCGGTACACCCAATCAGGATGATGAACATCATCAAATCCTGGAGGTTGACATACATAGACTTCTTCCTTTATAGTTCCATACAGGAATGCACTCTTTATGTCCATTTGGTATACCTTTATGTTATGAGAGATGGCAAATGCTAGGAAAAGTCTGATGGCTTCCAATCTTGCCACATGAAGTTCGAATGATTTTTGAACACAAGAAGTTCAACAATCAAACTTCTGCAGATTTTGAAAAGTAAATGAACACAGAAAACTAAACGCCAAGATATCAAAGAGACCTTTTGAGTTTTAGACTTGATGGTTAAACCAAGACTAAAGAACAAGGCTCTGATACCAATTATAGGAAATCAAGAAATCCGAGGAGAGGCCTTTTAACTAGGAACAGATGTTTTTAGACACTTAGTCAAAAACTTTGGTGTTAGCTCCCTCTAAGATTTAGCACTTGATCTTAGTTATTTTTATAGTTTAGTTTTCTTGTTTTAAAAAGAAAGATAGAACAGAAAGTAAGAAAGTAAGAAGGCAACACAAAGAAGATTCAGAAAAGTGTTGTATTTCATTCAAAGGATGTCGGGGTATAAATAGCCCCAACATTTAATGTTTCAGGACAAATACACGATAAGGAAAGCAAAGAAGACACTTTTACAGACACTGTAGCATAAGAAAAGTACAAGAGTAAAGTCAAACTAGGATCTTCAAAGATCTTGAAGTCTTCTGAGGTTCAAACATTTGTACTGATGCTAGAAGTTATTATTGTTTCGGAAGTTATTGAAACTGATTGATGAAACAATTGTTCTTCCTCTAGAAGTTATTATTGTTTCGGAAGTTATTGAAACTGATTGATGAAACAATTGTTCTTCCTCGGAAGCTGATGTAGATACACAAGTCTTCTAAAGAAATGTTCTCTTCCGATCGTGTCTTCTGGAGCTTGTCTTCCGAAGCATGTTTTTAAAGACTTATTCCTTAAAACCTTATTCTTCGAAAGCACCTGTCTTCCGATAGAATATTATCTTCAGAGGATGATGTCTTCCGAAGCGTCTTCTGAAGCTTTGTCTTCGGAAGCTTTGTCTTTATTTACTGTCTTCCGAAGCATGTTCTGAAGCTTTGTCTTCGGAAGCTTTGTCTTGAAGTCTTCCGAAGTAATGTTTTCGGAAGTTAGTATGTCCTACAACATTTATTCAATTTGATTATGTGAAAGGTGGTTTTGCTTCGTCAGTCCTTATTTTCCAACAAGAATGATTCGTCTAGATATCAATGATATGATTCATGTGAACTTGTTTGGAATTTTATATGGAATCATCCATACCTAAATTCCATAAGTCCAAGTCATGTCACCTTATTGAAATCTAAACAAAGTATGAAATATCATAAGAAATCATTATGTCTTTGGTTAAAATAATAAAATCAAAAATTGTTGTGCCTTGTTCAAAACATAGTAAGTAATATTTTGGATTTAATACTTAATAGTATGTTGGTATTCCTATCATATGCTCTTGTGTATTTCTTAGATATCATGGTTAGCATAAATTAAGTATGCGATATCATACCTTTTTAGATATAGTGACAAGTCACTAGTCATAAGTAAAATATCATCGAATTTCTATTATGAGTTTAAATATTGTAATGTGCAATATTATAACCATTCAGATTTAGTGATGAATCGCCATCAATAAATATATAAATATAATATTACTAGTTTTATTGAATCTTAAAATATGCATAATAAATCCATGAAGAATACCACCATAACCTTTTTGATTTAGTAATGTATTACCATGACAAATCTTAATTAGATTTAATGTTGCTTGAATGATAACATGGGTAACATAAAACATAGACATATGACATCATATCTTGTGAGACACGATGATGAATCAACATCACTAACTTCAAGCATGATATCGTGGAGTTCTAAAAATTAAAACTTATACGCTATCAACCCAAGAAAAGTAATACCATAACCTTTTGATATTGTCATATATTACCATCACAACTCTTAGGTACAATGTTACTAAATTCTTGAATCATAACATAGGTAACATAAAACAAAAGGAGATGACTTCATATTTTGTGAGACATAGTGATGAATCACCATCACTAATATCAAGTAAGATATTATGGAGGTCATTAATCATAATATATATGCATTATCAATCCAAAGAAAGTTAACCCCATAGCCTTTAGATGTAGTAATGTATCACCATTACAATCTTAGGTATGCTATTATTAACTTTCATGAATCACATCATAGGCGACATAAAACAAAAGTAGATGAAATCAGATCTTCTCAGACATAGTGATATATCACTATCACTAATCTCAAGTATCATAACAAGGAAGTATTGAATCATAACATACGCATTATAAATCCAAAGGAAGATAACACCATAACCTTTAGATGTAGTAATGCATCACCATTAAAACCTTATGTATGATATTATTAACTTTTTTGAAATATAACATATATATTATTCAACAAAGGGAAAATGACATAATATCTTGCGAGATTTAGTAATGAATCATCATCACTAATCTTACGTATGATATCATAAGATTTGAAATTGTGTAAGTAATGCATAGAAATCATTTTGAATTTGATTAAAAATCTTAGGGAGTAGTATTCAAGTTGGACACATTTTGGCTTATTTGAATTATGTTGTTTTCAACATGTATCGTGCTTTGGCCTATAGGTAAAATACTATCAATAAAAATCCCCAGGTAAGCTAGACTGATCCCTCATCAGGGATTATGAATCGCTTTTCTAGACAGGACTCTTGACTACCGGTATTTACCCTTCCAGTTACTACATGACCATCCTAACAAACCCAATTCTTTGAGGATTTAAATCAAAATGTGACGGATAGTAAAAACCGTACAAAAGGAATTCATTTGAACTAGTTTAAAAACTTAAGGAATGGTATTCAATATTGAATACCGTGTGACATATTAGAATCATTAATTTGTAAGGTGTTTGGTGTGATAAGCTTTTCCCTATAAGTGATTTTACTCTCATTAGAATTCCCTAGGAAAGCTAGACAGGTCGCACAGTACATCGGGTATTTATACGAATAGTTTTCCTAGACAGCAATTCTAACTATCGGTATTACACTCTTCCAGTTAGTACATATCCATCTCACAAACTTAATTCTAACGAGATCTTAAAATCAATATAGGAATGATATTAGGCAGTAAGCCTAATGAGTTTGAATTCCTATTATCTAAAGATTATTTGCAGCTACATGAGTTTGTAATAGATTTTCTTAAGAAATGTCTAAATCACATTGTATGAAGTTGTCTTAAGCAGAGGCATTCCTAACTAAGTGTAAGCAAAGGCATGTTAAAAACTATGTCATTCATCTATGGTAACATGTATAAAATATAACACAATGGATATTATATTGCTCCTAGCACATAAGCAAATAATGAACATTTAATGATAATATGAGATAAATCATATTTGGGTATGCTCATTAGCTCATGGTGCTATTATAACGTTTCAATATTTAATGCATCATTACTAGAAAACAAGTACAACGTTCATTGAATCAAAATTAAACATTACATAAATTGAATATAGTTAAAATTGAATTTCTATATATTGTTTTACAATTTAAATTGGTCTACTTATCATTCTTATGTCTTCACCTTAACCTGGTACATATGTAAAAATGGGTTTTGGGTCAACTATATAAATAGTTTGTAACACCCCCAAATTTACCACTTGTGACGTCAGACCGCTATGCGTGACGTGGCAGGATCGGATATGTTGGTCATATAAAACGACTCTATATGCATTTTAAACTATATGGATTTATCATTAAAATCCCAAAGTATAGTTAATAAGTTACACAAGGGAATTTAAAATAACGTGGAAGCTTGTTTGAAAAGTAAAGTGTTTACATATCGCATTAACTATCACAATAATGCTGAAAAATGTTCTTAATGCATGCTCGAATTTTCCTGAGTTCCCTAAAGTGAAATCCTATGCCCTTAAGCGTGTTAAGTACCTGAGAATTACATGCTAAAACATGTCAACAATAAATTTAGCGAGTTCATAGGTTTATATCAATAGTAAAGCAGAGAAAACCAATTTTCCGTATGGTCTGCGGTTTATCAATGTTTGCCAGGCCCGAGGCCCTAAGTGTGTCAGTTGCGTCATGAGGAAATATTGTAATGCAGCGGAAAAGTAAACTATCAGACACTACATTGTTTGTTAAGACACAATGAAATAAAATTTGTTTTGTTTCAAAGACATGATATGCAAATGCATGCAGGACTTGTGCTCGTTCCCCTACATGCATTCGTGATCCATGTGCTAGCTAGCTACCTAAGAATACATGTTAACAAAAAGTGTCAACACATGGTTGGTTAGTGTAACGACCGGTTTTAACGGTCATTTGTGTTTCAATAAACAAATGTTATTATGTTTTAAATTAAGTTGAAATAATAATATAATAACATTTTGGGGCATTAAGGTTATCTAGTAACTAACTTGATTAGGATAGTTAAGTGAGTTAACTAGTTGAAAAGTTTGAGGGGTTGAATTTGCCAATTGGGCAAACTAGTAATTGGAAGGGATAAAAGACTTTGACTTGGTCAAAGTCTCATAATTCTTGAAGTTGTGTGTGTGTATACGTATGAGAGGAAGAAAAAGGGGAAGATTAAGAAACTTGACCTAGCTTCCAAATTCGTGGTTCTTGAATTGGGTTAATCTCTAATCCTAGTGCTAAGGTAAGTTATCTAACTTACTAAACACCATATATATATATACACGTAGTAGTGTTAGTCTACTACTTGAATTGGGTTAACTCATATATGGAGTTGTTGGATTGAAATGGATTGAATATGATTTGGTTGAGTTATAGAAGATGTTAGTTGTTTGTGCAGTTTGACTTATTTAGTCAAACTGTGCATATCTAAATTAATGATTGAATTGTGATTAATTTCAATGACATTGAGTGTTAATTGATGTGTTAGTTTCACAATTGAATTAAATTGGTTATGAATTGTTAAATTCATAAGAAATAGAGTTGATTGTGTGGTTTGGCTTATTTGGTCAAACTATGTATGTATATCACCCTATGGGACGGTGATTATGTGTAGTCCATTAATTGAGTTGCCTGGATTATGAATTGTTGAATTCATATTTGAATGGAATTGGTTATGAATTGTTGAATTCATACTTGAATTGGATTAATTATGAATTGTTTAGTTCATAATTGAAATTGGTTTGATTGGTAGGTTTGACTTTATTTAGTCAAACTGCATATAGATCATAATGTTTAAATTATGACTTTGTGTAATTGAATTGAATGTCAATTGGTTGGGTAAATCTATGATAGAAGTATCGGAGGATGAATATCATAGAATCATGGTTTATAAATGTTATAAACCTATGAAGATTTGGTTGATTAAAATCTATGATGGAAGGACTAGAGTGTGAACATCATAGTAAATTGTTTGGTTGATTGAAATCTATGATGGAAGGACTAGGGTGTGAACATCATAGTATGAATTGAAATTGTTGATTACTTCACCATTTGAATGTGGAAGTAAAATGTGGTAAGTTATGATGGAAGTACTTGGGTGAGAACATCATAACTATGTTGAATATTAATTACCACTTGAGTGTGATAATTGAGTTGATTTGGTTGAAATTGATTAATTGAGTTAAATTGTTTTAAATCTATAATGTAAGTACCTAAGGGTGAACATTATAGTAATTATTGTTGAAATATGATCGGTTATCAATAGAATAACCAATTGGGTTGATATTGAATGGAAGCTGGAGGGTTAAACCCTTTGTGGTGACTTTGACCCATTTTGAGGTCTTGATTTCACCATAGATTGATTTGATGTCAAATTATGTTTGAATTCATTATATTATGATCCAAACATGATTATAATCCATATTATATGTATATGGATGAATGGAATGGGTTTGAAAGGGTCAGAGCGTTAGTTGCTTGAAATTGAAATTTTGACCCGTTTTGAGAATTTGATTCACAAATGGATTTAATTGGTATCCAATTATGTTTGGATATGTTATGATTTGAATTTGAGGATTTGATACTCCATATAATATGAATTGGAAACTTGGGATTTAGTTTCGGGTGGTTTGGAGCGATCGAAAGTGGTTAAAAAGGTCCGAAACGCGAAAAAATTGGGTTTCTGCACCTGCAGAGGCCGTAGGCTACGGCCCTGGGTGTAGGCTACGGCCTAAGAGTTCTGTTCCAGTGGGCGTAGGCTACGGCCAGGCCGTAGGCTACAGCTGGGGGTTTCCGGATTTTCATGTTTTTGATGCCGGAATCACGTTTTAAGGCCTAGAACACTTCCGTTTCGAACCATAACTTCCATTTGGATAATCTTACTTAGTTTTTATGAACTGATGGTGAAATTATATGTGGTGTTTGTAGGTCGAAAGTAGATGACACGTTAAAGGTCATGATCGGGGTGCATAAGTTGAAAGTTCAAACGTTTTGGTAAATTTTGGTTGTTGGGTTTTCATACAAACTATTGTATGATGATTTTTGAATGTAATTAGTCATTTAACAAGTATATATTACTTTTGTAAATGTTTTTGACGCTTCCGCATAAAACTTTGATAAATATTTGAGTTAAAACTTAACTGGGATCTATTTTTGACACGTGTAAGCGTGTGTTGATTTTGGGGTGTTACAGTTAGTTCACAGGTTTTGATAAGCAGTAAACAAAAGTAAGAATTATGTTTCTCACGTGTGATGCTGTTTATTATTGTTTGTAGAGCCCTAGGCTCCAAGTGTCAGTTGCGTCTCTACCGAACTAGAGTTGTTTGTTGTAGCCTCCGCCATGTCTATCCAAAAAAAATGGCGCGATGGGTCGAGATTACACGCGTCCTAACATCCAATCACTATTGGTGCCGCTTGGGGTTCGTCACACCCAATAGTACTATCTAAACTCACCTCGTTGTATAGACATTAATGGTGAGACTGTGCGAGGACTTTGTTACGATACACAACACTGAATGTTTGTTCCCAATAAACCAGCATACACAAAATGTTCGTACAAAGTAGTTTGACTGTAACAACATGTATTCTCCCCTAGTTTGAAAGCTTGTAAAACAGTTTAAGAAAGGGACCGTAAACTCACCTGAGTTATGCACGCGTGAGCTCCTAAGTCATATGGCGAGTCTGTTACGGGTTACCTATATCAAATAGGACTTATAAGTTCGTGTTTGGGTTTGTGTGCATGTTCGTGTTCATGTTCGTGCTCAACAACTCAAGGTGTTGGACTAAAAGAACCAATGAGCCTGATCAGAAAAACCTCTAAGTCTCACAACACACACAACAACTGAAGAAGAACACATCAGCTGATATTCACTTTGAAGAGTTACAAGATCTGAAGTTATTCACAACAGCTGAAGTGTTAGTCTTCAGATGTTGTGATGTTAGTTTTGTCTTCAGTAGTTTTCTTTCAATAGTTGTAAAAGTCTGATGAGTATTTTACTCATCAGATGTTGTAGTTTACTTTCAGTAGTTTTAGTTCTTCAGTCTTTGTAAGAGGATGTCTTCAGTAGTTGTAAACATCCTCAGTAGTTTAGGTTATTTCAGTTGTTATCTTTTGTCTGTTAGGTGTCAACATCATGTGACATCATCAGACATCACTGTTTCTATATAAGGACAGTTGACATATTTTAATAATTAACGAAGTTAGTGCGAATTGAATGATATTATTCCTTTTGCAGAATTCTCTTTCTATAACAACTTGTTCTTTACTGTTCTATTAGATTAACTTTGTTCTTGCTAATTCTGAGCTAATTCATCTTTGAATTCCGCAGCTATAACCTAATATTGATCAAATGAGAACATCTGATCCTACAATTGGTATCAGAGCATGTTAATCATTGATCGATTAAACAATTGATCTCTGAAACTGCTCAATTCAGTTCTCTGGTTGATCGAATTAGCCGATTAGTAAGAATTTGTTATAGATTGAAGTTTTCTGTTAACTTCTGTTGATTTGTTTTTCAATATCAATCTGTTTTGAATCAATTGGTTGGAATTTGTATTAATTCATTTGAATTTATTTGATATTGTGTGAATCTGAGATCATGACAACTCCAAACAATGATCCGCACAACACAGGCTTCGCAACCAAGCCTCCAATGCTGGTTAGGAGTGAGTACAACATTTGGCAACGTCGAATGCTACATCACCTGTCAATTAACAGTGCAGGATGTTGGAAATCTGTTGTGCATGGTCCGTATAAACCCGTGATCACTGATCCTGAAACTAAAATCATGATTCCGAAACCTTCGGATATGTATTCGGATGAGGATATTAAACTGTTTGAAATTGATGCGAAAGCTCATGGTATTCTGGCCATGGCTTTGCCGAATGAGATTTATTCAGGCTTGATGCATCATGACACTGCTCATGATCTCTGGGTTGCACTGAAAGAACAATTCGGTGGAACCGATGAGGTTTTAGCAAATACTAGAGAAATCCTTGCTCAGCAGTATGAGATTTTTTCTCATTGAAAGGGTGAGTCATTGACTCAACAATTTGAGCGGTTTTCATGTTTGATTTCTGAGTTGAAAATGGTTAAGCAGGAATATACAAATAGTCAGATGAACAACAGATTTCTCCGATCACTGCCTGAGAGATGGGACACATATACAATTGTCTTACGCTCTAATGCAAATCTAGAGAATCTATCTCTCACCCAACTCCATGGGAAACTCTTAACTTTTGAGAGAGAGGTAGAACAGAAGAGAAAACTGTCTTCATCTGGAAAACTCACTGATGATTTTGTTCCTGGTAATACCGCTTTGATAGGTCAAGAGTCAGAGTTTAATGGGTCTGAATGTTCTTATGATGAACATATTGATTTCTCTACTAACAATGCTGAACATGCTTTTGTGGGAGTTGATGGTAATGCAGGAAATTATGGTGATAATATGTGTTTTGTGATGGATGACTTGAAAGGAATTCCAGATGATGATCTGGAGGAAATGGATATTTTAAGTCAAATGGCATTAATCAACATAAGATCTCAAAAATTCTACAAAAGAACTGGAAGAAAGTTTCCTGGATTAACAGGCAAAACCAAAGTTGGTTTTGACAAAGGGAAGTTGAGATGCCACAAGTGTCATAGGCTTGGTCATTTTGTTAGAGAGTGCAAATCCACTGGATCTAGTTCTTCTGCACCTTTTGTAACCTTTCCTAGCAATAACACACCAAATAAAGGACAACAATCTTCTGGAACTAGTCAACAACAATTTTATCCAGCCCACTTTGTTCCACAAAGTCCTATGCCATATCCATATCCTTGCTTTTACATGCCACAACCCACTCACACTCCAGCAATAATCTCTCCACAATCACCTGCTCTTCCTGACCCCAGCAAATCTCAAACCAATCAACAGCCTCAACAACAACATCAGAGCTTCTTCACCCCTGGAGTAGCTGATTGGAGTAGCCTACCTGATGACTTATCTGATTTCAATATGCAGATATACTCTGAAGCTGGTCCACATGGTGGAGACAATCCATTTGGGAATCTTGCTTTGATGGCTATTGATTCAACTGACAACTCATGTCCAACTTCTTCAACATCACAGGTATCATCTGAATCAAAAGCCAAGTTATGTTCAGAATCATGCATTTCAGCATTTGCTTCCATCAGGGAAATAAATGTTGAATTAATAAATGAGAAATTTGAGTTAGAGAAGGCTGTGTCTAAAAACAAAACTGAATTTGAGAAAGCTTTAAATGAAAAAGAGTCTGAAATTTATAAGCTCAAATGTTTGTTATCTGATGAAAAAGCTAGAGTGGAAGTAATGCTTGTGAAACATAATGATTTGAAGCAAACACTTGCAGCAACCCAAGTAAATTGTGAAAAATGGGTTGAGTCCTGTAAGGGGTTTGAGATGTTATTAAACAAACAATCAGCTTCAAATGTTAAGTTTGGAATTGGTTACAATCACACTGCCCCCCTGCTGATTATGCACCAAAAAATTATGGCTGTGAGTCTGAAGGGGACAGTGTATATCAATCCACCAAATCTTCAGAAATGTCTGATGCTGTAGACATATCTGAAGGAGAGTCAAGTGTATGCAAAATTGAGTCTGAAACTGTGGTGATTGAGACATATTCTTATTCAATTGGATGTACAAATGTCATTCAGGGTGACACATGTCAGGATAGTGTTTTAATTGAGATTGATCCTGATGAAAAAGTTTCAAATGAATTAAATTTAAACCTGATTGAGTCAGATGGGGATGGGATTGGAGAGAAAGATGCACGGCTTCTAATAAGCCAGAGTGTCTCATCAGCAGTTGTAGAAACAGCTGATAATGTTACAACTGATGATGAGCAATGTGTTGATAGACAAGTGCTGAAGAATAATTCTTCAGAGGTTGTCAACACATCAGCTGTTGTAAAAATGTCTACAAATACTGAAGCCCCAAATGTTTTGAAGAACAAAAATTCAGTATCTAAGTCTTTAGTACTTGTAGATACTCACAAGAAGAAGCACAAGAGGGTGCCTTGTGAAATTTGTAGGTTGTTTAATCATTCTTCTGACGAATGCTGGTACAGAAAAGGTGCTAAATTCAATAAAATAAAGCACAAAAACAAGAACATAATCAAAATGAAAAATGAATTTAGTTTCAAGTTTGTACCAGAATCATCAGTAGTTTCAAAATCTGGAAAACCCTCACAGGGAAATGATTCAAGTAAATTCAAGAAAGGTAAAGGGGTTTTTCCAGATTCAAAGAAACAGCACTTGAAAAATTCTTCATCAATTAAAGAAACTAAGGTGCTAAAACACAAAAATCAAAAGTCAGGTCCTGATGTGTCTGATGAAATCAAAATCTTGACTCACAACCATAATCAACTGATTTTAATGATGCAACAACTGCTAGGAAGAGTTAATCTAGCAGAGGCATCTGTTGCTTCATTTCAGAAGAAGAAACCAAAATCAAAAGTCAAGGCTAACTCTTCTGATAAGAATGATTCAAGTGTTGCTTCAAATGAAAATGTTAATTCTGTTTCTTCATGTGTTAACAGACCCAAAACCAAACTGGTTTGGGTCCAAAAGTCTAACTGAGTGTGTTGATGTATGCAGGGTCCTTCAGCATGCCAAAATAGCATCTGGTATGTTGACAGTGGAGGATCCATGCATATGACTGGGAGCAGATCTCTTCTTAATGACTATTTTACAGGAAGGAAGGGATTTGTGTCTTTTGGAAATGATGCTAAGGGTTATATTATAGGGAAAGTTATGTGACAAATGGTGAGATAAGGTTTGATGATGTGAATCATGTAGAGAATCTTAAGTATAATCTTCTGAGTGTCAGTCAGATGTGTGATAAGGGTCACATTTCTCTTTTCTCCAAGCAAGACTGTAGGATATTGTCTTCTGAAGTGTTGCCTCTGATTGGCAAAGTCTTAGATGAGTATACTCTCCTTAAGGCTAACAGAGTGGGAAAGGTTTATGCCTTTGATTTGTCAAAGAAAATCTCTGTTAAAGGTCATCCTTGTTTATTCTCTAAGGCTTCTTTCAAGGAAACAAATATGTGGCATAGAAGATTGGGTCATGTGAATCTCAAAAACATGAATCAACTGGTGAAACATGGATTGGTTAGAGGTCTTCCAATGAAGGACTTTAGTTGTGATGAGAATTGTACTGCTTGCTTGAAAGAAAAGCAACACAAAGTTTCTTTTCCTCCAATTGGTGATCCCAAATCCACTGGTTGTTTGCAAATGTTGCACATGGATTTGTTTGGGTCAGTGAAGGTCATGAGTATGGCAAAGAAGAAGTATTGCTTAGTAATTGTTGATGATTACTCAAGGTTTGTCTGGACCTTCTTCTTGCACTCAAAAGGTGAGGTTGCCAAGTCTCTTATAAACTTTGTGTTGTATGTTGAGAAGCAATATTCTCTTCCTGTCAAGTGTGTAAGGAGTGATAATGGCACAGAATTAAGAAATCATATTTTGGATGAATTTTATCTGGCAAAGGGAATTAAGAGGCAGTACAGCATCCCCAGAACTCCTGAACAAAATGGAGTTGTTGAAAGGAAAAATAGAACTTTGATTGAAGCTGCCAGAACAATGCTTGCTGATTCTGGTTTGCCACTGACTTTCTGGGCAGAAGCTGTCAATACAGCTTGCTATGTGCAAAACAGGGTTTTGGTAAATCAAAGATGGTTGAAAACTCCTTATGAAATGCTTCATACTTTAACCCCTTTGATTTCCTTCTTCAGAGCTTTTGGGTGTCCATGTTATATCCTCAATACCAAAGATCAACTTAAAAAGTTTGACTCCAAAGTTGATGCAGGATATTTTGTTGGATATTCTTCCACTTGCAAGGCTTATAGAGTGTTCAACTGCAGAACCAAGATGGTTGAAGAAACT
Organism: Mikania micrantha; assembly: GCA_009363875.1. Classification (NCBI taxonomy): domain Eukaryota; kingdom Viridiplantae; phylum Streptophyta; class Magnoliopsida; order Asterales; family Asteraceae; genus Mikania; species Mikania micrantha. Next base: position 2,261,011 of record CM018693.1, on the reverse strand, counting down.
CTTCATGTCAAGTTCAATGAATTTCCAAAAGACTCTATTCCACAAAATCCTGTTGAGATGTTTGATCTAGATATTTTGCAACATGGATCTTCTCAATCTCCAGCTGAATCTATTGCTGATCCAGATGATGCACTTAAAGCAGTTCCTTCAAAAGCTTCTACAGAAAACACACAAGGAAGTCATGATGATGATGATGAAAGTACTCATCTGTTCAGATTTAGTGATAATCTGCCAATGTCTGCTAAATCTGATGCTCCTCCTGCTCCAGTTGTTCCTCCCAATACCAATGCTGATGAAATTCTAGAATCTTCTCAATCATTTGAAATTCCTGCTGAACTGTTTCCTGGATCTTCATCAACATCTGCAGCAACTGTACCTCCAGCAAACACTTGCACAGATCTTATTCCATATCAAGAACTGAAGGATCATCCATTATCTCAAGTTCTGAGTGACATTTCTGCTGGTGTTTCAACAAGAAGCCAATTGTCAAATTTTTGTCTCTATGCTTTATTTGTCAGTCAACAAGAGCCAAAGAACTATCACACAGCACTCAGAGACAATGGAGGGTGGAGGCTATGCAGTTGGAGCTGTTGCAGTTCAAGAAACAACAAGTCTGGGAGCTGGTTCCTCTACCTCAAGGTAAGTGTGCAATAGGCACTAAATGGGTGTTTAGGAATAAAACTGATGAAAATGGTCAAATAATTAAAAACAAGGCTAGACTGGTTGTACAGGGGTTCTCTCAGGAAGAAGGTATTGATTATGATGAAACTTTTTCCCCTGTAGCCAGACTAGAAGTAATTAGATTGTTTTTAGCATATGCTGCCTTACACAAGCTAAAAGTTTTTCAAATGGATGTCAAAAGTGCTTTCTTATATGGTAAAATAAAAGAGGAAATGTATGTGTGCCAACCACCAGGCTTTGAGGACAATAAACATCCTGATTGGGTGTACAAGCTTGATAAAGCTCTTTATGGGCTGAAACAAGCACCTAGAGCCTGGTATGACACTCTATCCACTTTTCTCCTTAAAAATAATTTCACTAGAGGCTCCATTGATAAAACTTTGTTCATAAAGAAAGTAGGACAGCATAAGCTCCTTGTTCAAATTTATGTTGATGACATAATTTTTGCTTCATCTGATCCAAAGTTGTGTGCTGATTTTACTGAGTTAATGACAAAGAATTTTGAAATGAGTGCCATGGGGGAATTACAGTTTTTCTTGGGTCTTCAATCAAACAAAGTCCTGATGGCATTTTCATTCACCAATCCAAATACACAAAAGAGTTGTTAAAGAAATTTGATTTGCAAAACTGTAAACAATGTTCAAACCCCATGAGCAGCACCACACAACTTGACGCAGATTTGAAAGGTAAATCAGTTGATGAAACACTTTATAGATGTATGATTGGTTCCTTGATGTATCTCACAGCATCTAGGCCAGACATTATGTTTGCTACATGTGTTTGTGCTAGATTTCAGGCTGCACCTAAAGAATCTCATTTGATTGCTGTTAAAAGAATTTTCAGATACTTGCAGGGCACTCAATCACTGGGAATTTGGTATTCCACTGGGCATTCCTGCAAGCCGGTTGCTTTCTCTGATAGTGACTATGCAGGATGCAAACTTTCCAGAAAATCAACTTCTGGTGGTTGTCAGTTTCTAGGAAACTGTTTGGTTTCTTGGCAGAGTAAGAAACAAACATCTGTGGCTACATCCACAGCTGAAGCCGAGTACATTGCTGCTGCAAGCTGTACTTCACAAATTCTATGGCTTCAAACCCAACTTTTGGATTATGGCATCAAAGAGTCTAAGACACCATTGTTAATGGATAGTGCCTCAGCTCTTTGTATTGTCAAGAATCCACTTCAGCACTCTAGGACCAAACATATTGAAATCAGACATCATTTTATAAGGGATTGTTTTGAAAAGGGTCTGATTGATCCAAAGTTTGTTCCTAGTGCTGATGAACTTGCAGATATCTTTACTAAGCCTTTAGACACTTCAACTTTTCACAATTTAGTTCTAAGGCTTGGTATGCTGCAACTTGAATAAATTTGTTTTCACACTAATAAAATTTCATCCACCAGATAAAATTTTCAAAAATACAAAAATATTCAATTTTGTCAAAACACAAAATTTTTGTATCACCTTGCAACTCCTGATATTTTCAGTAAGTACTGATAAGTATAAGAAGTACTGATTCAAGGAAACATCTGACCTTTCCAAATATTATCAGTTAAAAGTACTGATGAGTTTTGGTTGACAAAGTCTGAAGGTCAAAAATATTTCACAAATCCTGATGAACAACTTTTGTTCACAAGTTCTGATGACCAAATTTTCACAAAAACTGATGTTTCACAAAGTCTGATGAGTAACTGATGAAAACAGCTGATGAACAAAAATGTCGACAACACCTGATGAGTAAATTTACTCTTCAGATGTTTCAACCACTGCTGTTTTCTCTTTATAACATCTGAAGAACAAATTCCAATACTCTATTTAACCCAAACCCTCTTCAGTTGTTTCATTACCACTTCATCAGAACTTTCCATCTTTTTCAAAAACCTATCTTCCCTCTCAAGTCTCTGCTTCCATGGCGACAATGAACCTTAAACCTCGTCATAACTCCGTTGCATATCTCACCAAATCCTCCTTCTGGTCCAAATTCGATGAAGCTGTTGATCTCATGAATGCATCTCAATTTCAAACCGCGTTTCTTATCAATCCAACACTTCATGTTGAATCCATTCATCAATTCTGGATGAATGTCGAGCTCATTAATGTCGGCACTGGTGTCATCTCTCTCCGCTCTACAGTCAATGGACACAATGTGCACATCAGTCCAGCCGAACTGAGGGATGTTCTTCAACTTGATGATGCAAACTTAGTTACTCAATTTCCAAAGAACCTCACTGACCTCTGCTTCACAAGTCACGAATACCAGGTTGACTTGAGTGACTCAACTCTGTACAAAAAGAACTTTAATGATCTTGAGCGTCTTATTTTTCACATGATCAACATCTGCCTGGCTCCAAAATCATCCTCATGGGACCAGATGTCATCAAGGTGGAAACAGGTACTTTACTCAATTCTGGAATCTCACAAACTAAATTTTTCACAAATCTTATTTTCAGAATTAACTGAACATGCTGCAAAACCTGTTTCATCTAGATGGCTTCTTTACCCACGTTTTATCATGGCCATCATAGAAAAACAGCTAAAACAAAACGGCCTTGTTGGTCAGGGGATCTCTGCTCCAGCAGTTCTGCTGGAGGTATATTCCCGACACAACACTAACCTCACCCTCAAAGAGGCTGCCCGAAAGTTAAACCCAAGCATCGGGAACCCACAGTCTCCACTTCCAAATCAAAATCCAAAGTCCCCACTACACCACATACATAAAAGCCCAAAAAGGCTGCTCAGGGAAATGAGTCCCCTGAGTCTGCCCATGCCTCACCAAGGAATGATATAGCCACTGGAAGTAGTCAGCCAGTGGTACATCAGACTCCACCAGCTGAAACCGCCCAGGATTCCTCTCAACAGGAACTTGGTGCAACCATGGAAGGGGCAGACACACATCTAGAGCCTCTTTCATTTGAAAAGGTTTTTATTGAACAGCACCACTCTCCCCGGGTGCAATCTGCTTTTCAGCCAATTCCTACTGAAACCACCCAACAAAGCCCAACTTTTGTGATTGAACAAATCCTGGATCAGTTGAACACTCCTATCCCTACCCAGACACCTATTACAACTGGGATTAGCTCCAACATTGAGGGGGAGGATCAAAGTGTTTCTGATAACCCACAGGATTTTGACTACCAAATCAGATCTCCTAGTGTGGACAGAGAGATTCTGACATCTGACAGGGCTGCTACTTCATAGATAAGACCCTGCCAGAGGCAACAACTGATGAAGGGATTATCCCTGAGGTTGGAAGTCCCCAGTACCAAGACAAAGGGGCACCTGAACATGTTGAGCCACACTCAACTCAGGTACATCCTGATACTATCAGGAGGTCAGATGATTTAGCTAAGACTAATGATGAACAAAGGACCCTTTCTGATGTTCTACACCAGAACAAACTTCTTGAGGCTGAGGTCTGCAGGCTCAATGAGCTGCTCACCAAGATGTCCAAGGACAAAAGTCCATCTACCCTTATTACCCCACAGATGGCACCTTCAAATCTTGAAGGTCCCCCAAACACTTCCACCTCTATTCCAGATAAACCACCAGCCTCTGCTTCAGGCACTAATACTTTGGGTTCAAGCCCCCCAGAGGCATTAGTTGCTGCCTTTCTCACAGTCCTACCACTCATCACTCCCTTATTAAAGAATATCATAACCCAAGCCCTTGATGAGAGGCTTCCCTCCCAAACTCAAATCCAGAAAATGATAGATGATGCAGTAAATGCCAAACTTTCCACATTTCAAACTCTTTCTTCCCCTGCAGCCAAAAAGGGGGAGTTAGGAAAAGATTCAGGTACAGCATCTAAAAGATCAAGAAATGAAGAAGAAGAAGGTGCTTCTGAAAAGTCTCCAGTCATACAAGTTACATATAAGAGACAAAAGAAGACAAAATCTGTTGATATTGCTACTATTGCTGAGAGGGAGATTGAGGAGGAGGTTGAGCAAGAGACTGAGGAGGATGTTGAAAAAGAGTCTGAAGAGAAAGAGGTTGAGGTAAATGTTGAGAAAGTAACTGAAGAAGAGGTTACAACCTCTGAATTTAACACAGAATCTGAAACTCAAGAGGTTGAAACTGAGGAAGTTCAAGCAAAGGAAGGACAAGATAATATGGTTAGGGTAGAGAAGGAAAAAGAATCTAATGTAACTGATGTTCAAAAGCAGCAAGTTAATCCTTATACTAAATCTGCTCAAATTATTGATGATGATGCACCTCCAAAGAAGAGGAGATTTCTAAGGATTCAAGAAGAAGAAGAATCTGATGAAGAAGACAGGCTTCCCATTTCCACTGTGATGAAAACTAAAGTTCACAAGCCTGAGTCTTCTACAACTGGTTCAGAATTAATGGTTCAGAAAAAGGTAGTAAAATTACCTGCAAAATATGGGCCAGAAAAACCATTGGTGTTTGGACAGAATCCAAAAATAACACCAGAATCTCAGAGATTAGCAATAAAAGTAAAACTTGAAGAAGAGGAGAACCAGAAGAAACATGATGAGAACATTCTGAGATTGGTTGACAAGGAATACCCTCAGACATCAACCATCATAGCAATGAAGAAAGAAGCACAAAGGTTGTATGCTCTGAGGTTTACATATCAGTATAGGAAAGAACAAATCAGGATGTGGCCTGATCCAAGGGTGATAGACAGAATCCACAGGAGAGATGCTCCAGCTGCTTATGCAAGAAAAATTAAAAAGGTAATAAGTGCTGATATTATGTTGGGATCTGTGCTTGATCCTTGGGAAATAATAGCAGATTTTAAAAGTGTTTACAACTCTGGATTGAAAGCTCCCAAGTTTCTAGAGAATAAGATGATCAAGAAAGGTTTGGTATACAGAAAACTGGAAGGGGTGAAACAGAATGAATTACCATTATTTCTGGAAGGGAAGCATCCAGATGAGTTTGTGTACAGAGAAATCACAAGGGTGGAGCTATATGATGGGACAACGGCCAGGTACTTATCTGAGTATTATGGACCTGAGTCATTTTTTGAAGGTGAACCAGAAAGGCTGACTTCTGAAGAAAAAGTGATTTTGTTGGAAGCCTATGTCAGGGAATCTTTCAGACTTATCTATGATCAATAGCTTCAATGAGAGGGGTAAATGCTCATAGTCCATTTCCCCCATGGAGTTCCCTCTCATACTTTGACAGTCAGATTTTCAGAAGCTGCTGATTACCAGGCCTGCACTTAAATTGGTCATTTTGAACCTGATCTCAAAGAAAAAGACAAATCTTTCAGCCTGGGATACCAAATAAGTGAGACAGTCAATAATTAGAGGTTTTTGGCTGCATTGGTTCAGGGGGAGTTTGTTGGACTAAAAGAACCAATGAGCCTGATCAAAAAAACCTCTAAGTCTCACAACACACACAACAACTGAAGAAGAACACATCAACTGATATTCACTTTGAAGAGTTACAAGATCTGAAGTTATTCACAACAGCTGAAGTGTTAGTCTTCAGATGTTGTGATGTTAGTTTTGTCTTCAGTAGTTTTCTTTCAATAGTTGTAAAAGTCTGATGAGTATTTTACTCATCAGATGTTGTAGTTTACTTTCAGTAGTTTTAGTTCTTCAGTCTTTGTAAGAGGATGTCTTCAGTAGTTGTAAACATCCTCAGTAGTTTTGGTTATTTCAGTTGTTATCTTTTGTCTGTTAGGTGTCAACATCATGTGACATCATCAGACATCACTGTTTCTATATAAGGACAGTTGACATATTGTAATAATTAACGAAGTTAGTGCGAATTGAATGATATTATTCCTTTTGCAGAATTCTCTTTCTATAACAACTTGTTCTTTACTGTTCTATTAGATTAACTTTGTTCTTGCTAATTCTGAGCTAATTCATCTTTGAATTCCGCTGCTATAACCTAATATTGATCAAATGAGAACATCTGATCCTACACAAGGTTTTTATGTCCGTCCGTGTTCGATCATGTTTGTCCGTGTTTGACTTAGTTGACCGTGTTTTGACCGGGTTTGACCGTTTCAATTCAACGACCCGTTGGTAAACCAGGTTTTTGTTATAGTTTGTTTAATGATCGTTATTATTCACATATTACACGTAAGCACATAAGTTACGTTAAATGGACAATTTACTATTTACAGTAAGTTTCCATTTTTAGTAAGTTTGCATCATAACACACTTAACAGTTCTAGCATGCCCGTTTAGCCTAAGTGATCATTTTAACACTTAGCATATTGTTACATACGGTCAAATAATCACAAAGCCCATTTTTAGTAATTAAAGTTACTAAATATAGAAAGTTTCTATAATTACTATGTTTTACAACAAAAATCACATTACAACTCCACATAGAATAACATTAGAGCATTTTAGGTCATTTACTACCATGAAGACTTTACTAAAGTTCCTAATTCATGAAATCCCCAAATAAAGTTAATAGAATAAGAAAGTTTTCAATAAACATCATTCTAAATCAAAATCAACTACACAACACATCCAGATAATCATTCTTATCCTCAATAACACTTTATCAATAATGAAATCAACATGCATGTATGGATCTTACAATTAAAGTTACTGTATTTAGAAACCTAACATAAAGCCACCCATTTTAACAAATCTAACCAATCTTTTATACAAATATCATCATCATTATCTACAAATCATTATTTAAACATGTTTATTTCACCAAAATCATTATCTTGCACATTTTGTATAAAAACGTTGCTATTTATAGTACCTATACTTGAAACAACATCAAATGACCAATATCCTCTATCATACCTACTTAAACCATTACCAACATCTCAAATAACATTTATTCATAACCAAAATCAACCAAATCATCATGGATTGCACATGCATGTCTCATAAAGTTACTATTAATAGCAAGAATCGTCAATAACTCACAAATAGTTTCAAATACCATCAAAACCTTCAATAGTTCATCCCAATGACTCAAATCAATCATCAATCTAGTAAATCACAAATTTAATGTGGTGAAATTACGTGCATGTGGTACTAAATTGGTTACATGTGAGTTTCATGACTTGCATGTGTGTGTATAAGTGTTGAAAGTGCAAATGACCTCCAAGTACTACCTCACAAGGCTCCAAGTGGTTGAGATGATGCTGTTGCAGGTCCCCAAACACTCTAGAAAGGTTATGGATGGCTCAACACTTGGTGGGGATGGAGGTATGGTGTTCAAGAGCTTCTTCCAAGCTTCAAGGCTCCAATGGATCCTCAAGAACAGCCCTTGCTAGCTCCTGGTGGTATGGTTGGCTTCAGTGGAGTGGAAATGCTCGGAAATGTCGAGTGTAGACGAGAGTAAGAGGTAAGGAGTGACAAAATCTGTTTGGGGTTGGTTTTATAAAGTTTCTGCGAACTGGGTCACGTACCGCCAAGCATGCCTCCATGGGTCTTGGCGTACCGCGATGATTATTTTAATCGGGTATCATCACGAAAGACGCCGCGTATCGCCTAGTGGAATTTGATTGGTCGCTGCGCACCACGAAGGAATTTGGGCGAATTCAAATTTTCCCGCCAAAGTCAAGGCCCAATCCAATGCCCTTGGTGTACCGCGAAGCATGCCGGGGTAGCACAATGGCCCAATTATAATTGTTTGAATCGATTTTTGCTCGTTTATCGTTATAACTTATCGTTTATCGACTTTTGTGACCACTTTATTAGTTGTTTGATCAAAGATATGTCAATTATTGTTCAATTGGTTATATTGTTTGACATTCACCAAAATTTGTGAATTATTAAACATGTGTGTGGTTTTTTCGATAATTCACCGAATTATTGTGCTTTTAACTGTGTTTGTGCTTTCATCGCGTGTCATGCTAAATTAAACTAATTCTAGTGACACGTATAAAAATATTAATTAAAAAGGCATTTAATTAAATTAGTTGCTGACCTGGAATATACAAGTTGTCACATAGTTTGCCCAGTTTGTCTGACCCAGATGTTGCTCAAGAATGTTTGCCCAGCTTGTTTACCCAAATGTTGGTCAAAAACGTTTGTCAAATGTTTGCACACAATGTTTGTCAAAATGTTTTGTACACAATGTTTGTTAAATATGTTTGTCAGAAGCGGTTGTAAAAAGTGTTTGTCAAAAACGTTTGTTCAAAGTGTTTTTCAAAAGCGTTTTTACAAATTGCTTGTCAAAAGCATTTGCATGTAATTCTCCCCATGTTTGAGTTTATAAACAGTAGACAAAAGGGGTCATGAACTCACATGTGTCGCGTTTGTTTGCGTTTTGTGACCTGTCTGTCCCTAACTATCACCTATAACACAAAGGTAGTATGAGTACATGTTCGTGTTTGTGTTCTTGTTGATCTTTGTTCGTGTCCAAACAAATCTAAGTTTTTGTGTTTGACTATGTTCGACTGTGTTTGACTTGTGTTTGACCGTGTTTACTCAACAACCCGTTGGTGATATGTTTGTAGTTTGTTAATGTTTGTTTAATGCTTGTCAAGTTTTCTCAAATAGCAATTAATGTACATAAGCATGTCATAACACATAGAGTTTTCAAATATGGCAAGTAGGCATATGGTACCTATATTGATCATGTTCCTAATCTTGGCAGTTGTCACCGATGTTTGTCAAACAGGTTACTATTTATAGTAAGTTTCTATGTTAGTACATTGTCACAAGTCATAAAATAAACAAACACTCCATTTTAGGTAACCAAAGTTACGAAGTATAGCAGGTTTCTATATTTGACACGTTTTGAACCAATCAGTCATGCAATCACCTTCATATCCTCTTAATGTATCCTTTATAATCGTGTTTCATCATATAACATGTACCTATGCCATTGCTTACAAAAATCCCCAAATAAAGTTACTACTTATAGAATGTCGTCATAAAATTTATTTTAATCAAAATCAAACTATCCACACATGTTTCAATCACCATTGTCATCATCAAAACACTTATGTATGACCAAATCCGCATACATTGCATATTCTTCAATACAAAAGTTTCCATAAATGGAAAGGTATGAATAAAAACCCTACTTTCATAAATCCAACTATTCTAGCATATCATCATCATCATTATCATGCACCAATTCATCATTTGAAGCAACATATCAAGTTCAAAACAACATTTGGCATCATTTTTCATAACTAAAGTTTCTATTTATGGTAATATGTACCAATATCCACACGTGACACCAAATCTCATTATTATGGCAATCAACTTTCACAAATCAGTTGTCAAGACATCCAAATACAAGTTTATGAGTGTAAAAATTAGTGCATTTGTGTTCATTGGAGTTGCAGGTGCACATGTGTGCATGCATGTAGGTTTTTGTGCAAGTAAAGCCATTAAAACTACCTCATAAGGTATTCGATGGTTTAGATCTAGTTAGCATAGGTGTGAGAGAGCTTTGCATGTGGCTGATGTGGGCTCTTTGGCTGCTACAAGGTGTGATGATGGTGTTCAGCTTCTCCAAGGCTTCATTCAAGCTCCAAGCTTCCAAATGTCATACCCTGAGCCGGCGGGCCGGATCCTGTGTCCCGTCGGGCGGAAAGGTCCCGAGGCGCGATGTCGGGGATGATAATCGTGATGATCAGATTGTTTACATTGCACATGATATATAATGAGAAAATACTAAATGGAATAGAATTATAAAGTTAAATTACATCAGTTTTGTTCATAATTTAACAATGTAAATCTACTATCAACATTATAATTCTTCTATCTTGTATTTGCACAAGATATACAAAAATAATCTGCATAATGATGTTCAAAAATATGCACGTCCAAAAAACTAGGTCCTCTGTCTGGGCGTCCTAGTCAAAAGCATAAACTTCTTAATCAGACCTGTTCGTCACCTGAAAAGTCATGCAAAAAGATCAAGTCAACACATGGTTGGTGAGTTCATAGATTTTTGTTTAGAAATAATTTTGTACAAACTTGACCAGATGACAACATTAACCTCACCATTAACCACCTATACCATCTAGCTCAGTATGCTTATATATAAGGCATACGTTGGGTCAAATTTACCGCCAGCCCACCACATACCAACCACATGACATATTGTTCTTGGTGATAATTAAGCATTTCATCCCATGCCTTTGATTCGCAACATTTGAACAACCTGAAAATCTGTTAACACTGATCCCCCGTAACGACAACCTTAACCTCATCAACAACCACCTATGTTATCCAATCAAGTATGCTTATATATAGGGCATATGTAAGGTCAAGCTTACCGCCAGCCCAGCCACCAGCCCATCACATACCGTACTGCATAACATATTGTTGTTAATGATAATTAAGCGTTTCATTCCACATCATCAACACAATAGTTCTTTAGTTCTTAATTCTTGTAGTTCCACAAAAGAGAAATTCTATTCATTCCTTAAGTTCATCACACAATCATGATTAACCATAGCATTTGTAGAAACATTACATTATATGCTTAATTAAGTAAATAAGTAAACATTTAATAAAATCTAAGACCTAACGATTGGGCCTTGGTCAACTCGAGTAGACTCGTCTAGCAATCAAGGTTCTTAGTAGTGAAGGATATTTGTAAATATCATCAAACATGCGACCTATAATCAATCGGTCTAGCTAGGACATCTTTTGACATATAGGATTTTATAGTTCCTAGATCGTCCGTAATTCGAATAGTTCTTTAGTTCTTTGGCACATGTTATCTTTGAGTATTTCCCAGATGTTCCTTGAAAACTGTTTAGGGGACGCTTTAAATATCATCAAACATGCGTCCCATATTCAATCAGTCTAGCGAGGGCATCTTTCAAACCTGGGATTGGCACATGTTGTCTTTAATATTTCCCAGACAGGCCCTTGAAATAGTTCTTTGTACATAGTTCTTTGAAATAGATCTTTAGTTCTTTGACAACACACCATCGAAAATAGTTCTTTGATTAGACCGTTAGTTCTTTGAAAATAGATCTTTAGTTCTTTGACAACACACCATTGAAAATAGTTCCTTGATTAGACCATTAGTTCTTTGAAATTAGATCTTTGAAAATAGTTCTTTGTTTTAGATTAGTTACCTACTCATAATGAATAAATACCCATTTTGAAAATCTGTAAATGGTTTACCTAGACAAAATCTAGTTCGGAAGGCCGTCTTTGGTATGTCTTCTTCTTGAACTCTGAGTTGATAGTATCAGGATCGTAAATCAATCTTCGAAAAGTATTGTGCTCCTTGTAGTTGGTCAAATAGATCATCAATCCACGGTAATGGATACCGATTCTTGATGGTTAATTTGTTCAACTCTCTGTCGTCTATACACATCCGAAAGGATTCGTCCTTCTTTTTCACGAACGAAACCAAAGCTCCCCACAGTGAATAGGTCGGTCGGATGAAACTTTTATCTAGTAATTCCTGTAGTTGGTTTGACAATTCCTACATCTAGGAAGGTGCTAACCTATAAGGAGATTTAGCAACGGGAGTTGCTCCAGTAACTAAATCAATACGGAATTCTACCGGTCATGCGGGTGGCAAACATGGTAGATCTTCAGGAAACACTTCCGGATACTCATTTACTACTGGCACGTCTTGAATCTTGATCTTGTCTTTCTATTTTTCCACCACATGAGCCAGGAAGGCTACACACTGCTTCTGTAAACACTTACGCGCCTTTATGCAAGATATGATTCTGACACTACGTTTCGCTTGATCCCCTCGAACTTCCAATACATGATCGTTCGTCAATGGAATTCGAAGTAGCTTTTCAGAACAGATGGCTTCCACTCTACTAAGAGATAGCCAATCCATTCTGACAATGATGTCGAAACTACCCAACTCCATCGGTATCAAATCGATGGTGAATGTTTGACCGTTAAGCGTTAATGGGCAGTTTCAATACACTGTACTAACTGTGATTTGTTTTCCATTTGGTACTTCAATAATGTAAGGAGAGTCTAAAAGTTCCTCAATATGATTAAGTTGGCATGCAAAATCGGTCGAGATAAAACTCTGATCCGCACCAGTGTCAAACAAAATAGATACATAAAAGTCAGGTAAGAGAAATGTACCAGTGACCACGTTCGGGTCTTGACGAGCAACTGGAGCTCCTATGGCAAAAGCTCTTCCACACGATGCTTGCATTGCCAGTTGTACTTTCTTTGGGCAGTTCTTTGAAAAGTGGCCTATTTCACCACATTTATAGCATCCATCATTTTTTCGGTTCGGATTGTTGGGTGGAGGGAGAGCTAAAGCAGCATTGTTGACTGCTTGGTTAGGTGCCATTCTGCAGTGTTGGACCCAATGGCCCTTTCTTCCACATCCCGTGCAGTGTCGGCAGGGAGTGTTTGCAGTATGATGATATTGGCATTTAGCACACAGAGGATACGTGCCAGTGTACGGTTTCTTGTGAAGGTTTTGTGGTGCAACTGCTACTTGGTTGAGAGGAGTGGCCATCGTGTAGTTCTTGATGACCTTTTGCTTCTTCTTTGGGTGATTATGGGGTTTCTTTGATGATTCCTCCTTGTTCTTGCCTAAGTCAGCCTCCTTCTTTAGGGTTCTAGAGGCTACCATCACGTCAGTGAGTTTCCCTGACAGGCTAATAGCTGACTCCAAGGTGACAAGGTTTGCTACAATAACCAAACTCTGTATGCAGGCGGGTAGTCCACCTACATATCTGTCAATCCTTTTTCTCCAGAGTTGGTACCATGTGTGACACCAATGCTACCAACTCATGATAACGAGTAGTATAAGCCAAGTGATATGCTCCTTTCATTACATGGTTCGACAGTTCAGTCTCCATCCTTTGTATTCATTCTTGGGACAAAATTTGTTCCTCAGTAGAGTCTTGAAATCTTCCCATGACAGCGACATTGCTTCTTCTCTTCCTCTAGCCTGGATTTGTGAGTTCCACCAAGTTAAGGCTCGTTTACTGAATGATCCCACAGTATAACGAACCTTGTGATTCTCTGAACAACTGCAAAGGTCCAAAGTAGTCTCGATCTTCTCAATCCATTGGATTAATCCAACAGCTCCCTCATTACCGTTGAAGTTAGGCGGCTTACATCCTACAAAGGACTTGTAGGAGTAATTAGATGCATTGCCAATGTTACCACTGGCCTCTCCTGATGAATTCCCTGAGTTGTTGTTGTTGTTCTGGATACGGTTGATCATATCCAGTATCACCTCTTTCAGCCGGTTAGTCATCTGACTGCTCAGTAGCGTCGCCAATGCCACGATGGCAGGATCCAGATTCAGATTTGCGTTCGGCTCAGGAGGTGGAGAGTGTGGAGAGTGTGGGGGAGGAGGATGTGGAGGAGGAGATGGCGGCGGTGGTGGATTCAATAGAGGAGGTGGTCTTCTTGGCGGCATTCTGATCACAACCAACAGAATATCAGTTAGTGCAATGATCGAATGTAGAAGACACAATGCAAGTAAAATCCTATGTCTAGTTTTCTCTACATGAAGGGTCCCTAGGTTATAGCCTAGGCCAAAATATTTAAATAAATTACCAATATTTCTCTATAACCATGGCTCTGATACCACTCTGTCACACCCCAAGCCGGCGGGCCAAATCGTGTGTCCCGTCGGGCGGAAAGGTCCCGAGTCGCGATATCGGGGATGATAATCGTGATGATCAGGTTGTTTACATTGAACATGATATATAATGGGAAAATACTAAATGGAATAGAATTACAACGTTAAATTACATCAGTTTCGTTCATAATTTAACAATGTAAATCTACTATCAACTTCATAATTCTTCTATCTTGTATGTGCACAAGATGTACAAAAATAATCTGTATAATGATGTTCAAAAATATGCACGTCCAAAATACTAGGTCCTCTATCTAGGCGTCCTAGTCAAAAGCATAAATTTCTTAATCAGACATGTTCGACACCTGACAAGCCATGCAAAAAGAACAAGTCAACACATGGTTGGTGAGTTCATAGAGTTATGTTTTGAAATAATTTTGTACAAACTTGACCAGATGACAACCTTAGCCTCATTATTAACCACCTATACCATCTAGCTCAGTATGCTTATATATATAGGACATACGTAGGGTCAAACTTACCGCCTGCCCAGCCGCCAGCCCACCACATACCAAACCACATGACATATTGTTCCTGGTGATAATTAAGCATTTCATCCCATGCCTTTGATTCATAACATTTGAACAACCTGAAAATCTGTTAACACTGATCCCCCGTAATGACAACCTTAACCTCATCAAAATAGTCTACACTAATTATCCCTTAGATATTCACATTTAAACCTCACTTATGTAAGGTTTACATTATTCTAGTTCAAGATCTTTTAGTTAATAAATCATTTATAAAATCCGTTTTAAGTTTTAAAACATGAAGTTTAGAAATCATGTCATTTTAAGTAAAACATAAATTATCTTATTTACAAAAATTATAAGTTAGTATGTTAGGACTTAGGTTAACCTCACTAGATTAACTTCTAAGTCCTTCGTTAGTTCTTTGTCATCCGTAGTCCGTTGATCGTCTTGTGTATAACCCATCTTAGAAAGTTCAATTGAACTATCTAATTTTAGTTATACATGTTTACGTAAAATTACTAAGTATTGTGTTTTAGCAATGTATTTAACACGTATATATGCTTAGTTTGTTTACTGCTCCTTTAAGTAATCCTCAACAACCTTATTCATGGTTTCATATAATAAAACTAGAATGTTTTAAACCCAATTGATTGTTTAGTCCAAGTTTATATGTTAAAGTGATGTAGAAAGTTTTGATCTTGAGGTTCTTAGCATAGTTGATTTCAACACCGGTTAACAACCCTCGAAAACCCTAATGGGTTTCCCATGCATGCAACTAGTCATGTGAAACACTTAGGACATAACTAGGGCTACCATACGAATGAAACTCTCTCCATTCATAAGTCCATACGAATGTTAAAGGATCATATGAATGGCTGCCAAGCGAATGCAGGTGGTCGTGCGAATGGTGATGTTCGGCCGACTAAAGGTGGTCATGCGAATGATGTTGGCTGAATGTAGCTGATCATGAGAATGTCAAAGGCTCTACGAATGGCTGCTCATGCGACTGGGTTCTCATTTAGCCATGTGGTCTAGCCATTCGGATCATAGCCATTCGGCCTATGGCCATTCGGTCCATCTGAAGACCCTTATTCGCCTGGTTCGAATCCAAGGTTGTGCAGATTTCCATTGTCGGGTTTTTGAGTACATCATGGAGCCTTAGAAGTTCCCACATCATCCTAAGCCATTTTCGTGTAGTTCCTAAGGGTTTTGTGGTGGTTTAAACCGGTACAACTGGGTGTTCGAACCAAGGGGATGAAAACCCTAAAATTGATGCTTTGAGGTCGATTTTACCTCAGATTTGATGATCTTTAGCTCAAAATTCCTGTACTTTCATGATCTACAAGTTGTTGTGGTTGTTTTATCACCAAAATCACTCAATTTGATGAGGAATTGAAGTTTATAGGGTTTTGAAACTTTGAGAGAGACTGTAGAGAGAGAAAGTGACGGAAATGGGGAGGAAGAAATGGGTAGGTGGAGGGGGTTGATGGCATTTAATGCCATTTAAAACCTTTTAAGGATCTGACAATTTTGGGTTCGTTCGGTTCCGCTCGTTTTCGCGTCTCACACCTGTGAGCATCTGTGCGATCTGCCAAAGTTGCACCGAGAAGATTCAAATGAGTTCGGATAGACTAGATTGAAGGCAGAGGTTCGATGAGTTTTACATCGCAATTTTTAATAGGATAACATGATTTGTTGGAACTATATGGTTAACGATCACATATAAATCATGTGCTTTGTATCCCAGGTGGACATAACTTATCATTTGATTTTGCCAGAATTCGTTTGTACCTAGAAAATCACGATTATGTTGGCCACCATAATCGTCAATTTATCTTACGCAGTCATTCTAGTTCCTTCAATCTCAAGCTAGTGAACACTGTAGAGTTCTAATCTCATCTTCTGAGCATTAATACTAAGGTTCTAGTCCACAAACGTACGTTAGGTGACTGGGTTTACACTCAAGAAAGAGTTTGTGAAAAGCGTTCGATTCGAGTTAGATTGTGCTAGAAAAGCCTACTTTAGAACATAGAAGAGTTCTCTTCAGTCTTTAGTTCATCTTTTCTCTAGTCCCGTTGCACATTTCGCAAATACATTCGAATATGAGTTCAACTCCTTCACATCCCTCGACAAGGCCTCGAGAGCAGCTGCCACACTAGTATCCATATTAACATGGTGAACTCCTCTCGTTGAAGAGGAAGAACTAGAAATATGATTCGAATTCCTATTAGCAGACCGCTGCCCACACTCAGCCTGAGCAAAACTCTCAAACATATCGTTGCACTCAGTAACATCCCTCTTACCCATAAGATGACCACCCGCGGATGTGTCGAAACGAGCCCGTGTCTCATAAGTCAGAACATCATAGAATTTCTCTACAAGTGCCCAATCAGAAAGACCATGTTGGGAGCATCTGCTAAGCAAATTCTGGAATCTCTCCCAAGCAAGGTAATATGGCTCATCGGGTGCCATACGAAAGGAATGGATCTCATCACGAAGGCGGGCTGCCTTGGCAGGTGGAAAGTATTTCTTAAGGATTGCATCCCTAAGACTGCCCCAAGTAGTGAACGATCCAGGTGCATGCGAGTCAAGCCAAGTGGCGGCCCTACCGCAAGAGAGAAAGGAAATAGCTGCAAAAAGATGGCATCTTCAGTGGCACCTTGAAGATTAAAGGTACCACATATGCGAGTGAGACGAGCTATATGTGCTGGAGCGTCCTCATCATCACGGCCAATAAACTGAGAATTGTTAATGGCTGTCATGGTGTGCACTCAGAAAAATCGGCAGAAATGGGAGTAGAAGCACTTAACTCGCTCATAGAACCTTCAGAAAAGTCCCGCGAATCGCTCCTTAAAGGTAATGAAAGCTCAGGTGGCGGTTCGTGTGAGCGTAAGTGTGGCATACACTACCAAACCTGCAAACAAATAAGAATTAATCCAAAAGAAAGAAATAAAATTAAATTAAAAACAAACTAGAACACAAATATGCACAGATAAGCACAAGAACTAATAAGCACAATCGACTAAGAAGTCCCCGGCAACGGCGCCAAAAACTGGATGTGTGCAAAGTAGTTTAATTAAAAATAACAAAAATTACAACTAACCTAAACACTAAGTAATAATCTAGACTCTCTAAACTAAAATACTAACAGGAAAGTGTACCTATCAAAAATAGTAAAGAAAAGTAAGTCCGGATATCGAACCCACATACTTCTATAGAAAATGCAAATTAGACTCAAAGACTTATCTATAGAAATTTACTTGATTAAAAGAATTGTTTTAAAGGGGGGTTTTACTAATTAATTAAAATAAATTAATGACTTAAAAACCGGATTAAGACTAAATAACGGAAATGAAGCAAGAAGTGACAAATGATGAAATGACTACATAGGGTTTACTCTATACATGTTCAATGCTTTTTAGATTGATTATGGAACCATTGTGAAACCAGGATCTTGAATTATTAACTAGTAAACAACCTAAAGTATCTTCAACCCTTTTCAAAGATATCAACTAAGATGTCTACAAGTTGCTAAATTACCGGTTTAATGAGTCACTTTCACAAGTTACCCAATCCTTGAATGACACATCCTAAATACCATCTACCCCATGGAAACGAGAGTCTCAATACATAAACACATGCACGGGATAATTAAGAATCTCAACTTGGACTTAGTAGGCAAGGGAATGTCAAATTAAACTAGTCTTAGTTTTTTCACAAAGACTTTAACTAGCAACTAAACACCCTAGACAAACTAACAACTCTCACCTCACGACTTTTGAATTTGGTTAAACATTTAGATTGTTTATTACCTAATCAACATTCCTATGAAAAAAGAATAACCACTACGTTTAGTAATTCAATTACAAATCAAAAACACAAAGTAATTGATCTAACATGCACCTATTATATGAAAGACATTCATCAAAGCACATAAGGAATCAATAAATCAAACCAATAAGAAATTCAATAATTCATACACATCCAAGACTCAAAACCTAATCATTATGTCATTTCAAAATCGCAAACTTGTTCCACAATCAATCGTTTCAAACATTAAACATGCATAATTGTAAAAACCCTAGGTAGTTCTAAGGGTCTAGCCAATCACCATACTGAACAAACAGTAGAAACTAATGTATAAACCAAAGCAAAACATCATTCGACTGGAAAAACAATAAAAGAACAAGAACCGATCGTATTACACCCTTTGAAACCAAATCCTAGGGCTTCCTGATGATGAATCTTCACCTTAATCTCATGTTTCAGCCTCTTGGTCGCCTCCAAAGTTGTCTAGAAACTGTCAGTAACCCTCATTTAGAATATATTGCTTGCAATTTTAAAGATTATAATTTTTTAAAATAAATTATATTGTCACACCCCCAAATTCCCACTTGCGGTGTCAGACCGTTGGGTGTAACGTGGCCAGGATCACAGCTCTTAGTCATATAGAACGACTCTATATGCGTTTGAAAATACATTCATTAAACAACCAAAACCAACATGGTTGACAAACATGCAGTAGAAAATTATAACATATCTAAAGCAGCGGATCAAAATAGTTTGTGCAGCGGAAATAAAAGTGTAAGACACAACATTATTTGAAAAGACACAAAGAAATAAATATTGTTTGATCAAAAGACATAATATGCAAATGCATGCAGGAATCGTGCTCGTTCCCCTACGTGCATTCCTGTTCCGTGTGCAAGCTAGGTAGTAGTCTGAGAATACATGTTAAGAAAAAGCATCAACACATTGGTAGGTAGTTCACAGGTTTTGATAATCAGACATAAGCAAAAATAATTGTTTGTCACATGTCATGTTGTTTATTAATGTTTGTCCTAGCCCTAGGCTCCAAGTGTCAGTAGCGTCTCTACCGAACTAGACTTGTTTGCTCTTGCCTCCGCCATGTCTATCGTAAAAACAAGGGCGATGAGTTGAGATTACACGCGTCCTGAAATCCGGTCAGAGTTGTCACTATGTGGGGTTCGTCACACCCAATAGTACTATCTAAACTCACCTCGTTGTCTACATATTAATGGTAAGACTATGCGAGGACTTTGTTACGATACAACACTTAGGGGCCGTTTGGCAGCATTTGAATCATTAAGTGCTGAATGGTTAAGATGTTTGAATCATTAAGGGGTCTGAATCATTAAGCGTTGAATGGTTAAGACTGTTTGGTTGAACATCTGAATGAATAAGCAGAATGACTATTTTACCCTTCTAAAATCTTTTTTTCAGTGATAATATAAATAGTAAATACAAAATAAAATTCAATCATAATAAAATCCTAACATCCAAATTACACAATAGTCCTTTAAAATTCCTAAAATTCAAACATAGATTAAAACTTGACAAGCATTGTCATGCAAGTTATATGGTCACGCAAAGCATTCATATATTCATCGAATTCCTCCTTTTTCTGAGGGGACTTCTTCACAATACGAGGTGAAAGTGGCTTTATTATTGCACTGGAATTATCTTCATGGCCTATCTGAGAAGCATGCATTGTGTGAGTTCTAGATTTTAAATGTTGAGTGTGAGCTTTGGCACTTCTATACCCTTTGCCACACAGGCGACAAGTGTACAGCATAGGTGGACCATTCAATTTACTCCTCTTCAGTAATTGTAGATTGTCTCGCTAAGAAAAGAGCTTCTGTGTCGCACCCCGAGAAATCTCGTCCCTTCTAGGGCGCAAGCGGCAACAGATTGTCAGGATCGCAGTCTCCGGTCACACAACATGCGAGACCTATATGTCTGGTTACGTACATACATCCATTAATTTGGATAAAACAGTTTAATAAAATCAGAGTTGCGGAAGTAAAGTATAAGTTAACAAAACAGTTTAATCATTCATAGTTTGCGGAAGCGTTAATGTAAAACAGTTTTCAAAATGAAAAATTACAATAGTTGCGGAAGCGATTAAAGTAGTTTAACATTACATAAGTAACACAACCAATAGATAACAAATGTTTTATAGACTAAGACACTTAAATAGATGCATGCGACTCCAGCCTAGCATCATATTCCTTGTGCACGTGCCTTAGTTACCAGAGAAAACATGCGAGTAAAATGTCAACACAAAGGTTGGTGAGAGCACAGGTTTGTAATCAGCAGTAAACATCAAAATGTTTAAAGTAAATGTTTTGCAGGTCTATTTTTCAATACAATGCAATATCCATTGATAGCTAGTCAATATGTTTTGTATCATATGCGGGTTCGCAACCGAAGCTAACATGCTGCCTCCCGCCATGTCCGTCCAAGACATGGCAATGTTGTTTGGTCAATTATGCACTGTTCCGACCTCCAGTCGGGGTGGCCATACGGCTTGCAACAGTGGGGCTTTTCAGGCCCAAATAGTACTATTCAGAATTACTACGCTGAGCGCCACGCGCTATTAACGGTTCGAGGTGTGTTAAATGAGGACTTATCAGTTTTGTGGATGAATGCCACATATGCATATACGATATTAGCATGTACAAAAATAACCAAAAGTGTGTAAGTTGTTCAAAAACAGTTGTATGCAATGTTTTCTCCCCCAAAGGTAGAAAATGTAAAAAGGGGCCATGAACTCACCTAGTTAGCAGTTCCGGTGTGTGTGTAAATGTTCGCGTCTGCGACAGCTAGCACCTGCTAGTATGCACCTATAATCATATAGGTGTGAGTATGTGTTTTGTGGTGTGTTGTATCCCATACAACTCCAAGTATCGGTGTGCTCAACCGTGTGTGTGTGTGTTGACTTGTGTTGACTCTACGAATCGTTGGTGACACGATTGTTGTGTTTATGTGCCTTAATGCACATAAGACACCAAAATGCATCCTATGACTCTAATCACATAAGTTACCATTTTTAGAAAGTTTCCAATTTGGGAAAGTGTGGTTATGAAATCCCATTTCATAAACTAATAACTTCCTATATGTTTATAAAACACGTTTAAACTCTTAAAACATGTCGTTTGCGCATAAATCACCATTTAAGCCGTTTTGCCCAAATAAAGTTTCCTTATTTGGAAAGTATTCGTTTAAAAGCTCGTTTTCTCAAATCAAGGTTTCCAAATATGTTAGAAATCATTTCTAAACATGTTTCAACAATCAAAGTTCATCAAAACACTTTAAAACATCAAAAGCCCTCTTTTGATTTTTAAAAGTTTCCATAAATAGTAAGATTATACAAAACCATGTTTTTGACAAAATCAAATATCCTAATGTGTTTCTAAACACTCCAATATACATTTAACAACATCTAGACATGTCTAACATGTCTAGATCATCACAAATCCAAGACTTGCAACATAAAAGTTTCCTTTTATGGCAAGTGTACCAATACATCATCAAATCACCCAATACTTCAACAAAACTCAAATCTAACATTCTAATACTTTAGAATTAGTAAATCTATAACATCTACACAACAAATCACCAACAAATTTGAGCACAATAACCGTAAGGAGTTGCATGTGGGTTTTTAGCCCTTGCTTGTACGATCTAACACTAGATAAACGTTTAAAACTACCTTAGATGCAAGATTTCAGTGGGGATGGCTACTGATGTTGGAGTTCCAGCGGATTGATGGTTGCTCCAAGCTTCTTGATGGCTTCTAACACCTTCTTCAAGCTCCAATGGCTTCAAATCATCAAGAAATGTATATAGATAGCTCCTAGGTTGATTCCAGAGGCTTGGGGTGTGATCTCAGAGTGTTTTGGTCGAGAATATGAGTAGAAAGTCGGAAGAAAATGGAAGAGTTCGACTGAAAATGAAATGGGTTGGTTTATATTGAAATTTTGATCTGCATGGCCTTCGCGTACCGCGAAGGCCGATCAAAATACTTTACCGCGTACCACGATAGAATTCGGGAGTCTCGACTCCCGGTTTGCTTCGCGTACCGCGAAGCCTTTCGCGATGGGGTTGTCGCGTACCGTGATGGGTCCAATTTCATGTTTACGATTTCGTTGATACGATTTCGCTTGCACTCGATTCCTAACGCTTATTCAAAGCATCTAATGCACGTTTAGCACATAAATACAAGGTAGCACATAAGTTTGATTGATCACCAACGTTCGTGAGACTCGTGTGTGTGTTTCAATAATTCCTCGAATTATCTTCGATAGTTTGTGTTCGTGTCTTACGAAGTGTTTGCACGCTTGATTAATCCTAATCACCGTGTAATGCACAATTCAATAACTCCTCGAGTTATTGTTTTGTGTTAGTGTTGTGTTTGCCACACTTGGTTTCCAAAATCAATGTGCAATGTACGATTCGATAGTTCCTCGAACTATCGTTTCGTAGTTGTTTGTGTTCAACTCATATAATTAAACATAATTAAATGAAATGCAACAAGTATGAATGTGAAACGTAAAGAATATAAGAGTTGCAATTTACCTGAAATTGCCGGGTGTCACATTCTATCACTCCTGGAACCCCTGCAATCTGATTTAGTTTTATGGTTATTTCAAAGACCACTATGTTTAGTTTTAATACATAATGTATGATTAAAGCAAGGATGCAGATTTGTATCCAATTAATCTTTGAAATTAATAAAAAAACAATTGAATACTTCATCATATTTATGCAATGTTCCACTATACATCAGTGCATCAAAAACTCAAGATAAAGCAAAGAAATGTACCCAGTAATATACCAAGAAGAGGGTCAAGTGAGTCTAAGATGAGATCAAACTGTGACATCCCGTAAATTCCAGGTCAACATTGTTTTAATTAAATGTTATTTTGATTAATAATTATATACGTGGCACTAGAATTAGTTTAATTTAGCGTGACACATGGCATGACAGTACGAACACTGAAACAAACACAATAATTCAGTGAATTATTGCAACACGCACACACGTGTCGAAGAAAATACGAACGTTGGTAAACGTTTAGCACATCGTGTAACCAAACACTAGAAACCTCACAAAACGCTCGAGTACTGAACTGTAAAGTGCAAACGATACCGAACAATAGCCATTAGCGTGAAAACGGCGAAAAACGAGCTAAACCATTGAAAATGGGCCTATTGGGCTCCTTCGGGACTCGTTGCGGTACACTAAGGACCCTAGAGAGGCCCATGGCGGTACGCGACGAGTGAGCGGGGAGTTTGAATTCCCAAAATCCATCGCGGTACGCTGAGCACTTTTTGAGCCTTCTCGATGGTACGCGACGAGGCTGACATGCAAAAATATTATAAAACCAAGACACAATCATTTCCAGCCACCCTACTTCTCACTTCTCTAGTTCCAGACCCTCCATGCCTGTCTTTTCCACCTACAACTCATCCATAGAACCTCTGGAAGCCACTATTACATCTAGAAAAGTTTGAGAAGGAAGGTTTGAAGGCTTGGAACAAAGAAGGAGCACACCAAGACCACCACCAAGCTTGGACCAGCCGTGTTGCTCGATCTCAACCCCTCTTGATCTTCATAAGCTACAGATTTAGCATCATCTCATTGCTCTTGAATCCTTGGAAGGTAGTATTCTGATCCTTGTAGCTTAAAAACACACACAAACACACATGCAAGCACTAAAACACCATGCAAGCACATATACTATGCATGCACGAATTTCTTGATGTTTGAATCTGGGTTTGATGATGTTTATAAAATTATTGAGGATCTATAATGATTTAAAGATGTATCTTGGTTATTCATGACGATCTATGATGATGGGTGTGTGTATAATGCATGATTTGGTCATGAATGAGTGAAATACCTACATGCATGCATGATATAAGGTTGTTGGATGAATTTTTGGTGATGATTGGTGATGTTGGTAATGTGTTACATGATTTTAAATTGTTGAAATGGATAAAGTATGGATATATGACGAACTTGTCATTTTTAGAAACTTTTAGGTTACAACATGGTGATATTGGTGATATTATGAACATGCATGTGTATAGATTTGTTATTTTGATGTTAATATGATGTTATAATGCTAAGATATTTGATTTGGGGTTGATTTATGGTCATTTTAGACCAAGTTACTAATTATAGTAACTTTTGTGACCCTATTATTAGTAGATGATGATTTTGACTAGATGAACATGTTTAGATGATGTTAAATGATATTATATGATGATATTTGGTATAAAGATGGTTTAGGAGTGCTTAGAATAACCATTTGAATAGTATTGGTCATAGTTACAATTTATAGTAACTTTACTTTTAGAAAACTCTATTTTGATGTATGATATATGGTTTGCACGTGCTAAATGACTTAACATGACTCGATATGATTATTGTATGTTAAGTTAGATGAATATTGAGGTTAATCATGCTAGATTTAGAAACTTTCCTTTTTAGGAAACTTTAATGTGTAAAAACGACTTATATGTTTATTCGATTGCTTATGAACAACGTGCTATGTGTTAACATGATCACGTAGGACAAACAAAGATGCTAGAACTATAAGAACTATATGTGCTATAGAACTCGCTATAAATGAAAACTTACTATAAATAGTAAGTCATCCATGAACACGATTTGTGCGTTTTGCACAGGACAAGCACAATCATGAATGTTACAGGAATCACAATCGACACATGGTTCACCAACGAGTCGTTGACTTGACACGGTCAAACACGAGCAAACAAGGTCAATGTGGACCGACACGGACAAACATAGCAACCGAGAGTTGTTGAGCACAAACACGAGCACGAACACGAGCACGGTCACTTACACGAACTCACGTATGGTATACGATATAGGTAGCCGGTGGCCGACACACTTCTCAAGTAGGATCTTACGCATTCTCGTTTTTGATAATCACTAAGGTGAGTTTACGGCCCCTCTTTACTCTTTTACAAATTTTTCAAATAGGGGAGACTACTTGTTGAATTGAGTCAAACACTATTACTGTATGAACATTGTTGCGTATGATGATTTATAAGTCAAACATAAGTGTTGTAATCGTAACAAGCCCTCACAAAGTCTTACCGTTAATGTACAAACAACGAGGTGAGTTTGAATAGATCTGTTTGGGTGTGATGAACCCACGTGGCACAATACTGACTGGAGGTCAGGACAGTGAAATCTCGACCTATCTTGCTATGTTATTACGAGACATAGCGGAGGCAAGGACTAACAAGTCTAGTTCGGTAGTGACGCACTGACACTTGGAGCCTAGGGCTTGGGACTAACATTTTAATAAACAGCATGACACGTTTTCTGATTTTCATCTATGTATATCAAAACCTGTGAACTCACCAATCATTGTGTTGACACCTTTTCTTAAACTTGTATTCTCAGGTAACTGACAGGCACATGGACTCAGGGAACACACCAAAGGATACGAGCTTAGGAACTGCATACCTTTATGTCGTGTCATTTCATCAAACAACTTTAATCTATGTTATGTATTTTTTATAAAACAATGTTGTGTCTGACAATTTACTTTTCTGCTGCATGTCAAACATTTTGTATTTCCGCTGCACGTAACTTATTTTCGGCTGCTTTATTATATAAACTGTTTGGTTGAATTTATGTCAAACGATGTATTTTGAAAACGCATATAGTGTGTTCTATATGACCATGAGCTGTGAATCTGGCCAAATCACACCCAAGTGGACTAACACCACACGTGGAAATTTGGGGGTGTGACAAACTGGTATCAGAGCCTTGGTTATAGAGAACCTGGTTTGCATGTAGTAAACCTAGACTATAACCATTGCACAACACTAGACACTACGCCTAGACGTTGCACAACTACATGTTATTATTATTATCCGGTACTTACTGTTTTAAGATTACGGGATGGCCAACAACAATGATGATGGGAGGAACCCAAGGAAACGCCCCGCGGGATATCAGCTGACGGAGGAGGACCGTCAGAGGATCCGGGATATCGTAACCCGAGTAGACGTCGAAGAGACTCTGCGGGCACGACTAGCGAAAGGCGCTAGATCATGGGGTTGGTACCCTACGACTGTGTGGGACTGGATTGTGGAGGAGAGAGTACCTCTTCCACAACTACAGAGTGATGTGCCGAGTGCACATCGACTTCTGGCACTCGGGGTGCCACTGGAGCGGGCTTTCGCAGCCCATGTTGCCTGGTCAGCCCGAGAGGCACGCAGGATGCACGAGCTAATGGAGGAGGTTAGAGTTCTTCGTGGGGAGAACCACCACCTCCGAGGACAGGTGAATTACCTGCAGGAGCAGGTAGTGTACGAGATCGCATGCCTTCGGAATAGGGCGGCACAACTGGAAGAACAGCAAGGAGAGATCGCGACAGTAGTTCAGGAACAAGGTGGACGACTAGCTGTGGTAGAAGTCGCAAATGAAGAGAACCAGGCGATAATCTAGGACGTCTGGGCAGGACAGCTCATCTTGGATCCCGGGCAGGAGGAGGATCCATAGTTCGAGGCCGAGGACCTCGAGGAAGGTGACTTCGACGAGTTAGATTGTTGTATTTCAGTTTACTTTACTTTTGTACTCCTATATGAGCGGGATGTGCTCATATGAACTTTGATAGTAGTATTACATTTTGACAATCATTGTACTTCAAGTTGATATTAATGAAATGATGCTTTATTTTCATTTATTATGTATCTTGATCATGACTGCCACTAACATGACATCTAACATAACACCTGACTAACACTCTAACCAATGATGACTAACACTCTATCCCTTCCGTATTGAAACCTACTATGGCAGGAAGAGGAACGCATACCTGGCAACACAAACGACCAATTGGATCGGCAACTATCAAGATGATGGTTGACCGAAGGGTTAGCAAGGCAATCGCTGACTATGAAGCGAAAAGACAACATAGTGAAACAAGCGGAACCAACAACGGTACTAACACTTGCCTAACCCGGCTAGCATAGCATAGCTAACACTATCACTAACACACAACATTGGTTACTAACAAATAGGATCTCACGGAAGCCCCAACAAGGGATGCTCATTTAAGGCATTCCTAAGCAGTCACCCACACAACTTTAAGGGAACCAAAGGAGCAGTGGGACTGCTCCGGTGGATAGAGAAAGTGGAGTCGGTATTCTGTATGTATGATTGTTCTGAGGAGAACCGGGTAAAGAATGCCACCGGAACGCTGGAGGACCTGCCCTCACCTGGTGGAACTCTCATGTACAAACATTGGGACTTGAGGCTGCAAACTCCATAAGCTGGGAGGAGTTTACCATAATGCTTCACGAGAAATACTGTCCTCGAAACGAAATCAAGAAAATCGAAGAGAAATTATGGGTGCATAAGATGATGGGCTCGGAGATCGAGCAGTATTGCACGCGGTTCCACGAGCTGTGTAAGCTGTGCTCGGGAATGGTGACCCTGGAGTATAAAAAGATCTAGCAATTCATCAGTGAACTGCCCCAACAAATTCAAAGCATGGTCACAGCCTCTGACCCCACTCAAATCCAACCGACAATCAGATTGGCCCACAAACTTACCGACCAACCAATGCCACAAGGAAAGCTACCTAAGAGGGGTGAACATCTGAAAACCCAAGACAGCCACAAGCATAAGTAGGAACCCAGCCACCACCAGTCTCACTCATCACACCAGCAACAACCAAGATCAGCACCAGCAAGAGCCTTCACTGCTATCCAACCCAATGATAAGGGGAATGGTGTATACCAAGTGAAATACCCCCTGTGCAACCGGTGTTCTTATCACCACTTTGGGCAAAGCGAAAGGTACCGTTGCCTAAAGTGCAGACGACATGGCCACATGGCCAAAGATTGCAGGTCTAAGCTTTCAAACAACAGCAACAACCCCAACCTCAACCAGAACAACAAAAATCAGAACACCCTTAGATGGTGTTATGAATGCGGAAAGGTGGGACACATGCTGAGGGATTGCCCGCAATTGAGGAAGGCTAGAGGTGGTGCAGCCAAAGGTCGAGCATTTGTGATTGGCTCTGGGGAATCCAAGGATGATCCGAATATCGTGACCTGTACGTTTCTTTTAAATAATGTTTATGCAAGTATATTATTTGATACCGGTGCCGATAGGAGTTTTATATCTAGCGAATATAGCAAACTACTTGACATTACCCCAACACCACTTGATTATAAGTATATCGTAGAGTTAGCCAACAGCAAACTGATCGAAACGCAACACGTCTTTCGAGGATGCGTCATGGTTTTGGCGGATCACAAACTCGAAATCGATCTGATGCCGGTAACTCTCGGAAGCTTCGATGTGATCATTGGAATGGACTGGCTATCCGCAAACCAAGCTGAGATCGTGTGCAACGAGAAGATCGTACGAGTTACATTGCCGAGCGGGGAACAGATCTCGATTCAGGGAGAACGACGAGGGATACCTTTGAACATCATATCTTGCATGAAGGCAAGCAAGTACTTGCAGAAAGGGTACACATCTATACTAGCCCTTATCACCGAACGACCGAAGCAAGAAAAGAGGATCGAGGACATTGTTGTAGTCCGCAATTTTCCTGAAGTATTTCCAGAGGATTTTCCTGGAATACCACTGAAGCGACAAATTGAGTTCCAGATAGACCTCATTCCCGGAGCAGCACCAATTGCCAAAGCACCATACCGACTAGCACCAACGGAATTGCAAGAGTTGTCTAACCAGCTGCAAGAGCTGTTAGACAAGGGATTCATTAGACCGCGCTTCTCACCTTGGGGAGCACCGGTCTTGTCCGTGAAGAAGAAAGACGGATCATTCTGTATGTGCATCGACTATAGGGAACTGAACAAGGTGACGATCAAGAATCGCTACCCGTTATCACGAATAGACGACTTGTTTGACCAATTACAAGGGTCAAGATACTATTCAAAGATCGATTTAAGATCGGGTTACCACCAACTGAGGATACAGAAAGAAGATATTCCTAAGACTGCCTTTAGAACCCGATACGGACACTACGGATTTTTGGTCATGCCCTTCGGACTGACCAATGCACCAGCCGTATTCATGGATCTCATGAATCGAGTGTGCAAGCCCTATCTCGATAAATTCGTAATAGTGTTCATTGACGATATCCTTATTTACTCAAAGAATCAGGAGGAACATGCTGAACATCTAAGGCTTGTCTTAAAGTTGTTGAAGAACGAGCAACTATACGCGAAGTTTTCCAAATGTGACTCCTGGATTCGTGAAGTCCAATTTCTTGGACATGTGGTTAATGAGAAGGGAATACACATAGACCAAGCCAAGATCGAGGCCATCAAGAACCGGGAGGCACCAAAGACTCCAACCGAGGTGCGACAATTCCTAGGGTTGGCAGGGTACTACCAACGATTCATCGAGGGATTTTCGAAAATCGCCCAGTCATTGACTTCCCTGACACACAAAGACAAGAAGTTCGAATGGGGAGAGAAACAGGAATTTGCTTTCAACTTGTTAAAGCAGAAGTTAAGCATTGCACCAATCCTATCCTTGTCGGAAGGATGTGATGCTTCGTGGTGTATTGCAACGCCTCGAAATAAGGGCTCGGTTGCGTGCTGATGCAATGTGAGAAGGTCATAGCATACGCATCACGACAACTGAAGGTGCATGAGAAGAACTACACGACTCATGACCTAGAGTTGGGAGCCGTGGTGTTTGCCATAAAGATTTGGCGACACTACCAATACGGTACAAAGTATACAATCTTTACCGATCATAAGTGCTTACAACACATATTCGACCAAAAAGAGCTAAACATGAGACAACGAATATGGGTTGAACTCATTGGCGATTATGATTGCGCCATCAAGTACCACCCTGGTAAGGCAAAGGTAGTGGCCGATGCGTTAAGCCGAAAAGAAACAACAAAACGCGTGCATGCACTACTGTCACACCCCCACCTCTGGTCACCTGTTGATGATGTCACTGAAACAAGATGATATCACAAGTCTCATTCTATTGGTGGCGGAAGCATAGTGGTGATGTCTCTGAGGTGAGGTGTAACGTACTTGAACCGATATCACAACACACAGATTAACTTAGAATAAATACATTACAAAGGGTTTCGTAATTACATTCAACATTACATGACTAATTTATTCAACTACAAGTGTTCCAAAAGTGTGTTCTCACCTGCGATCACTGTCTCCCTGCAAAAAGGTTTAAATTTGAAACGTCAGCACAAAGCTGGTGAGTTCATACAGTTCATGTTTCACAATATGATATGTTATATAAGTTCATAAAAAGTTCTGTTCAGGATAACCATGGGACCCGTATCTAGTTCCTTTCAGACGTTATTGTTCTTGCTCTATAAAGATACTACCCGACTGTACATATCTTGGTGCCTCATTGTCTTAATGTCTATCACTACATTAAGAAGTTCTGGAAACAGATAACAAACATTTACACCAAGGGGAGTTGCAAGCTCCCGGCAAATGGGTTGTCAGCCGATAGTACTATCATTGTTTTCTGTTCGGCCCCACATGGGTTCACTAGATACAGTTTAGGAATGAGGACTTTTGATACTGTGATAGTGTTCTTGTTCTACAGGCAAAATCCCATGAAATCCACAAAAGTCACATGAAATCACACAGATATTAGTGATGTATATCATATGTTCAGAAAACAGTTTGCAGAGTTACCCCGATGTTTGTAAGACAGTAAAAAGAAAAGGGGTTGTACGAAACTCACTTGATATCTCACAGCAATAGGAACACTCGCAACTGGCGCTAATAGTGAAATTCTGCATTATTTTATGTTTAATAGGTTATTTATGTTTTAACTTACTGATTAAATCTTTCTGAACGTCCAATGTCAAAGACATTGCCTTGAAAGTCATCAAAACGATATTAGATTATTAATTATTTATTTTAGTGACATATCATACAATGTATGATAATGTAGGAACCTATACTGATTCAGATTCCCAATACTAGGTTGATGACACCCTTGATTAATCAGTATAATCTCAGATTAACCAAATAGTTAATGTTGTTGATTATAACGCCAAAGCAGTTTCTAGACAGTTTAATGGCTTAGGAATGATTAATCCTTGTTATTGATTACCCAAATATCATGGAATATCACAATGTAGTATTAGAATAGGTTTAAGAACCATATTTAACATACTAATCTGACTGTTATCAGAAACATCAGATAATCGTTCCAATGAGTATGTTAATGACTGTGATTAGTTTGAAACACACGATTTTTACGTTGCATGTCAAAGATTAATCAAACTAATCATCTACATTGTCATAATCAAATGGTTTAAACCATTATAACCATTTTTATGATTCTATGCAAATCGGGCATTACAACGGCTCAAAACAAGGATTTACCCGTTAACAGTTCGAAATCAAGATTTAATCGATCATAATCAAACTAGAAGGTTTAAAATGAACCGTTACCTATTCTGACAGATTTCTCCGGATAAAATGATGATCAGAACTTGTTTTAACGCTCCTTGATGCGATCTAAACGTTCCAGAGGCTTCAAAACTGAATTTTTGATGAATTGAAAGAGGATTTTCGTGGGTGGTAGCTGGTATCGTCGAAGAGAAGGTAGAGTTTTGTGATATGGATGAAAATCTTGACTTTTTAACAAGTTTCCCGATTTTTCCATCTTAGGCGCATCGCCCCAGCCCCGACGCCGATCTGGGGCGTACCGCGCGGACAAGGGAAATCCAGATTTTGATCTTATCTTCGTTTCGTGATTCCAGGAGCATACGAACTCCGTTTTGCGCACGGTTTTCACCTACGTTCACGATTTTTCGAGCTCTTTCCAATGGTTATAATCTCAAGACCTAAAGAGTTCAAAATATTTGACCTCTTATCTATCGCTATATTCGATTCAGTGTATCTTGAAATCGGAGCCTCGTTTCGCGATTTCGCTTACACTCATTCTCTTCATTTTCGAGTTATGATTCTAACCTGAGAATTTTGAGTTGTCAACTCAACGTGGATTTCAAGCATGATCAACTGTGCTCAATTCATTGCTGACGTAATTCTTCGTTCGCAATTATCACAACTACAACTTACGATTCATTTCGAATTACCACAACAGATCCGGAACACTCAACAGGAAGCTCTGAAAGTCAAGAACCTCACTCAGGAATCCTTGCGCGGCATGGATAAACAACTGGAGGTAAAGACGGGTGGAGCATACTATTTCATGGATCGGATCTGGATTCCACACCACAGAGGATTGAGAAATGTGGTGATGGATGAAGCACACAAGATTCGGCATTATGTACATCCGGGCTCTGACAAAATGTACCACGATCTAAAGACGACCTATTGGTGGCCAAAAATGAAGGCAGAAATAGCAACTTACGTAGGTAAGTGTCTGATGTGCTCAAAAGTCAAGGTTGAGTATCAAAAGCCATCAAGTCTACTTCAACAACTTGAAATACCAATGTGGAAATGGGAGCAAATTTCCATGGACTTCATCACTAAACTGCCTAAGACGGCAAGTGGTTGCGATACCATCTGGGTAATCGTTGATCGACTAACGAAGTCTGCACACTTTCTACCTATCAAGGAAACCGACAAGATAGATAAATTGACTCGGATTTATATGAAGGAAGTGGTCACACGACATGGAGTGCCAATCTCGATCATCTCTGACCGCGACAGTCGATTTGCTTCCCATTTCTGGAAGTCCTTGCATAAGGCACTAGGCATGAGATTGGACATGAGTACCGCTTACCAGTCGCAGAATGATAGGCAGAGCGAACGAACCATACAAACATTAGAAGACATGCTCTGCGCATGCGTCATTGACTTTGGCAGTAGCTGGGAGACTCATCTACCATTAGTTGAGTTCTCATATAACAACAGCTACCACACAAGCATACAAGCTGCACCGTTCGAAGCTCTTTACGGACGTAAGTGCCGATCACCCATTTGCTGGGCGAAATTTGGGGAAAGCCAACTGACCGGCCCTGAGCTTGTGCACGAGACGACCGAGAAAATCGTGCAGATACGAAAACGAATGGCAGCAGCTCGGGACACACAGAAAAGTTATGCTGACAGACGACGCAAACCGTTGGAATTCCAGTTGGAAGACAGAGTGTTGCTCAAGGTCTCGCCTTGGAAGAGAGTTATTCGGTTTGGCAAACGACGGAAGTTGAATCTTCGTTACATCGGACCTTTTGAGATCACCTAACGAATAGGCCCCGTGGCCCATGAACTGAATCTGCCTGGCGAACTGAGTACTGTACACAGCGTGTTTCATGTATCGGAACCTCAAGAAGTGCCTATCTGATGAAACACTTGCCATTCCTCTTGAGGAGATCCAAATTGACGAACAATTAAACTTCATTGAGGTACCGGTGGAAATTATGGACCGGGAAATCAAGAAGCTTAAGCTTAGCAAGATACAGATAGTAAAAGTGCGATGGAATTCGCGACGCAGACCAGAATTCACGTGGGAGCGTGAAGACCAAATGAAGAAGAAATACCCACACTTGTTCGCGGAACAAAGAAACACTAGCAACACAAGCTGAATTTCGAGACGAAATTCTCTCTAACAAGGGGATGATGTGACACCCCGTAAAATATAGGTCCACATTGTTTTAATTAAATGTTATTTTAATTAATAAATATATATGTGGTACTAGAATTAGTTGAATTTAGTGTGACACGTGGCATGACAGTACGAACACTAACACAAACATGATAATTCAGTGAATTATCACAACACGCACACACGTGTGGAAGAAAATACGAACGTTGGTGAACGTTTAGCACATTGTGTTACCAAACACTAGAAACCTCACGAAACGCTCTAGCATTGAACTTGAAAGTTCAAACGATGCCGAACAATAGCCCATAAGAGCGAAAACGTCGAAAAACAAGCTAAACCATTGAAATTGGGCCTATTGGGCTCTTCCAGGACTCGTCGCGGTACGCTAAGGACCCTGGAGAGGCCCATGGCGGTATGCACGAGCCTTCTCGGCGGTACGCGACGAGGCTGACACGCAAAAATATTATAAAACCAAGACACAATCATTTCCAGCCACCCTACTTCTCGCTTCTCGAGTTCCAGACTCTCCATGCCCGTCTTTTCCACCTGCAACTCGTCCTTAGAACCTCTGGAAGCCATTGTTACATCTAGAAAAGCTTGAGAAGGAAGGTTTGAAGGCTTGGAACAACGAAGGAGCACACCAAGACCACCACCAAGCTTGGACCAGCCGTGTTGCTCGATCTCAACCCCTCTCGATCTTCATAAGCTACTGATTAAGCATCATCTCAGTGTTCTGGAAGCCTTGGAAGGTAGTATTGTGATCATTGTAGCTTAAAAACACACACAAACACACATGCAAGCACTAAAACACCCATGCAAGCACATATACTATGCATGCACGAATTTCTTGATGTTTGAATCTGGGTTTGATGATGTTTATATGATTATTGATGATCTATATTGATTTAATGATGTATCTTGGTTATTCATGACGATCTATGATGATGGGTGTGTGTATAATGCATGATTTGGTCATGAATGAGTGAAATACCTACATGCATGCATGATCTAAGGTTGTTAGATGAATTTTTGGTGATGATTGGTGATGTTGGTAATGTGTTACATGATTTGATGTTGTTGAAATGGATAAAGTATGGATATATGACAAACTTGCCATTTTTAGAAACTTTTAGGTTACAACATGGTGAGATTATGAACATGCATGTGTATAGATTTGTTATTTGGATGATAATATGATGTTATAATGCTAAGATATTTGATTTGGGGTTGATTTATGGTCATTTTAGACCAAGTTACTAATTATAGTAACTTTTGTGACCCTATTATTAGTAGATGATGATTTTGACTAGATGAACATGTTTAGATGATGTTAAATGATATTATATGATGATATTTGGTATAAAGATGGTTTAGGAATGCTTAGAATAATTGTTTGAATAGTATTAGTCATAGTTACTATTTATAGTAACTTTATTTTTAGAAAACTCTATTTTGATGTATGATACATGGTTTGCACGTGCTAAATGACTTAACATGACTCGATTTGATTATTGTATACTAAGTTAGATGAATATTGATGTTAATCATGCTAGATTTAGAAACTTTCCTTTTTAGGAAACTTTAATGTGTAAAAACGACTTGTATGTTTATTCGATCGCTTATGAACAACGTGCTATGTGTTAACACAATCACATAGGACAAACAAGCATGCTAGAACTATAAAAACGATATGTGCTATAGAACTTGCTATAAATGGAAACTTACTATAAATAGTAAGTTGTCCATGAACACGATTTGCGCGTTTTGCACACGACGAGCACAATCATGAATGTTACACGATTCACAACCGACACACGGTTCACCAACGAGTCGTTGACTTGACACGGTCAAACACGAGCAAACACGGTCAATGTGGACTGACACGGACAAACATAGCAACTGAGAGTTGTTGAGCACAAACACGAGCACGAACACGAACCCGGTCACTTACACGAACCCGGTCACTTACACGAACTCACGTATGGCATACGATATAGGTAGCCAGTGGCCGACACAATTCTCAAGCAGGAGCTTACGCATTCGCTTTTCTGATAATCACTAAGGTGAGTTTACGGTCCTTCTTTACTCTTTTACATGCTTTTCAAATAAGGGGAGAATACTTGTTGAATCGAGTCAAACACTATTGCTGTATGAACATTATTGTGTATGCTGGTTTATTAGACAAACATGAGTGTTGTAATCGTAACAAGCCTCACAAAGTCTTACCGTTAATGTACAAACAACGAGGTGAGTTTGAATAGATATGTTTGGGTGTGACGAACCCCACGTGGCACAATACTGACCGGAGGTCGGGACACGTGAAATCTCGACCTATCTTGCTATGTTATTATGAGACATAGTGGAGGCAAGGACTAACAAGTCTAGTTCGATAGTGACGCAATGACACTTGGTGCATAGGGCTTGGGACTAACATTTTAATAAACAGCATGACACGTTTTCTGATTTTCATCTTTGTATATCAAAACCTGTGAACTCACCAACCATTGTTTTGACACTTTTTTTAAACTTGTATTCTCATGTAACTGACAGGCACATGGACTCAAGGAACACACCTAAGGATACGAGCTTAGAAACTGCATACCTTTATGTCGTGTCATTTGATCAAACAATTTTAATCTATGTTATGTATTTTTTATAAAACAATGTAGTGTCTGACAATTTACTTTTCCGCTGCATGTCAAACATTTTGTATTTCCGCTGCACGTAACTTAATTTCCGTTGCTTTATTATATAAATTGTTTGGTTGAATTTATGTCAAACGATGTATTTTGAACACACATATAAAGTGTTCTATATGACCATGAGTTGTGATTCTGGCCATGTCACACCCAAGTGGAATGACACCACACGTGGGAATTTGGGGGTGTGACACAAACCTAATTTGTCTCTCAAAATACAGTTTAATAATAGATCAACTATGGAAAATCTTTATTAAAAATAACTTGGTATCCATGAGTTGTATATTTTGTTTCTTGTAACATTTCATCATGGCTCATGTAGTTGTTGGTTTTAAATCTAATGCATAAAGCATAAAATGTTTAACAGAAACTTAGATATTCTAAGGATGCATGTCTTGAAACACATATAAATAGCTTCCAAAACTTGAAGCTAATTTATTAATTATTACAATTCAAGACCCATCAAAATGGGATTTAGGTAAATAGTTTGTACAAATTTATTCTAAAAACTTTTTAAAATTATCCTCAACCAGTAATGATGGATAGTTCAGTTTATGTAAATTTGGAAAAATTGAGATCAGATTGGATTAATCAAACATCAAATATTTTATTTTATAATATTCAGAAACAGATTCCCAACTTCAACCATAAAACCCACCATTTTTATGCATTAGTTAACAACCATTTCCCTTCTAATATGGAGGTCGGGAGTTCGAATCCATCTGGAGCCATGTTTGAAGGTTACCAGATGAAGGGTTACCTTCGAGTTTGTCCCATGTTTGATTCCGATGAGGGGCGAAGGTTTACCCATTCAACGGGGTTCCTGCGTATCAGGGGGTATGGATTCTCACGGCGGTTGGAGGATTCCGACCTTGGACAATCGCCTCAAAAGGTAGGAAACACGTAAGAATACCATCGTTTAGAAAAAAAATTAAAGCCATGACATGATTTGCATGTAACAGTTGTTCAATAATTGGTCCAAAATACAAATCTAAACATCGTAAAAAGCAAATCCACTACTTTACCACGTGTCCAAAGAAAATAATGCAAATAGCACATCGTTGTCTACAAATCACATCACTTGTCACTTTGTTCGAAAGGACAACAAGGCCCTCCCACTTCATAAATCACCCTCCTCTTTGACGTGGGTTTTTGATAATTGTTAAGTGAAAAAAATGAAAATGAGTGTTTGGTGTTTATCATGTGATCACGATCACTTGCAGCCTATAAACAGGGGGCTTAGAGCATGTGCAGGAGGTGCGACCGCACATGACCCATTTATTTAAGAAGCTCTAAATTTTTTTAAAAATTTGTATATATTATATATATTTTAATTTATTTTACAACACATATAATTTTCAATCCAAATATTAAATATATTTAACCTAATTAAAAACTAATTACCAAAAATCAAAGTGGGCTTTTTATATATTGTTGATCAAGCAAATGCTTCACTTCAAACAAGATTTGAACAATATAAAAAGTATGAAAAATTATTTGGGTTTTTATTTCCGAAAAGGATGAAGAAATTGGACGACAATGACATTAGTTCATTTTGTATTCTTCTTGAGGATGCTTTAAAGTATGATGAAAGATGATATATATATATATATATATATATATATATATATATATATTGATGGTTATAAGCTTAATATGGAGTTAAAGTTGTTGGATACTTTATTACCTAGTGAGATTATAAACCCGGTTGATGCTTTAAAATATTTGAAGCGAGTCGATTGTTTTCCAAATGCATCAATTGCATATATAATTTTGTTGACTATTCCGGTAACTGTAGCATCCGTAGAAAGAAGCTTTTCAAAATTGAAGTTGTTGAAGTCATACTTAGAATCGATAATGTCTCAAGAAAGACTTAATGGATTGACAATGATAAATATTGAGAATTAAATACTAGATAATATGGATTATGAAGATTTATTCAACAACTTTGCATAAAAAAATGCTAGAAGAACGTCACGTTTTATTTAGTTATTTAAAACATTGAAATGTATCATTTTGCTAAAACAATATTGTTTATATTGATTTTACTGTTGTTTTAATTATCGTCAATTTGTGTTTGTGCATGCACACACACATAGGGGCCCATTTTTAGCATTCGCACAGGGCACCTAATTTCTCAGAGACGGCCCTGCCTATCAAGCATTGGTCACGTCTCATATGTAGTGGGGAGAGGGCTTGACAAGAGTGGGCATCCATGCTATGGCGTGGAGTAGAGATGTGCAAAAAAACGGACCCTGAACCAGAACCGGCAACCCGAACCGGAACCGGTCATACCCGAACTGATGGGTACAAACAGGTTCGGTTTTTCATACAATCGTTCGGTTTTTCATACAATGATTCGCTTACCTTCGTATTATTCCTAAAAATCCTTCGGTCCCCTCCGTTTTCTTCCTAAAAATTCTCCGGCCCCCTCCGAGTTTTTTTCAAGCTCCGTCCCTGATCGGTGGAATAATTAAGATAAGGCATAACAATTGTACCCTCTTCCTTTCCATTTCTGTACTATGTCCCTTCTTCTGCTATGATGCCTTGACGCCTGTTTCTTATCCCTTGGCTAAAAGACATGGCTTTTGGTAATATCTCATCACCTTTACAAATTTTCTTGATTTATGCATCAATTTGAGGCATCAAGTTCGGACCTTTACCATCAATCTTGGAAATATGGTGGAGATCCGGCCATGATTGCCACCGTGATTGGAATATCCGTTAAAGTTCAAAAAAATCCAACCATAAACCAGTCTAAAACAACCATAAAAAGGTTTTATATTTTAACAACTCTATATAACTATGTTATTAATTGTTTTCTAGCTAGACTTTATATATATATATATATATATATATATATATATATATATATATATATATATATTTAAAAATTTTAAGCTTAAAACATGTCAAACCTCTAAAAATGACAACTTAATACTATGCGTCTAATTTAAAAAAAACCCTCGCTTTTTTTTTTGCGTCTTACGCCTAGGCTCCAGGTGCGGCTTAAGCACCTTGAGTGCGCCTTGTGTCTTTGACAACTATTGTTTTAGATAATAAAATTTTGAAATAAAAGTTTCAATCTTGTTATCTTGGTTTTGATGATTTATTTAGAATTTTGTTACGTATTTTATTTTCATTATAGGTTTATTTCGTAAAAGCAACATGAGTTTCGTACATTTTAACTAACTTAGAAACCTGATAAATGAACCCACTTACAATCGTACTTAGGGCTGTAAAGATGGCTGGGCTCGATTTGGTAAAAACAATTAATACTCTGTAAAAACAATATTAACATATAAGAATCTAAATATATGTTTTCTAAAGGTACAAATGAAAATGCATATAAAACTACAAAAGAAAATTGACAACGTTTTATGAAATAGATTATGAAAAGTTTCAAACTATGTTATAAATGAGTAAATTAGTGTTCATATTATCAGTTTTGTTGTAGTCCATATGGAACAAATTATTTAAAAATTCCAAATAAAACTTATCCCAATGGTTAGGACTTTACCTTTCAATATGGAGGTCGGGGGTTCGAATCCATCTGGAGCCATGTTTGAAGGTTACCAGGTGAAGGGTCATCTTCGAGTTTATCCCATGTTTGATTTCGATGAGGGGCGAAGGTTTACCCATTCAACGGGGTTCCTGCGCATCAGGGGGTATGGATTCTCACGGCGGTTGGAGGATTCCGACCTTGGACGATCGCCTCAAAAGGTAGGGAACACGTAAGATTACCATTGTTTAGAAAAAAAATTAAAGCCATGACATGATTGCATGTAACAATTGTTCGATAATTGGTCCAAAATACAAATCCAAACATCGTAAAAAGCAAATCCACTACTTTACAGGTGTCCAAAAGAAAATAATGCAAATAGCAAATGGTTGTCTGCAAATCACATCACTAGTGACCCTCCCACTTCATAAAGCACCATCCTCTATACGTACATTACCGTATTTTTACGAGGTCGTGTAGCACTCTTTTGTCAATTCAATGCCCGCTTCACATCGGTGTCGCCATTATACGGACCAAGTATAAAGCTGATCATATAGGCCAATACGGTTGGTATGAGTTTTTTTTTTTAACTTATTATTTAGAGTAAATTACCAACATGGTTCATGTGCTTTGCTACTATTTCACTTTGGACTCTAAGTTTCATAAATTACCTACATGGTTCCAAACTTTTGACATTTGTAATACATATAGTCCTTAGGTCACCAAATTAACCTCACATAATTGACCAAATTACTTTCACATAAGAACTATATGTGTTACAAATGTCAAAAGTTTATGATCATATAGGTAATTTATGAAACTTGAAGACTAAAAGTGAAATACTAGCAAATCATAACAACAATCTCGGTAATGTACTCTATAATTTATTTGGAAACGATTTTTTTTTTCAAATAATTTATTTTAATAATTACTTTTGTAGAATTTATTGATTGATTTGTAAAATATTTATACACTTATTTTTTCCCAAGTAATTGATTTTACTGATTAAAGCTTTTTTTTTTTTGCATATTTTTAAGTTTAATGATTAAAGGTACTAACTAATTTTTTTTAAAAAATATTATTTTTGTGTTTAATAAATAATTATAATGACGTACTAAGCTTGTTAACAAATACTGATTATTGTGATGTTCTAAAGTTCTTTAATTATGATTTTATAAGTGTTCAATGATAAACAAAAAACATAATTGATTATACAAACTAAATAACAAAAGAAATATATATACAAATAACAAACAAGAGCGATTGTGGCGTCAGCCAGCTACATCGCTATTTCCTCGAATCATTGCAATCGTCAAGCATAATCCCGAACAAGCATACGTGCTCAAGAAGGAGCGGCTGCGGATGCGGCTGCTCCTAATCGCTTGCAATCTCCTGTAGCAGCTGATCAACCAACTTAACTTAACTTTAGTATATAACTAAAAAACATTTATGCTAAATATCAGAATTTAACATGTCAAATGTGCCAAAAAGCCAAAAGTAAAAAGAAGTAGTTCATTTAGTTTTAAGAGGTTCTTTTTATAGTCATGTTGTCTCACTTTATCTTTTCAAAGTATCCATATGAAATATACTAAAAAGTTAAAAAAAAAAACAACGTTTGGCTTAAATTAAAATGTTATACATT
The DNA here is from genome assembly GCA_009363875.1 of Mikania micrantha. NCBI lineage: Eukaryota > Viridiplantae > Streptophyta > Magnoliopsida > Asterales > Asteraceae > Mikania > Mikania micrantha. The sequence goes on along the minus strand of CM018693.1, from coordinate 2,219,084 downwards.
GTTTTTAAAAGTTGCATTTAATTAAACTCTTAAATTCTGGTGACATTGGTTTTTTATTTTTCAAATATGTATTATAATATAGTATAATACCAGTAGGAAGTTCACACTATGTGACGTTAAACAAAATACTTGTGTTGGTGCATGATTTTAGCTCGTTAAAAAATCAAGTTAGCTCTTGGATTGTTAAGACAACACTTTAAATTTAATTTTAGTATTTATCTAAAAATAAATATTATGCTAAAAATCTCAATTTAAAAAGCTAAAAGTGTCAAAAGAGACAAATGTTTCAAAATGGTTATAAAAGTGATGATTTGGTTTGAGAGAGTTTTATTTATAGTCTGTGAAATATAGTGTTTGGGTCAAAACTGTAATTCCATATTAGTTTGAAGTGTTAATTGCTATTAACCAAAGATTAGTTGTTAGTGAGTTTGTTAAATCATTGTTAGCGGTTGTTGAATTTGATATAAATTAGATTAATGATTTATGTTTCTTTCAGAGTTTTGAGTATTCAATTTCTTGTTCATTGATCGATTAGATAATTCTTCTGGTGTGATTAATTCTCGATTAAAGTTCACATAATTCTACCACACTACATTTCTTGAAGGTGTTGATGTGTGAAAAAAAAAAAGTCAACAAAAAAAGTCTTTACTTTCTACATATATTAAATATATGGTGAATATCATCCACTAATAAGATGTATTGTGTAAAAAGATGGAGGATGATGTGGGTTTTTGTTAATTGTTAAGGGGAAAAAAAAAGAAAATGAGTGTTTGGTGTTTATCCGGTGAGCATGATCACTTGCAGCCTATCAAGCATTGGTCATGTCTCATATGTAATGAGGAGAGGGCTTGACAAGAGAGGGTATTCATGCTATGGAATGGGGGGCAGCCACCCCCTTGAATTTTTTTCCCGGTAGTATATATATGGTAAATTTATAACCGATTCTCTTAATATTATGCAATCGCCATTTTTAAATTTGCATAATCAGACTTGTTATGAGAATTTAAGTGATATTTGTACTTTTTTTTTTTTTGAGAAATAGTTGCTTAAAAAAGTCACCTTGAATGTTGTTTTTGATAGTTTTTAAAAAATAAAATCTAATCTTGAGATATAAAAGATGGGTAACTTAAAAATTATGCAAATATAATGAATTCAAATGGGCAAAAATGATCAATAATTTATTTTAACTTCAATAAAATTGATGTTTTTTAAAATGACTTATTTAAACCTAAACTGATTTTGCTTGAACATATCCTGATATGCACCCATCTTAACCCACATCCGTTCTCACATGTTACCCAACCTAACATAACCCGTCCATTTTGCCAATCATAAGAACAACTTTTGATGTATTGCCGATCATAACGATTCGACCTAACTCAATCTAAGTATGGCAGAAAAAAATTATTGTATAAAAATCCTTAAATAACTTTAAAAAATCTTCATCCTCCTAAAAAATTTCTGGGTCCGCCACTCCTTGATGAGGGTGTGACCAAGGGCCAGGGTATCACGTATGGATCACTCTTCATACGCATAGTCATAAATAATAGGGATAACTTCATAGAAATGTAACCAACTTTACATTCTGTTTCAATCAAGTCACTCAAACTTTTTTTTTCCCAATTAAGTCATTCAAGTTAATTTTTTGTTTGAATTCTATGTTTTTAACATGAATTGTAGGTAATACATGTTGATATAAGTTTGAGTGAATAAATTGTTTTAAAAAAATGACTGAATTAAATTTGTGATTTTGGCATTTTTCTTAAGGATTTTGGAAGACTATTGTGTAATTTGGATGTTTGGATTATTTGGATTTTATTTTGTTTGTTGTTATTTATATTATCATTGAAAAAAATTCTTCAGAAGGGTAAAATAGTCATTTTGTATATTCGTTCAGATGTTCAACCAAATAGTCTTAACTGGTTCAACACTTAATGGTTCAGACCCTCTTAACCATTCAACACTTAATAGTTCAGACGCTACCAAACAACCCCTTAAGACCATCCACAGCGGTCACCCCATTGAAAACCCTTCCCCATAGAAATTTCTTGCCACGTCATCACCCCACTGAAAACCTTAAACACCCACAATGGTCATCCCACTGAAAACCCTTCCCCACTATTCCACATCATCAACATTATTTAAATTTAATTGATTTATTTATTTATTTTGTTGAAAACTAAAAATAAAAACTTTAGGATTTAATTAAACCATTCAAATAAAAATACAAATAAAATAAAAGTTACATTGCAAACTTAAAAAAAAATAAACCATAGAAAAAAAACTAACAAATCAAATAAAAATAAAATTTAACGATATTTGTCATAGAGTTTCTTTTTAAATTTTTTCATTATTTTACGTTATTCCTCGTCGAGTTCTTCGGGAGGCAAAGACTCCATTGCTCTAAGGTTGGCTCGAATAGTCTTCTCTTCTTGAATTTGAAGCTTTTTTTCGTGCATTTTTTTCTTATCCTCGAGTTTTTGTATTTGAAAACTTGTGAAAGCTTGGAGTTGATCAGCGAGATCGATTGTTGTCGGGTTAGAGGAGACGGTTTAACGACTCGAAGAGGAATCCCATTTTGTTGCATCTCTCCCTGTGGTCTTACCGGTTCCGGGGGGTGTCAAACTCGGCTTCTTCCTCGTCATCCTAGAGGTTAACCGCGTAATTTGTATAGGCGGTCGAACCCCCCGGCGAATACTCGTTCGATTCGGAGTTGTTGGTTCTTTTTGAAGAACCTTGGACCTCGTTACCTTCTTGGCAAAGAACACGGAATTTTGGCGAGTCTTTTATCACCACCCAAACGTGGTAGTGGTTAAATGTTTGGCCGTTACTCTTTAGTTGGTATTCCTTTTTTGCCCATTTCAACACGTTATCGTCGCTCATCCCGCTTTTTCAGTTGTTGGCGCAGTTGCTATAGATCCCACTAAACTTTGTTAACTTGGTGCACTTATCCTTTCACTTTGAATTTAATTGATGATATGTGCGGTATTCGGCATCGAAGCCCATCATATTGTGCCAAGTAACGGTGACTTTTTTCCAAAAATTTTCGCGTTTTGCGAATTACCTACAAAAAAAATAATGAACCAAAATAAGTAAAAAAATTTATATGCTTTAAAAAAATAAATAACAAAACTAAGTAAAATAGTTTTTACCTTTGGTTTTGTTCTCGGATTCATGCCAGGGAGGTCGACCACAGAGGGAGGTCGACCACAGAGGCGATACACATTTTGAGGAGACTGATGGAGAGATATAGGGAGAAGAAGAGAGATTTACACATGGTGTTCATCGATCTAGAGAAGGCATATGACAGTGTGCCACGTCAGGTGATTTGGGATAGCCTGGAGAAAAGAAGTATCCCTTGGAAATATATACAATTGATAAGAGATACGTATGCTGGGGCTAAAACTAGTGTTAGAGCACCGGTAGGGGAGACAGATTTCTTCCCGGTGGAGGTGGGACTACACCAAGGTTCAGCACTTAGCCCGTTCCTTTTTGCAATTATTCTGGATGAGTTGTCGAAGTCTATCCAGCAAGACATCCCATGGTGCATGCTTTTGCGGATGATATAGTGCTAGTGGCAGAAAACAAGGAGGACCTAAATGCGAGGCTAGAAGAGTGGCAATTGGCCTTAGAGAGTAAAGGCTTGCGCATTAGTAGGTCAAAGACTGAGTATCTCTATTGTAACTTTAGCGGTACCATTGAGAAGGAGGACCGCGTGACTATCGGAGATTAGGAGGTGCCAAAGACAACAAAGTTTAGATACCTGGGATCGTTTGTCCAGAGTGATGGAGACATAGATTGCGATATAGCACACCGCGTTCAGGCAGGCTGGAACCGGTGGAGAGCAGCTACAAGCATCCTATGCGACAAGAGGTTTCCAGAAAAACTAAAAGGCAAATTCTATAAGGTCGCTGTGAGACCGGCAATGATGTACGGAAGTGATTGCTGGCCAATAAAGAAGATGCAGGCAAGAAAGCTAGAGACAGCAGAGATGAGAATGCTAAGATGGATGTGCGGGCACACAAGGATCGACCGAACAAGGAACGAAGTCATCAGGGGGATTGGGAGTCACATGCATCACCAACAAAGTACGGGAAGGGAGATTAAGATGGTTCGGGCATGTGAAGAGAAGAGACTTGACGGCACCTGTACGAAGAGTAGAGAACCTCAATGTGGTGGGGAAGAGGTATAGGGGCCGCCCTAGGTTGACATGGGACGAACAGATACGTCAGGATTTGTTAGAATTGCACCTCTCTGAGGACATGATCAATGATAGGGGTTCATGGAGATGTAGAATAAAAGCGAGGGAATCTTAGATGGGTTCGGAGTTACTTGATTGGTTTGGCTTGTTTATGTATGCGTATGTATGATTATACTTGAACTATGCCTGACTCCTTTTTACATAAGTTTATGTATGTATGTTGTGTTGTTTGTTACTTCCTTGTATGTTATTGTGTTATTACCTTCCAACCCTCCGCGAAAAAAAAAAAAAAAAACTTTTTGAGCCGGGGGTACGAAGCAGCCTCTCTACCACATCTGGGGTAGGGTAAGGTATGTCTTCATCTCTCCCCCCCAGACCCCACCAAGTGGGATTACACTGGGTACGTGTTGTTGTTGTTGTTTTGTTCTCGGATTCGTCCATGTAGCATTTTTCGAGAGCGGTTTCTTCATCGGGAGTCCATTGTTTCGGTGCCATTGGACCGCTACTCGGCCCGGTTCCGGCCGACTGTTTGTTTTTCTTACCTTTTTTATTGCGTTTTTGAGTGTCTTGTGTCTCCGGCACGACTTCGTTATGGGTTGATTCGGTGACACGAAATCTGATTCGAAGTGAGGATGGGAAATGTTTTGTTGAAAACTGATTTGGGAGTAGGGAGCAAAACCGGGTTGGAAGTTTAGTGGTGGTTGAAAGTGTTGGATGTTCGGGTTTTGTTGTACTTGAACCAATAAACTTCGAAGCGATTCGGGATTGGGATTGTTAGGCCTTGGATTCATGTTTGTAACTTTTTTTTAAAAAAAATATAGAGAGAAAAATGAAAGATGAAGATATTTGGGTGGTTTTTTGGGTAAAAAGGTTGGAGTATTTATTTGGTTTTTTAAAAATTTTTTTTAAGGAATAAGTCGTTGGTTAACGGCTAGATTTTTTTTGGCCAATCAAGAAATCAAGCGGGGAGCGGGGGCCGTGGGAGGGGGTTGGGCGGGACCTGCTTAGGCGGGTGGCGGTGTTCCTGCTGGAAGCCGCCAAGGGGTTCCATCCCGCTGGTTCGGCGGGGCAAGGGCTGTGGGTAGCCTAATAGTTTTTCTTAAATACTTACCTATATGTCCCTGTGAACCTTGATGAATCATCTTCCTAAAGCATGTAAAGCATCTCTTGAAGCTTGTTGGTGCCCTTAATTTGCATTGAAGCATTAATAAAAACGAACCAACACGTGTATCTTTTTCTAAACATGAGAGCAAGTTGTGGAAACCCACTTACGTGATAAACATTGAGTCTCCTTCAATGCATGACTAACCCACTTATGTAGTAACACTTTCTAACCACATAGACATAATATTCTTTGTCACAAACTTTAAGGTCACCATTGATTCGTGGAATTCCTAGTAACCGAAGATAGAATTCGAACTAGTTTTATTAAAAAATGTGTTTAATTGTCATGAATAGAATTGCATTTGGAATTCATTCCTTCAACACCAAACGATCAATGTTTAAGTTTTTCTTTTTCTTTCATACATCTAAATTTTCCAAATTTCCATTTATTAATGAGCCTTTCCATCTATTGATTCTTTTTCCCTTTCTACCCGTTAATTCTTCAAGATGGACTAGGTTTTTTTTTTTGGGGGAATCGAATGTCGTTCATTGAAGATATCAAAAGTGGAAGATTACAATAAACTGACAGGTAAGCGTGCAACTAGTTGATTAATTTGATTAATTGGAACATGCTCTTGAACGACTCCATGCAGAAGACAAAGATACAATTCCATTAACAACGATTCAACAAACTTCAAATCAACTGGAACCTACATGAAAACTTTGATTGGAACTGTGATTCAAAATGATTTGATGCGAGAATAGATGACAACATATTGATCAAACAAACATGGCTTCAATATAATTCAAATAGAACGGAATCTGAATTAAAGCCTTGCTTGGAATGCTGACGAAATTGGAACTATGATCCAAAATTTGGTTGGAACAATCAATTCATGAAGCGAAGAAACCATTGAGATGGTCCGAAATCAGTGTCGCCTCAACCATTTTGAGAGCCTAAATCGGAATAAAAAGCTGGGCCCTTAAATAACAATTACGTTAAAACATCATCCTTTTATCCGAGCTTAGTTCGTCAATAATAAACTAAAAGTTTATACTTAGGGGCGATACAAAAATTTTGTTTATATTTACATGCCTGAAATATTTAGATTAAATTTATTTTTCTAGCTTTTTAAATGCAAATTTTTTAATAAAATGTTTATAATCAATTTTTAAAAAAAAAATTGCTTTTCAATTAAATATTTGAATATTTTTATGTGAGCATTTGTTATAACTTTTATTATAGCCCAACCCAAAAAAAATGCGAGCCAGCATAAAAAAGCCCGCATACAAGAAAAACCCCACAGGCCCACAACACCGATTTTTTTTTTTTTAAAGAATTGGATCTGGGGCTCACAATTGCTTGGTTATGGGCTGCCCTGGAAGACAAATTAGGACCGAGACTTTGGAAAGACAGTAAATAAGATAATTTTCCTTTTTTTTTTTTTTGTGTTTTAAACATTCCAATTGCATAAACAATAATGCTAACCAAACAGCATATGAAATTTCAAAGATTTAATTTAAATTCTTTTTTCATTTTCTATTCTAATTTTATTAAAAAACATTTTACGAACAAACGACTCCAAGTTTGATGAACGTCTTTAATAATGTGATAAAAGATGCTCGATATTTACGGTTTAATTTGAAAGTTCAAGATGAGATTTTGACTTTGAAAAGCGACGAGATTCGTTATAGAAATCATCATCAATCTCAAGCATCTTACTATACGAATTATTTATGGTTGGGATGCCGTATTATGCTATAAACATATTATTTATTTATAGTTTGATTACTTTAACCGGCTGAAATTATTTAAGGCTCGTAAAATGGGTCTTAACAGGTCTAAGTGTCTAACAATTTTAGATGACGTGATTAAAGCAAATATAAAACATGAAAACTTATTTAACACTTGATTTGATAATTTAAACATATCAGTTTTATATTTTATGTACAAAAAAAAATATATGAAGCATAGCCTCTTAATTTTTATTATTTTTGAAAATTATAAAATTAAATAGTAAATATTTTGTTCAACAGATCTAATCGTGTTTAAACATGTACTCATTTTGTCAGCTCTAAAATTATTATATATGTTTAATAAGGAAATATCAAATAAGAATAATTTTTTGCTAAATAAGAGTAATAACTAATAAAATTTTGAAATGTGTTTAAAAATGTACTTATTTTGCCAGCTCTAAAACCCCGAACCCCCCACAGACCACTGAGGTACCCCTGAGACACTGCCTTGTTGGTAAATGATATGAAATACTCGGTTTGTTAGTTTAATGCATGTGTGTTTTTGCTTGATAGGTTAAATGTTTATTTTAACAACTAATTAATTTGTAACATTTCTTTTTGTTGGTTTTCAATCTCTGTATATTCATATATCACTACGAAGTTAAAAACGAGTTACCCTACATACAATATATGCGACTTACCTTGAGATAACAAGTTCAAGTCAAACCAAGTAGTAAGTTGAATTGAAGGCAAACTATATGCGCAATATGTTACATAAGTTTTGCAAAATGAACGGATTAGATTAGGCCAGATAACTAACTAAAATGAGTTCAGGTTAAGATGAGTGCGTGTTAGGATGAATTTTAGGTAAAATTAGTCTGGGTCTAAATAAATTATTTAAAAAATATATCAATTTATTACAAGTTAAAATGAGTTGTAAGTAAATACATAATTTATTTGAATAATCTTTGGAGGTATTATAATCAAATATATTATTGATAATTCTAACCTGTTTGAATACATTTTGTTTGTTTCATTTTTAAGTTACCCATCTTAATACAAATTATGTTAAGATGTTACCCATCTCAATTTGTAATATGTTATGATATTTCAACACAAAATACAATAATTGTATGATTAAATAAACACATTTATATTGCTTTGGATCAAGATTATCATGTCTAACATTGTTAGAACATTGTTTAATGATCAAATATTAGGACACTTGAGAATATATTTGTTAGAGTAAATTACGGTTTTATCCCCTATGGTTTAAGTAAGTGTTTTAACTATTTTGATTCAAAATAAATTTTTTTAACAATTCAGTCATTGTAGTTTAAACAATTAACGTTTTTTACCCCTAACTATAGTTAGGTTTTAGGCCTAAACCGTGATAATAGTTAAGTTTGAGGGGTTAAAACCATTAGTTGTCTAAATCACATGAGCTGAATTGATAAAAGATTATATTTTACGTTAAAATAGTTAAAATATGCTTGGCAAAATGGGCGGGTTGGGTAACGGGTCAGAACGGGTTCGGGTCAGGATGGGTGCGGGTCAGAACGAGTTTTAAGCAAAATAAGTTCGGGTCTAAATGGATTGTTGTTAAAAAACATCAATTTAATTTAACTTTAGATGTGTTATAAGTAAACAAATAGTCCATTTGGATAATTTTTAGTGATTTTCTCATCAAATATGTATTTAATCATTTTTAAATGTTTGACTTCATTGCATTTACATATTTTTTGGTTACCCGTCTTGACCCGTATTGTGTTCAAGTGCTACCCATCTCAACCCATCCAATATTATCATGTTACCCATTTCAACACATTATACTACAATTATTTACCAAACCAACTCATTTCCTTTGACATGGGTAACAATTGCCACCTCTAAGTTAAAACATTTAAACCAAACGAGAAAAAACCGTAATTTAGTCCGCTTGTTATTACACACCCAAGGAAAATACAGCAGACAGAATCTTTTTACCTAATAAACAATTCCAATATATGCCATTTGCATTCTCTGGTTTACTAAAAATATCCATACACGTTTATTTATTCAAATACTCGTCGGCTCGTCGCTTTGCCTTCTCCGATACGCTACCTGCGAACGACATACCTCTGCCTTCGTTTCACCTTCAAGGTAAATCACATCATATTTTCATGTTTTTAATCATATGTTAATCTAAATTGATCGCATTCTTAAATGTTCATATTCAGACGAAATCAAAACCCTAATGTTTCAAACAAGATATTAAAGAAGACATGATTTTTTATATTCATCATCTTCCTGTTATATTTCTTCTTCTGTATGCTTAGCCTCTTCCTTAGATTTGTTAATCGGATCACCACAGAAAATCGCTTGGTAAGATTTCTATCCTCATAACTTTATGTTTTCTTCATCTACTATTTTTAATGGATTGTTTCAATCTTCATCTAAACCCTAAAGTTGTTCTTGATGTGCAGTCCATTTGTTAAATTATACTATCAAAAATTGTCAGTTTTTTAATTGATTGATTCAATCTTTATATTAAATCAAGGTTAGATTGGGTTAGAACGTAGAACATGGATTGCAGATGTTGGTTCCGATGGAATGATAAGTATGAGGTTTCATTGCTGGGATGGTTGCTAATTGATTTGTAACTCCTTTATTGAGCAAACTGCATGTTATGTTATTTTTATGAGATATTTGTTGAAAGAGGCAGTTGTTGTTCCACATGTATTTCAAATGGTTCTGGTTCTGTTTATGTTTTTGTTTTTACTCTGAATTTGTTGTTCCACTTGATCAGATTACAAGACTTCCTTTACTTCGGGGTGATTTTTCAGATTCACGCATCTTGGTTTTGTTCAGAAACAAGTACCCAGAAACAGAGCTTGTTAGCTTCCGTTTATATTTTCTTTATACTTTACAATCACTTATGCTTGTAACATCTTTGAATTTTGTAAGCTTCTGTTTATATTTTTAACTCTATGTCTTTTTGTTACGATAACAAAATTGAGAGAACACGTAAGAGAGGAAAACTAGTCAATTCATTATCGATAATCCCAAATCTCAGTTACAACCAACTATAACGACCTACCTGAATTGTTTAACTATTGCTAAACAACCCTTACAAAATACACAAAAGACATAAACGACCCCTCACTTATTACATTTAACAAAACAATACAAACAATACGTAACAAAACTTCCCCCTCTAAACATTCTTGACCTCAAGAATTAACATCAAAATCTGGATATCTTGCCATAAAATCTGTAGCCGTCATCCACGTGGAGTCATGAATTGGTAGATCCTTCCATTGCACCAAAAACTTAACAACTGAACCATTGCCATGTTTTGCTAACCTCCTTTCAATAATTGCAAAAGGTTGTAATAAAGGAACCCCATTCATTGGTACAGTAACTTGTTGGTCCACCGGTTCATAAGCCCTCTTCAACAACGAAACATGGAAAGTCGGATGTATTTGAGCCTCGCTAGGAAGATCCAAAGTATAAGCTACAACTCCAATTTTTTTAACAATTTTAAATGGACCATAGTATTTAGGAGAAAGCTTAGAGTACTTATGTACCCTTAAAGAAGATTGAACATACGGTTGAAGCTTCAAACTTCTTTCAGATCTTTTCAAATCTGCAAATTGCTTCATTCGATTTCTTGCTCTTTCTAAATTCTGCTTCAGATTAACAATCATAACTTCTCTATTTTGAAACCATTCTTCCAATTCTGCTACATTTGTGGTAGAAGGAATATAAGGCATATGAATAGGAGGATCTATGCCATATAAAGCCTTAAATGGAGTCATCTTTATAGCAGAATGCCAAGTCGTATTGTACCACCATTCAGCCAAGGGTAACCATTTCAACCAAGAACCTGGTTCAGTCATAACCATACACCTCAAATAGGTTTCTAAACATCTATTTAAAACCTCCGTTTGCCCATCGGATTGCGGATGGTATGCAGTAGACAAAGCCTGCTCTATTCCTTGTAGCTTAAGAAATTCTTTCCAAAACATGCTCAGAAATAAAGGATCTCTATCTGAAACAACAGTTTGGGGACACCCATGCAATTTGAACACATTATCCATCATTACTTGGGCCACTTTATCTGCAGTAAAAGGATGTTTTAATGAAATGAAATGCCCATATTTAGTAAATCTGTCTACCACCACTAAAATAGTATCATGACCTCGTGATTTGGGTAACCCACTAATAAAATCCATAGAAACATCAGTAAAAATGGATTGTGGAACAGGTAAAGGACTAAGCAATCCTGGGTTTGCAACGGTCTCATACTTAGCTTTTAAACAAACATCACATCTTTTCACCATTTGTTTAATATCCTTAACAGCCCCCTTTCAATAAAACATAGCCCTGAATCTTTGTAAAGTAGGTTATATACCCGAATGACCCCCCACTGCAGAAGCATGACATATTGATAAAATTTCAAACCTTAAATCATCTTGTCTGCCAATCCACAATTTGTTCTTCCTTGTCAATAAAGTTCCATCCCAACTCATATGTTTAATCACTACTCCATTCAACAGTTTCACAATCATTTGCTGTGCTTCTTCATTATGTCTCCAATGATTCTTTATTTTTTCCAATAACAAAGGTTCATATCCTGAAATTGCCATTTGAAATAAAGTAGACCCATGAACTCTTGATAAAGCATCTGCAGCACCATTTTCACTACCTTTCTTATAAACAATGTGGTAGTCATAACCCATCAACTTACTTAACCATGCATGTTGCAAGGGTGTAGTGATTTTCTGTTCCAACAAGTGTTTCAAACTCTTTTGATCCGTTCTAATAGTAAAATGCTGCAAAATCAAGTACTGATGCCAATGTTTTACTGCCAACAATATAGCTAATAACTCCTTTTCATACACCGAAAGTGTACATTGTCTTGCTGATAATGCTTTGCTCACAAAAGCAATCGGATGCTTACCTTGCATTAAGACAACCCCCAACCCCTTCGAGCTTGCATCAGTCTCCACCACAAATTCTTGAGTCCAATCCGGTAAAGCTAAAACTGGGGCTTGTATTAAAGCTAATTTTAATACTTCAAAAGCTGCTTGAGCTTCTTCTGACCAACAGAAAGCATTCTTCCTTAACAGATTTGTTAAAGGTTTAGCAATTACTCCATAAGAAGAAATAAATCTCCTATAATACCCTGTTAACCCAAGAAAACCCCTAAGTTGTTTTACTGTTGTAGGAGTTGGCCAATTTTTAACTGCTTCTATTTTTGTAGGATCAGTAGAGACTCCTTGTTTGGAAATCACATGGCCCAAATATTCCACTTGAGACCCCGCAAAAGTACACTTAGATCTTTTTGCAAAAAGTTTATTTTCTCTAAACAACTTTAATACCTCTTTCAAATCAGTAATATGTTGCTGCATATTCTTACTATACACCAACACATCATCAAAAAATATCAACACTGATTTCCTTAACAGCCTCTTAAAAACCGAATTCATCAACCCTTGAAATGTAGCTGGTGCATTTGTTAATCCAAAAGGAAGAACCAAAAATTCAAACAGCCCTTGATGGGTTCTAAAAGCTGTCTTATGAATGTCTTCTTCATTCATTCTAATTTGATGGTATCCCGAACGTAAATCCAACTTAGAAAACACTTCTGCTCCACCTAACTCTTCCAACAACTCTTCAATAAGAGGAATTGGAAATCTATTCTTTACAGTGTGTTCATTTAATTTCCTATAATCCACACATAATCTCCCAGTTCCATTTTTTTTTTTAACTAAAACCACTGGAGATGCAAATGAACTAACACTATGCCTTATAACCCCCATATCCAACATTTCTTGTACCATTTTTTCAATAATGTCTTTTTGACCCATAGGATACCTATAAGCTTTTTGATTAATAGTAACAACTTCATCAATCAACTGAATCTTATGGTTACAACTTCTGTCTGGAGGTAATGAATTTGGCGCTTGAAAAACATCTTCATATTGCAATAAAAGCTGCCTTATCTCTTCATTCTCTAAATCATTAAACACTTTTGCTTGATGTTGAAAAGAACCATCTGAACTTCCTTGCATACTAAAAAATTGCAATGTACTTACTGGACTCTCTTTGCTAAGCAACTGTGATAATTTCTCTATTGAACACAATGAAATTCCATTCTTATTTACTCCTTTTAATACAATAGTTTTAGTACCCACCTTGAATTGCATGGTTAAAATTTTGAAATTCCATACAATGTCATTCAAAGTTGTAACCATTGTATTCCTAAAACCATATCATAATTGTCCAATGGTAATAAAACCACATCAGTTCTAAACCATATTCCCTGCATCAACCATTGAAAATTCTTACATAATTGATTGCATTCAATTTCTTTACCATTAGCAACCTTAACTTTCATCAAAGATACTTCTTGAGTAGGACAACATAATTTCTCTGCTAATTTCGAATCAACAAAATTATGAGTTAAGCCTGAATCAATTAAAATTTGTAATTGTCTAGTTCCAATGGTTCCAATCACCCTCATGGTAGAGAAAGAACTTACCCCACTCAAAGCATGAATAGAAATTTGAGCATCCATCTCCATTTCTTGCAGCTCATTGTCATTTTCCTCTTCATCATCATCATTTCCATGAATTTCCAAAATATACAAATGTTTGAATTTACAATTATGAGTTGGAGAATATTTTTTATTACACCAAAAACATTCATCTTTTGCTCTTTTTTCCTCTGCCACCTTAGCAGGAACTCTTTTAACATTTTTAATCATTTTATTAGCAGGAGGAGTTGGTAGTAATGCTAAGGTATTCACTGGATTCACCACTTCTTTTTTATTTATGGTTACTGCACTGCCCCCCTTCGCAGACCCATTATTGTTGATCACACTACTGTTGTTTTTAGATTCTTTACTACCAAATAAGGTGGAATAAACCACACTTTGTTGTTTAGCCATAGCTATGGCATCTCTCATTGTTTTAGGTTTAAAAATCTTCACTAAACAACAAATCTCTGGTTTCAAACCTCCCACATACAAACTTGCAGCATATTCATCAGATAATTTGACTCTATTTAACAGAGTATCAAATTCTTTCGTATAATCAGAAAGAGAACCTGTCTGATGAAGATTCTTCAATTCCTCCATAGGATCTTCTGCTAATCTTTCTGAAAACCGCGTAATTGCAGATCTGGAATATTCATCCCAAGAAATGTCTTCAACATTGCGATTTTGACTCATCACGTAACCTTGATGCCATTCCAAAGCTGGTCCCTCCAAATTGATTACTGCGTAATGAACCTTCGAACAATCTGACGTTCTGTCAATCATAAAAAAATGATTACACCTGATAATCCAACCTTCCACTTCATCACCATTGAATTTCGGAAAATCCAATCTTCCTGTTCGAACCAATCTCTGATCTTGAAAGCCTCCATTTCTATCATTTCTCAACCGATTATTGATTTCTGCCAATTGTGTAACCAGCGTCGTCATTCCTGTCTGTAACAATTGAATTGCCTCCGAATTTTGATCCAAAATAGCTTGCTGATTCTCGATCATATTTGCTTGCGCCAACTTCTCCTACTTCTCCATTTCTTTCGATCTTGTCAGCATATGCCGTTGCTAAATTCTGATGAGTACAGTAACCGGAGCTCTGATCAGGAATCGGTAGCTCTGATACCAATGTTACGATAACAAAATTGAGAGAACACGTAAGAGAGGAAAACTAGTCAATTCATTATCGATAATCCCAAATCTCAGTTACAACCAACTATAACGACCTACCTGAATTGTTTAACTATTGCTAAACAACCCTTACAAAATACACAAAAGACATAAACGACCCCTCACTTATTACATTTAACAAAACAATACAAACAATACGTAACACTTTTACACATGTTAATTTCTAAATATTAATTTGGATGATAACTTGAAATCCTGAATGATCTCAAAATGGAGAACAAAATCACCAAGAATTTGTCTGATTGTGAACTTATTGCTCTTCTTGATGAACTTTCCAAGTACATGATCGAGGGAGACCTTGTATGCTCAAATTCCTTTTTTTACATGTATTATGAATTTTATTTATGATTACTATCATTCAGTCCTTTGATTACTGTTTGATTTTAGGGTAGAAACCCTGTGCAATTGAATTCAACTTTAATATTGGTATTTTAGGTTTTGGTTTCTAATTTGTTTGTTTCTCTTGAATAATCTTTGATTAGTCAAATTTAGCTCTCCTATTTTTAGCCAGAAAGTAGGTCATTCACTTAAAAATTAAGGCTCTAGATAGGTGTATCATTTGAATGATCTTGAAATTAAGGTTCTATGTGCTTCATGAAAATTTTAATTTCTGATTGAGTTTTATTTTTTTTAACATCTCAACCTGTGATTGAATTGTATGTGTTTGATTGAATTCCTAACTTGTTTCTGGATCATTTTTAGGATTCTTGAAAACAAACAACCTACAGCTCGATCAAAGGAACACAAAATAAGATGCATCAGCGTGTTGGAGAAGAAAGTGTAGACCCGTCAAACCCCAAAGCAACAATAATGGTTGGCTACATATCTTTTTATTTTTTGATATTTAGACCTCAAAAATTATAATTGAGTTATATGTGTTTGGTTAAATTGTTAATTTGTGATTTGAGTTCTGAGTGTTTGATTGAATTTCCAATATGTGATTGAGTTTTATGTTTCATCGAATTCCCAATTTGTGACTCTGTTTCATGTGTTTTATTAAATTCCCAACTTGTGATTTGAGTTCTATGTATTTGATTCAATTCTTTATTTATAATTGAGTTATTTGAGTTTGACTATGTTCATAATTTGTGATTGATTTCTATATGTTTGATGATTTTTAATTTCTGATTGAGTTCTATATGTTTTTTTTTAAATTCCTAACATGTGTCTGGATCATTTCTAGAATTCTTGAAAAACAGACAACCTACAGCTCGATCAAAGGAACATAAAATAAGATACATCAGTGAGTTGGAGAACATTTGAATGTGATTACTAGTTTTGTTTTGATTATACATTATTTGAAGAACATCTGAATGTGATGGTTCCACATGTTAATTTTATATCCCAACATGTAAACTCAAAAAACAAACTCCAAATTGATGTTACATGAGCTATCATATCATTCATTGCATGTTTCTTGTTTGCTCATTCTGTTTTTTAGAACGCTGTTGATTTTATTTGTTTTGGTGCCCAAGATTCTGGATTTGTTGTTAGTGAAAGATATGTTGAAGAATGGTTTGGTAGTTGTGGAAGAAACTGTTATCCCATAAGATAGATCAACAGTAGATGCAGTTTTTTACGATTCACTGATGAGAATTGTTAAATATGTTACATGCAATTGTAAAGAACCTTTTTTATTGTTACATCAGTTTGTATTTATTAACATCGTTGTAAGTTCTTGGATATTTTCATGGTGTTATTGCTGGGGATTTTTATGTTTGCTTACTACTTTAATCATTTTTTATATTTTACGGTAACTGATAGTAAGTGGGTAAGGTGAAGCTTGGAAGAGTTGTAGTTCCAGTTTCTATAGATGCTGCTCAACTGGAGGCTTTATTGGTTGAAGAATTGAAGATATTGTGTTGCAATTCATATTTTGTGCTATGAACATATATATTCAAATTGCAAACTTTGGTAATTACCTACGAATTGGTTTGACTGGTTCTCTTGCCTGTGAGGGATGCATGTCCTCTCCTTTTTTAGCATCTACCAAGTATATGAAACAAGAAACAATTGTGAGTCACAACTGCAATCTCCCTCTCTTCATGTGTCAATAACTTGCATAACTTTTAGATGACAAACAAAAGTGAGGTCCTTTTGATCTGTTCATTTAGTGTGTTAACTTTGAATTCTCATATCTTAAATAGTTAAAAAAAAGTTTTATAATAAGCTTAAAACATCACATTTTATGATCTGTTCATTAGGCTTTTATGTGCTTATATTTACAAAAACAGAGGTAATCATATATTTTTGAAAGATTTTATCCGCAAGTAATATTTGAGATTGAACGTACTGTCATTTTATATTGTATTATGTAATAATATTAATTCAATTATGTAAATTTTTGGAAACATTATAAAACTATATAATTTTTATCTTTAAACCCATAAAATGTATAAGTCTATAACCTAGTATTATATATATATAGGGAAAAGATAAAATGAAAAGCAAATCTCAATGAGAAAACCGCAAAAACTATGCAAAAATTATGTAAAAACAACGTATTTTTTTTTGAATTTTTTTTACAGGTTTGATAACAATTGTGATTAGTTTTCTTCGAATATAACATTAGTTTTCTATAAAAAAACCTTCATATTTGAGAAAACTTAGAAAATTAATCACAATTGTTATTACTCAATTTCGTTTTTCGTTTTTTTATTTTACATTTTGTTTTATTATAAGGTTAGATTTGTTAAAAAAAGAAAAAAAATATATAATTCATGTTATTACATATATGTAACTCATTGATTACATATATGTAATTTGTAAACTACATTTTCAAGTTACATATATGTAACTTTATATGTTACATATACGTAATTTCGTGATCTTCGTATTTTTATTAAAAAAATTTTCTTGTTTGACATTTCTAAGCTAATAATAAAAAATCATGATTTTTTTTTTTCAAAATTGATTGGTTAGTAGGAGTTTTATTAGTTTTCTCTAAAGTAAGGGTTTTCCTTTGAACCCTCACCTATATATATACACACACATATATAATAGAGGAAAGTTCACCAGAAAACTCCCCGTTTTAGTAGAAAACCAAGAAAACTCATAGTAACAAATAAATTTTTTGATTTTTTTTCATAATTTTTTATTTTAAGGTTAGAAATGTTATATTTAAAAAGAAATTTTCGAAAAATATATGTAAATCACCAAGTTACGTATACGTAACTCAAAATTTTGTATGCAACTAATAAAGTCACATATACGTAATAGCCTAAAATACATATTTCTTTTTTATTTTTTTCTTTTTGTACATTTCTTATCCTATAATGAAAGGAAATAAAAATGAAAAAGTGAAAAAAAATTTAATTTGTAATAATTATCACTAGTTTTCTTAGTTTTCTTCAAAATGATGGTTTTCTTAGGAACACTCTCCTATATATATATATACTAGCATGGTATCCGCGCGATGCAGCGGGAAATGCAACATATAAGTTGGGTGATTTAAAAGATTTGCCTGGTTCCATTTTGAGCCATAACCATAACAAAAAAAAATTAATTTAGTAGTTAACTAAAAATGACTTCAACTCCAAACATAAAAAGTCAAATGGACCAAAAATACCAAGAATTGATTCAATTATTTTCAGGGGTTTTTTCTTTTATAATCACTCTATCTCACTTAAAATCTTAGAGATTATCAATGTGGGATAAAGTGAAAAGGATAACAAAACATTTAGGTTAGATTTAAAAATTGTACAATGTGCTTTAAGAGGTTGTAAAACTCTTAATTTTAAGAGATTTAGTTAAATTACTATTTTGTCCTTCTAATATGTATTATATAGTAGTATAGATAGGATTTGGTTCAAATAAGAACCCTGTGTAATTACGGTAACCAGTGAACTTTGACAAGAAATGCCCGAATCTTTGTTTTTTTTTCATGGTCTTTATTATACATATTTAGGGGGTTTCTTTTTTGTGTTTTGGCTAATTCGCAATGCAAATTGAATTTGCATCGGTGTAAAGTTTTTGCACTTTTCTAAATGTTGCGAAATACAACTCAAATTTACACCGATGCAAATTCGATTTGCACTACGAATTATATATATATATATATATATATATATATATATATATATATATATATATATATATAGGATTTGGTTCAAATAAGAACCCTGTGTAATTACGGTAACCCAGTGAACTTTGACAAGAAATGCCCGAATCTTTGGTTTTTTTCATGTTCTTTATTATACATATTTAGGAGGGGTTTCTTTTTTGTGTTTTGGCTAATTCGCAATTGCATCGGTGTAAAGTTTTTGCATTTTTCTAAATGTTGCGAAATGTAACTCAAATTTACACCGAGGCAAATTCGATTTGCACTGCGAATTAGCCAAAACACAAAAAAGAAACCCCCCTAAATATGTATAATAAAGACCATGAAAAAAAACCCAAAGATTTGGACACTTTTGGTCAAAGTTCACTGGTTACCACAATAACAGTGGATTACCAACGGAACATTCCCCTATATATATATATAGGGGCCGGTTATTGTACAAAGGAAATTAACGTGAGAAGCGTAGGAAACCACTAGAATGGTTCGTGTAAAATCACGGACCACGTTATATATAATCACGGACCATCGTTTAACAGGCATAATCACGGACCAATACGTTATATCAAATTACGGACCGTCATTTAATACATATAATCACGGACCAAATGGATAATCACGGACCAACAATTACGTACCAAGCATAAAAATCACAGACCACGTAATTTTTTTAAATAAACTATAACAATATTATACTCAAACTAAAGATAATAAAATTCTTGATTTTATGGTGCAATTTATTTTTAAAAATAATTAAACGTATAAAAGTTATTTGATTTACAAAAAGATGGTGGAACTTGATTTACCCACAAAAAAAGTCAACAAATGTAGGCAATTCCTTTTTTGCCCTTTTATCTTTAATTCACGGAAGTTTTAAACAAAAAGTAGGGACCACTATATCTTAAACATTGATTTATTTGATCAAAGGTCCACAATCCTTCCTATCCTTCTCACATTAAACATCCTTTGTATTGGATCCGCCTCCTATATATATATATAGGGACTTATTCTATTAAGAACCACTAAATATGAAAGAACCAAATGAACTAATTTTGAACCATATGTTATTAGGGGTATAAAAGTAATTTAACCTTAAAGTATGAGAAGTTACTATTTTACCCTTTTAAACAACCACTCTATGTACAAAACTTAAAGCATAATGTACAAGTGTATTATGGAGTTCTCAAGTTCCTAACATAAAAGTGGTTCTTAATGGAATACCTCCCTATATATATATATATATATATGAAAGTGATCATATAATAACTCACTCTAATTGAGAAAACTTTATAACTCAAATCCAATTGTTCGAATTATCTAGATTTGATCATATGGTGACATGTGTCACTAATTAATTATAAATACATAAGGACATTCTAGTCTTTTGTCTTAATTACAAAAATCAGATTTAATATAAGAGTAACAAGCATCACATTCTTAAAAAACCATCTATTTTTCTATTTTTAAATTAAAGTTTCCCCCCTTGATTTTTATACACTTGTAACTTTTTTATACTATGTTATTTTTTTTATAAAAATTACACTATTAAACTCTTCATATTTTTCTCGTTAATTCCATTATAGTCATGCCAAATTTTTTTCGGACGTTCGTAATTACACTAACGTAAAAAACATAAGTACAATAATTTCCCTTCTTTTTTCAAAAATTTTCCATCATAAAATTTTTTTCTCTCATCTTAAATATATATTACAAACTTATTTCCTGTTATAAAAATTAGTTAATAAAATAAATTTATATAAAATAAGATAGAAAGTTAGATAATTGTAACGTTAAAAAATAATAAGTTACAGCTCGGTACATCAGTGTAACGACTCGTTACATCGGTGTAATTAGGAACACTTTGAAAAAATTCAGCTTGTTACATTAGTGTAATTACGAATACTGGAAAAATTCAGCTCGTTAACGTAACTACATTGATGTAACAAACAATTTTTTTCAAAATGTTCGTAATTACATTGATGTAACGAGCTGAATTTTTTCAAAGTGTTCATAATTTTTTCAAAAATTAATGAACTAATTTTTATTATAAAAAATAAATTTGTAATGTATATTTAAGATGAGGGAAAATATTTTTATAAAGATGGAAAGTTTCTGAGAAGAGAGGGAAAATTATTGTAGTTATTGCTCATTACGTTTTTTAATTATGAATGCCCGAATATTTTTTTGGCATGACTATATTGGAATTAATGAGAAAAATATGACGAGTTTAATGATGTAATTTTTATAAAAAAATAATATTGTATAAAAATGTTACAAGTATATAAAAATTAAGGGGGATCTTTGATTTGAAAATTGAAAAATAGATGGATTTTTAAGAGTTTGACACTTTTTACTATCTTAGTAAATCTGACTATTTTAAATTAAGGCAAATGACTAAAATATCTTTTTCATTAAAAAAAAAATACTTGGAACACATGACAACATCTTGTTAAATTTAGAATTTTTGAACAATTGGATTTGAGTTAATGGATTGCCACAATTTTAATGGGTTCTTGTTTGAACCGTATACTATGTATGTATGTATGTATGTATTATGTATGTAGAGGAAGGTTCATAAGAAACTCCTTATTTTAGAAAAAACCAAGAAACTCTTACTAACCAATAAATTTAAAAAAAAAATTTTGATAATTTTTTGTTAGAAGGTTAAAAACGATATAATATAAATTTTTTTTTTTTGAAAAAATATGCAAATTATGAAGTTACGTATATGTAACTCAATATGTTGCGTATGTAACTTATAAAGTTACATATATGTAATAAGTATGTGTAGCATACAAGTTACATATATAGAAAATTAGGGCTGACAATTTCAGACACGAACACGTTAACACGACACCACACGACTTTAACATGTTTCGTGTTTACCCTTAACATGTTTCGTGTCTAAAACAGGTCGACACGTTAAGACTTGTTTATTTTTCGTGTCTAAACAGGTAAAACCCGCTAAGACCTGTTAAGACCTGTTAAGATCAGTTAAGACCTGTTAAGACCCGTTAAGACCCGATAAGACCTGTTTAAAATTTAAAATAAATAATATAATAAAATATACGGCCATATGTGTAACCGATTAGCTTCAAAAAATTTCTAATTGTTTAACCTTAGTTCTTTAACAGGTCATTTATCGTGTTAATTCTTAACAGGTTCCTTAACGGGTCTTTTCGTGTTTACGGGTTTTTAACGGGTCGTGTTCGTGTCTTACCAGTTCGTGTTTCGTGTCTTAACGTGTCGTGTCTTAACGGGGCGTGTCTGACCCGTTATGACAGCCCTATATAGAATAACCAAATATACATATTTTTTTTAAATTTTTTTTCTTTTTTTAAACTTCTTATCTTATAATAAAAGGAAATAAAAAAGAAAAAAAAGATAATTATTAATGATTGTGATTAGTTTCTTATTTTATCTAAAATGATGTTTTTCTTAGAAACCACACACACACATAGGGGCTGTATCATGTGAAAACCTGATTTTAAAGAGGATACTATTAAACTCTATATGGGCCATTGATTTGAATTTTGAAAATAAAGATGATCTATATTAATTTACATTAAAATTGATTTGTTTATTTGAAACCCAATTTTTTATTCAGATTTAATGTGAACTACATATTTATTTTTAAGATTACAAATCAATGACACATATAAGGTTTAAGGGTTTTTAATCAGGTTTTCTATATATATATATACATATAAACACATACGTAATCTAATTAAAGATCATTTCACTTACTAATTATAGAAGACTTTATGGCGTTCGCATTTAATTTTCCGGTTTGAAGTTTAGTCTTGCCAAACCTGGATATGTATGTGGAGCGGAACAGATCTACGATAAGGGGGAACTGCAGAATAAAAAAAATTGCAATGGGTAGGAAGGCTAATCCACATATTGGGGCGATCATCCAGAGTTTTTGATGGCAAAAGACAAGGAACAAGGTGGCACCAAATGCTACAATCATGGCAGTTGTGGAGACCAACAAGGTGCAAAGACCAATAAACAGGCGTCCGGGCAAACGATCTAGAAAATCTTGCTCAGAGAAACGTGAAGTTAGGATTGATAAAAACACCAATAGCGCAGTAACGGATGAGAATAGTGAGATTGCGTCTGACAATGCAAATACAACGAAGGCAGTTTCGTTAGTAAACACAGGCACACCATTTTGACTGCTTCCGCCTGGTACGGTGATGGCCGCTGCAAACACGATTGTGATAATTAGTGCTGCAGTGATGCTGCATGACTCTGCTACGGCTTTAATCCATTTTTCTCCTTCTTTCACCAAATACTCGTGTTCCCTAGTGAACACCATTTCTGGTGTCTCCCCAAAGATGTTCTTTTTGGTAACGTACGTCGGAAACATGATCTTCTCCACTTCCTATATATTATATAATTTAATTGTCTTTAGTTTTCTATATATACTGCTATGCAATATACTAAAATAATAATAAATTTTTAATAATTAAAAACTATAATTGAAATATTTTTATAATTTATAAATTATAATAAATTAGTAAAATATTAGAATCAGAAGATTTATATTTTTTTAATATTTAATTATATGATTTAATTGCTAAAAAATTATAAATATACATTAGGAGAGGGATGTGAGAATTTTTTTTTTCAGATTTCACTATAAAGCGACATGTGTCTCCTATAAATATTTCTTAATTAAAATAGGTAGATATTAGAAATCTTTTAAAATTTAGAGTTTTACTATTTTAGAGTAGATGGTACAACTTTTTTAATCTAACCTAAATGTTTTTTTTCTCTCTCTTCATTTTGTCCCACATTTTTAGACTTTAAGCATTCAAGTGAGATAAAGTGTTTATAAAAAAATCCTCTCAAAACAAATGAATAATTTTTTAACATTTTTGATACATTCAACCTTTTATGTTAAGAGTTAAAGTCACTCTTAAATAACTTTAAATTAAAAAAAAAATGCTTTTGTTATGTTTATGACTCAAAACTATACCATGCAAAACTCTAAAATAACGAAATTAAAGTGTTATGTTTCCCGTTGTATTGTGTGTACTTTACACACACATAACACACACACATGTGTGTGTGTGCGCGACTCATGATGTAAAACTAATAAATCACGTACCTGGTGCCATTGAAGCTCGCTTTGTAGTTGTAATGCTGCACCTGTATGACGTTTTAGTTCATTTAAAGGAGCTAATCTTCCCGCCAAATGCAACATATTGTTCTCAGAAGAATCTTCCATTGTTCCATAAACACTATCATTATCTTCCCTAAACCTATAGACGAGGTTGTAGATTTTTTCCGAACGATGTATTGTTGCTAACTGGATGGTGTCATAGCCATTCTTATCTTTGCACTGGATTGCTTTAGGCCATTTCCTTAAAATCTCATCCACAACGTCATAAGCATCTTGACATGCCGCCTCAAGAATTGGTCTGCTGTATAATTTTCGGCTGCTGCTGTCGTCTGCAGGGTGCTTAATTTTCTGGCATACTAATTCAAGAACCTTTTTTGCTTCCTCGTATTCTTTCTTTTTCAGCTCAATACTCTTAATGACTGGAACTGCAAGAAAGAAACATATCGGCTAAGAATGATCGACCTAGAATTTTTATTAGAAACTAGATCTTAAAAAAACTTTGGCACCCAATGTGTAACTTGTTGGATCCGAGCACTACAGAAATGAAAAAGAAAAAAAAGTAATTAAAGTATTACTAAGAATTGCTATATTTGTGTGACCGGGCCAAAGTAAAATTGCACTAATTTTAACGTTATTTTACTTATTTTGTGAAAATAACGTTAAATGTGTTGGTATGATCAACTTCAAACGATAAATTTGAGCCGGGGACTCATTCAGAGTAGCCTCTTTATCCCAACTAGAATAGGGGTAAGGTTTGTGTCTGTTAAATTACCTTAATGTCCTTATTTATGTATTGTCTATTTGGTTACTTAAGTCAGTTACTTTATTTATTATTCTTCTTGTATATATTGATGTAACCTCCTAGTTGATAATTCATTGGGAAATATTTCATCTCACATGGTATCAAACTAGTAATCTCCCACCCTTTCCTCTTCTTCTCCCCCCATCCTTATTCCGTCTCTTTCTCATTCTATCTATGGCTTCTTCTTCCACTTCTGATCCTTTACCCACTATGAGTTCCATCATGCATATGATTGCAATCAAACTCACTTCTACCAATTACTTATATTGGAAAAACCAAATGATTCCCGTTCTAACCGTACAAAAACTACTCCCTCATGTGGACGGCACTGCTGCCCCTCCTGCCATGCTCACTTAAGGAGATAAACAAGTCTCGAAACCGTTGTACTCATCATGGCTGCTTGATGATCAAAAGGCAATAATGGTTCTTAATGCTTCCCTCACCGAAGATGTAATTGATGAAGTTATCTGTTTACCCACCGCTCGATCCATCTGGCTCGCTCTTGAAACTGCCTTCAGCAACATTACGGTTGATCGAATTCAAAACCTTCGTGATCAACTATGTCAGATTTCCAAAGGTTTCACTTCCGTTGCCGATTTTGGTCGGAGGTTTAAGTATGTTTGTGATCGGCTTGCAGTTGCCGCACATCCGGTCGATGAGGCTGAAAAGTCACATCTCTTTTTTGCGTGGTCTTGGGCCTAGTTTTGAAATGTTTTCCATAGCCACTCGTGCGGTTAAACCAACGCCACCACTACGAGAACTCCTACCTCAAGCGGAATCGTATGAACTTTTTCATACATCAATTCATGGAAACTCGGTCCCTCTGGTTGCTTTTACTTCTACTTCTAGTCACGGTCGCCGTGGTGGTGGTCGCTTTTCTCGGGGCTCTGGTTGGGGTGGTCACGATCGTGGTGGTCGACAGATTGCACACTGTCAATTATGTCGTCAAAATGGCCATTATGCACCGGATTGCCTCTTTGTCTCCTACCAGCTCTTCTACTAATGATTTGGTTAAAGCCTTTCATGGAACATGCAATCTCAACTCCTCTACACCTGATTGGCTTGTGGCGGATACTGGAGCCACTGACCATATGGTTAGATCATCACAACCTTTGCAACACAGTTCTCATTATTCAGGGGATCAAAAAGTGACCTTTGGAAGTGGTAATTCTCATCCCATAACTCACATTGGTCACACCACCTTATCTCCTAATATTCATTTGCAGGATGTCCTTGTTGTTCCTCATCTCACTCAAAATCTCCTTTCTATTAGCAAACTCACTACTGACAATAATTTGGATGTTTTGTTTTACCAACCATATTTTTATATCCAGGATCGAGTAATGAAGCAAGTAGTAGCACAAGGAAGATGTGAGAATGATCTATATGTTCTTTGATCAGGACCTCAAGCTTTTTTGGCATCAACAAATAAAGCCTCCTTTGAACTTTGGCACTCTAGATTGGCACATGTCTCTCATTATACTCTACTGTTACTTAATCAACAAGGCTATTTGTCATTTACATCTATATTACCTAAACTTGTTATGTGCAACTCTTGTGAATTGTCCAAGTCACACCGTTTACCATTTAAAATTAATGAAAAACGTGCCTCTAATCCTCTCGATTTTTTTCATTGTGACTTACGGGGACCTTCTCCGATTACTTAGGTAGATAATAGTCGTTATTATGTCATATTTGTGGATGATTATTCTCGCTTTACATGGTTCTACCCATTGCAAACTAAGTCTCAATTTAAAGAGGTTGTATCAGTTTTCTTAACCTTTGTGCAAACACAATTCTCACATAAACTCAGAGTATTTCAAAGTGATGGAGGCAGTGGCGAAGCTTGACCATAATCCCGGGGGGGGGGGGGGGGGCGAAATCAAAATTTTTTTCCCAGGGGGCGAAATAAAGGTTTTTAAAAAATTTTACACTACGTATCAGGAAATTTACACTACTGCACGAAAAAACAGGGGGGGCAGTCGCCCCCATGTCTGACTAAAGATGCGCCCCTAGATGGAGGTACCGAATTTTTAAACGGTCATGTTAAACAAATCTTGGATGCAAATGGCACATTTCACCGGGTTTCCTGCCCGTATACACCCCAACAAAATGGTCGAGCAGAAAGGAAACATCGGCACCTTGTGGACTCTGAACTAGCCCTACTGTTTACTAGTCATGTTCCACTTAAATACTGGGTCCATGCATTCAGCACGTCTGTATACATCATAAATAGAATTCCCACTAAAACTTTAGATCACAAGTCACCATTTGAGCTTCTATTTAACACTTCTCCTACCTATGATACTTTACGTGTTTTTGGTTGCCTTGTATACCCTTACTTACGGGACTACTCGGCACACAAACTCTCTCCGCGCAGCCTTCCTTGTGTGTTCATGGGATATTGCCCTCAATACAAGGGCTATAGGTTCCTTGATCCGACCACAAATCGCACTGGGCGAAATCAAAATTTTTTTCCCAGGGGGCGAAATAAAGGTTTTTAAAAAATTTTACACTACGTATCAGGAAATTTACACTACTGCACGAAAAAACAGGAGGGGCGGTCGCCCCCCTGTCTGACTAAAGATGCGCCCCTAGATGGAGGTACCGAATTTTTAAACGGTCATGTTAAACAAATCTTGGATGCAAATGGCACATTTCACCGGGTTTCCTGCCCGTATACACCCCAACAAAATGGTCGAGCAGAAAGGAAACATCGGCACCTTGTGGACTATGAACTAGCCCTACTGTTTGCTAGTCATGTTCCACTTAAATACTGGGTCCATGCATTCAGCACGTCTGTATACATCATAAATAGAATTCCCACTAAAACTTTAGATCACAAGTCACCATTTGAGCTTCTATTTAACACTTCTCCTACCTATGATACTTTACGTGTTTTTGGTTGCCTTGTATACCCTTACTTACGGGACTACTCGGCACACAAACTCTCTCCGCGCAGCCTTCCTTGTGTGTTCATGGGATATTGCCCTCAATACAAGGGCTATAGGTTCCTTGATCCGACTACAAATCGCACTTTCATAACCCGACATGCTCGGTTTGATGAAACCGCTTTCCCGTTTCAAAGTACCTCCGCCGCCCAGCCTTTTGATACCCTTGCATGGCAAACTTACAATGATTCTGTCATTAGTTCTCAGGAGTTAGCCACCTCATCTTTGGTTACACCCTCCAAGGTGGCTCCTTCATTCACTTGCTGTGATGCTTCTTTACCATCCGCCTCACTTCCCTCAAAAAATCTATCTGATCCATCACCGGCTGACCCATCATCACCACCTCTCTCCTCGACACCCTCACCATCAGTTTCTTTGTCCCCAGGTATGACCCCAACGCCTGTCGTCCCACCCCCCATCTCACCCAATATACCACGGTGACAATTGCAGTTGAGAATTACGCCATCAATGACATGAGCACATGTGGTTGTTCTAGAAATCCGTCAGATTAGGTAACGGTTCATTTTAACCTTCTAGCTTGATTTTGATTGATTAGATCTTGTTTTTGAACGTAATGATATAGTTAGGATTGTTTATTATTGCCTAGATGATGGCTAGGATTGATTAAAAACGAAGAACACGATGTTTTAACGGATAAATCCTTGTTTTGATCCGTTATAATGCCCGGTTTGCATGAAATCATAACTATGATTATAATAGTTTAAGCCATTTGATTATGACAATGTAGGTGATTAGTTTGATTAATCTTTGAAATACAAGGTTAAATCCAAGTGTTTCAAACTAATCACAATCATTAACATACTTATTAGAACGATTATCTGATGTTTATGATAACAGTCAGATTAGTATGTTAAACATGACAGTTAAACCTATTCTAATGCTATATTGTGATATTTCATGATATTTGGGTAATCAATAACAAGGATTGATCATTCCTAAGCCATTAATCTGTCTAGAAACTGTTTTAGCATTATAATCAACAACATTAACTATTTGATTAATCCGAGATTATTCTGATTAATCAAATGTGTTATCAATCTCGTATTAGGAACCTAATTCAATGTAGGTTCCTACATTATCATACATCGTATGATATAACATCAAAATAATTAATTAAATACTTAACCTCAGTTTGATGACTGTTAAGACAATGACTTTGACATTGAACATTCAGAAAGATCTAATCAGTAAGTTAAAACATAAATAACTCATTAAATATAAATAAATGCAGAATCACTCTATTACTATCAGTTGTGTGACATTCTGCTACTTCTGAGTTATCAGGTACCCCGTTTCTTTTTAATGGTTTATAAACATCGGTGACTTATTGTGGAGCTTTTCTGCAACATATGATATGTGTCACTGTTATCTACGTGATTTCATGTGATTTGCTGAGAACTTGTGGATTTCAGGGGATTTTGCCTATAGAACAGAACCCTATCACAGAACTTATAAGTCCTCATTTCTGAACTGTATCTAGTGAACCCGTGTGGGGCCGAACAGAAAACAATGATAGTACTATCGGCTGACAACCCATTTGCCGGGAGCTTGCAACTCCCCTTGGTGTAAATGTTTGTTATCTGTTTCCAGAACTTCTTAATGTAGTGATAGACATTAAGACAATGAGGCACTAAGATATGTACCGACGGGTAGTATCTTTATAGAACGAGAATAGAACGTCCAAAAGGAACTAGATACGGGTCCCATGGTTATCTTGAACTGAACATTGTGAGAACTTGTATTGCATATCATATTGTTGAATATGAACTTTACGAACTCACCAGCTTTGTGCTGACGTTTCAAATCGAAACCTTTTTGCAGGGATACAATGACTGCCGGGTGAGGATGCACTTTATATATAATTGTAATTAAATAAGTTAGTCATGTAATAAACTTAGTTTGTAAACTGTACTGGTGATTGTAATGACGATCCTTGTAATATATTTACTTTAAGTTAATCTGTGTGTTATGATATTGGATCAAGTAAGTCACCCCTCATCTCTGAGATATCGCCACTATGCTTCCGCAATCTTCTCAGTGACATCATCAACATGTGACGGGAGGTGGGGTGTGACAGGGTGGTATCTGAGATATCGCCACTATGCTTCCAAGGCGCTACCTATTTTTTGAAAATTGATTTAAGATCCGGATATCATCAGCTACGGATTCATGATGATGATGTTCTTAAAACTGATTTTAGAACTTGAGACGGACATTATGAATTTCTAGTAATGCCGTTTGGATTAACAAATGCACCTGCAGTTTTTATGGATCTGATGAATCGAGTATGTAGGCCTTATTTGGATAAGTTTGTGATTGTGTTTATTGACGATATTCTCATTTATTCTCGGAACCAACAGGAACATGCTCAACACTTGAAACTAATTTTAGAACTTTTGGCACATGAGAAATTATATGCCAAATTTTCAAAGTGTGAGTTTTGGTTACGAGAAATTCAATTTCTAGGGCACGTAGTAAATGAAAACGGTATTCAAGTGGATCCCAGTAAGATCGAAGCTGTGAAACAATGGGAAACACCACGAACCCCAACTGAAATACGTCAATTCTTAGGGCTGGCAGGTTATTATCGTCGATTTATCAAGAACTTTTCAAAAATAGCCTTGCCACTAACCACATTGACACAGAAAAATCAACCGTTTATATGGGGTTCTCAACAGGAGGAGGCATTCCAACTGTTGAAACACAAAATCTGCAATGCATCTATCTTGGCATTACCGGAAGGTACAGATAATTTCACAGTGTACTGTGATGCTTCTCGTCAAGGTCTTGGGTGTGTGTTAATGCAGAAAGATAAAGTAATTGCTTATGCTTCTCGACAACTGAAAGTACATGAGAAGAACTATACCACTCATGATCTAGAACTTGGTGCAGTGGTGTTTGCACCTAAGATTTGGAGACACTATCTATACGGAACTATGTGTATCGTATGCACTGATCACAAAAGTCTTCAACACATTCTAGATCAGAAAATGTTGAACATGCGACAAAGGCGGTGGGTAGAACTTTTAAACGACTATGACTGTGAAATTCGCTATTACCCAGGAAAAGCGAATGTCGTAGCCGATGCCTTGAGTCGCAAGGAACGAGTCAAACCTTTACGTGTGAAAGCGTTAGAAATGACTATTCAAACTAGTCTAATTTCTCAGATTAAAGAAGCTCAGCAACAAGCTTTACAAGCAACGAACTTCCCTGCTGAGGAACTAAGAGGATTAGACAAGCAACTTGAAACTAAGACAGATGGAGTGTTGTATTTCAAAAGCCGAATTTGGGTTCCTTTATTCGGTAACTCTAGAACAATCATCTTGGATGAGGCGCACAAATCCTTGTATTCTATTCATCCAGGTGTTGATAAAATGTATAAAGATCTTAGAGATTTTTACTGGTGGCCCGGAATGAAGAAACACATAGCTGAATATGTGGATCGATGTTCAACATGTCTTAAAGTTAAGGCCGAACATCAACGACCTTCTGGGTTATTGCAACAACCTGAGATTCACATGTGTAAATGGGATTAGATCTCTATGGATTTTATCACTAAACTACCCAGAACATCACGTAATCATGACTCTATATAGGTTATCGTTGATCGCCTTACTAAATCTACCCATTTCTTACCCATCTGAGAAGATTACTCTATGGATCGACTCGCTAAACTCTATGTTAATGAGATTGTATCTCGACATGGAGTACCAATCTCTATCATTTCTGACAGAGATATTCGATTTATGTCACGATTTTGGCAAACTCTTCAGAATGCTCTGGGCACACAAATCAATATGAGCACAGCTTATCATCCACAAACGTACGGGCAAACCGAATGAACAAATCAAACTCTTGAAGATATGCTCAGAAGCTGTGTGATTGATTTTTGAGGTAGCTGGGATATTCATCTTCCACTTGTTGAATTTTCATACATTAACAGCTACCATACCAGTATTCAATGCGCTCCATTCGAAGCACTTTATGGATGCAAGTGTAGATCACCGATTTGTTGGTCAGAAGTAGGTGAAAATCAGATCATAGGCCCAGAATTCATTCAAGAAACAACTGATAAGATCGCACTCATTCAAGAACGAATTAAAGCTGCTCGCGATCGTCAAAAGAGTTATGCTGATAATCGTCGTAGACCTTTAGAATTCCAAACATGTGATCGAGTAATGTTGAAAGTTTCACCGTGGAAGGGCATTTTCAGATTTGGGAAAAGAGGTAAGCTTTCACCAAGATTTGTAAGGCCATTCAAAATTCTTGAACGAATTGGATCAGTAGCCTACAGACTTGAGTTACCTCTTGAACTCAGTAATATTCATGATGTCTTTCATGTATCAAATCTGAAAAGTGCCTAGCTGACGAATCATTGATCGCACCTCTCGAAGAAAATCAAATTGACAAAAAACTTCAGTTCAGTGAAGAACCGGTAGAAGTGATGGATCGAGAAATAAAAATGTTGAAATGTAGTCGCATACCAATTGTCAAAGTACGATGGAACTCACAACGTGGACCTGAGTACACGTGGGAACAAGAAGGTCGGATGAAAACAAAATACCCACACATAATCTCATAAGCGATTGTCATCGAGTAAGGTTTCACTAAATTTCGGGACGAAATTTCTCTAACAGGAGGAGACTGTGACAATTGTAGTTTACGTCATCAATGACATGAGCACATGTCGTTCTAGAAATCAGTCAGATTAGGTAACAGTTCATTTTAACCTTCTAGCTTGATTTTGATTGATTAGATCTTGTTTTTGAACGTAATGATATAGTTAGGATTGTTGATTATTGCCTAGATGATGGCTAGGATTGATTATAAACGAAGAACACGATGTTTTAACGGATAAATCCTTGTTTTGATCCCTTGTAATACCCGGTTTGCATGAAATCATAACTATGATTATAATGGTTTAAGCCATTTGATTATGACAATGTAGGTGATTAGTTTGATTAATCTTTGAAATACAAGGTTAAATCCAAGTGTTTCAAACTAATCACAATCATTAACATACTTATTAGAACGATTATATGATGTTTATGATAACAGTCAGATTAGTATGTTAAACATGACAGTTAAACCTATTCTAATGCTATATTGTGATATTTCATGATATTTAGGTAATCAATAACAAGGATTGATCATTCCTAAGCCATTAATCTGTCTAGAAACTGTTTTAGCATTATAATCAACAACATTAACAATTTGATTAATCCGAGATTATTCTGATTAATCAAGTGTGTCATCAATCTCGTATTAGGAACCTAATTCAATGTAGGTTCCTACATTATCATACATTGTATGATATAACATCAAAATAATTAATTAAATACCTAACCTCAGTTTGATGACTGTTAAGACAATGTCTTTGACATTGGACGTTCAGAAAGATCTAATCAGTAAGTTAAAACTTAAATAACTCATTAAATATAAATAAATGCAGAATCACTCTATTACTATCAGTTGTGTGACAATCTGCTACTTCTGAGTTGTCAGGTGAGTTTCGTACAACCCCTTTTCTTTTTAATGTTTTATAAACATCGGGATCTTACTGTGGAACTTTTCTGGAACATATGATATGTGTCACTGTTATCTACGTGATTTCATTTGATTTGTTGAGAACTTGTGGATTTCTGGGGATTTTGCCTGTAGAACAGAACCCTATCACAGAACTTATAAGTCCTCATTTCCGAACTGTATCTAGTGAACCCGTGTGGGGCCGAACAGAAAACAATGATAGTACTATCGGCTGACAACCCATTTGCCAGGAGCTTGCAACTCCCCTTGGTGTAAATGTTTGTTATCTGTTTCCAGAACTTCTTAATGTAGTGATAGACATTAAGACAATGAGGCACTAAGATATGTACCGACGGGTAGTATCTTTATAGAATGAGAACAGAACATTCGAAAGGAACTAGATACGGGTCCCATGGTTATCTTGAACTGAACATTGTGAGAACTTGTATTGCATATCATATTGTTGAACATGAACTTTACAAACTCACCAGCTTTGTGCTGACGTTTCAAATCTAAACCTTTTTGCAGGGAGACAGTGACTGTCGGGTGAGGATGCACTTTATATATAATTGTAATTAAATAAGTTAGTCATGTAATAAACTTAGTTTGTAAACTGTACTGGTGATTGTAATGACGATCCTTGTAATATATTTACTTTAAGTGAATCTGTGTGCTATGATATCGGATCAAGTAAGTCACCCCTCATCTCTGAGATATCGCCACTATGCTTCCGCAATCTTCTCAGTGACATCATCAACAGGTGACGGGAGGTGGGGGTGTGACAACTATCTCCACCACCACCACCACCCTCCGCTCATCCTATGGTCACTCGGGCAAAAGCAGGTATTTTCAAACACAAGCATTGTGCGGACTATGCCGCAACGGCCTTAAACTCCCATCTGTGTACTCATCCAGATCCTAAGGGCTATAAGTGTGCAGCTAAACATCCACATTGGGTTGAGGCTATGCACCATGAGCTTTCTGCTCTCCATAAAAATCAAACCTGGACACTTGTTCCACGACCTAAATCTCACAATGTTATTGGTTCAAAGTGGCTCTTTCGCACGAAGTACCGATCGGATGGACAAATAGATCGCTATAAAGCTCGTCTAGTGGCTCAAGGGTTCACTCAGCTTCCTGGATTAGATTTTACTTCCACTTTTAGCCCTGTTGTTAAAGCTACTACCATTCGCGTGGTTCTATTCATTGCTGTCACCAATAATTGGCCGTTACATTAGCTGGATGTCAACAATGCGTTTTTACATGGTCAACTTTCTGAAAAAATTTTCATGGAGCAACCGCCTGGTTTCCTTGACTCGAGGTTTCCTGATTATGTATGTCTTCTCAACAAAGCCATCTATGGTCTACAGCAAGCACCTCGTGCTTGGTTCCAGCGGTTAAGTGATTTTTTAATTAAAAATGGTTTTCAAGGAAGTCAGGCAGATCCATCTCTCTTTATTTTTCGTCGTGATGGCTGTATGCTTTATCTCTTAGTGTACGTGGATGATCTCATTTTGACTGGGAACAATCAGGCTGCCATGACAAAATTCATTACCACTCTCCATACTGAGTTTGCCATCAAGAATCTAGGTACATTTCATTATTTTTTGGTTCTGGAAGCCACATACTACTCTGATGGTCTCTTCCTCTGTCAGTCCAAGTATGCTACCGACATTCTTAAACGAGCAGATTTAATGGACTATAACCCGGTTCATACACCTCTTGCTGTTAATGAGACTCTCTTAACTCAAGGTGTTCCTCACCCAGATCCCACCTTGTATCGGTCGCTCGTTGGTGCTCTTCAGTATTTAACAATCACTCGTCCCGATCTTTCTTATGCTGTTAATCAGGTCAATCAATTTCTTCAGGCACCCACTATAGCTCACTTTCAATGTGTACAAAGGATACTTCTGTTTGTGAAAGGTACTCTATCCTATGGTCTAGTTTTCTCCAGACCCTCCACTACCTTGATCCATGGCTATTCTGATGCAGATTGCGCTTGTTGTATTGATACGCGTTGTTCTACCTATGGTTATTCTATTGTTTTAGGTGATCATCTTGTCTCTTGGAGTGCCAAGAAAAAACCTACTGTCTCTCATTCGAGTTGTGAAGCTGAGTATCGTGCTATGGCAAATTCTGCGGCTGAAGTTATCTGGATTATGAATTTACTGCATGAGTTATCTATCTTGCCAACTGCTATACTCACTCTTCTATGTGATAACCAGAGTGCGTTGTTTCTCTCTCAAAATCCGGTTTCTCATAAAAGAACAAAGCACATTGACTTAGACTATCACTTCCTTCGAGAGTTAGTTACAGCTGGCAAGACAAGTTGCGGATATATTCACCAAAAGTTTGCCGAGGGCTCAGTTTGAATTCTTTCGTGATCGTCTTGGCTGCCGTCCACCACCTTTTAGCTTGAGAGGGGATGTTAGATTACCTTAATGTCCTTATTTATGTATTGTCTATTTGGTTACTTAAGTCAGTTACTTTATTTATTATTCTTCTTGTATATATTGATGTAACCTCATAGTTGATAATTCATTGGGAAATATTTCATCTCACAATTTCCATCCTTCCTCCCTGACACTACTGAAAAGTTGGAATATACTGGGTAAGTTTGTTTGTTTGTTTGTTTAAGAATTGCTATAGTTATTCAATAATCAAATGTGGCTTAAATAGCCTTCAAGTACATAAATTGAAACAAAATCCTTTGCACGAAAAGAAGCGTGGACATCTTGTAGTTGATGTCCATTTCTTTAATATCATTAGGAAAGATCCCATCAATATCCTCTTGGCATAGTTGAAAGTAGTTGGTTTCTTCTACAAAGAATGCTCCATAAGAGGAGCACGTGTTGGTTTGAGCCGAGGGGTTGAACGGAGTTGATGAGATGGATGCTGCTAATGGAATTTCAGTGAAGGTGATCATAGGAACATGGGAATATGATGATAGTGAGTGCTGTATATGAGTGGTATGTGGTTAAGGGTTGTAGATTGGTGCATGTATAGAGAGCGATTAAACTAAAACGGGTTGCTGGAGGTGCTGGATGAAGTGCTAGCTTGCATTTATCTACATCTGATCATAGGCACTCAAGATGCGATGAGGCCCTCCCAATTGAATAGTCTTACGTTTCTCAAATCTACAAATGGACACATTATTAAGTGTCCAAACCTCGGTTGTGATCTCAAGAACTTACGGATGATATCTCGATTTTCATACTGTACACCTGCAAGCTGTAATTCATTAATTGACTACACAAACCTCACATATTGTGCATTTATGGTTTCAGCGTTGATTTGAGAAAAAATTTCATTTCACTGTCGGAAGACATTCTTCTTACCTCTTTAGTCTCTTCATGCATTTCTTGAAGGGTAATCCAAAATGCCTTGGAAGACTTATACTTTTTTGCACCCATGGATGATGTATTTTAAAATGGCCATTTGCAAGAACCATAGAGCTTCAGAATCAAAATTCAGACATTTGATGTCGTCTTCTGAGTACACAGATGAATCTTGCAGAAATGACATACCATCTCCCCCCGCAACAACTATCATGAGGATAAAAGGTTTTTTATAAATAAAAACTCAAAACTTATAGTCCTGGTTTCTAATGAACCTCTCCATCCAAAACTTCCAGATGTTATAATCATCTAGAGTAAACATCATAGGTTTATTAATGATTCCATTCTCAATATCATGCTTTGTTGGAGCAACCATTGACATAAGAAGAGTGTATGTGTGAAGAAATATACAAAGA
The DNA here is from genome assembly GCA_009363875.1 of Mikania micrantha. Taxonomy (NCBI): domain Eukaryota; kingdom Viridiplantae; phylum Streptophyta; class Magnoliopsida; order Asterales; family Asteraceae; genus Mikania; species Mikania micrantha. Next base: position 2,182,074 of record CM018693.1, on the reverse strand, counting down.
TAAATCACTGAATGACATGAATATGGTTAAATGTTGGTATCAATCTAACTATCACACTCAACAAACAACACACCAAATGGGGCAATTTTCTGGGTTTTTCATTCACACACCAAAAACTTCAATAAGTTCGACAAGACAAAAACTCACTCTATCACTACTTTCATAAAACATTAAAACTAAAATAAAATTACGTAAACAAAACATAACATGTCCCACGCAACATTTCATCCAATCCCACGTTTCCTCAGCAGCTTCCATTTTCTCCCCTTTGTTCGGTCAACTAAAATTCTTCAAGTCAATAGTTAACCGACACTATCCTCCTTAACTTTGACTGATATCTCCAAGATCCTTGATCCCCAATAGTGCTCGCATCTCAGTGAACTTTACTCTGGGAAGAGCTTTCGTCAATGTATATGCCTTTTGAGCTTCTCCGCTAACATGCTCAACTTGAATCTTTCCCTTCCCAACACATTCTCTTATGAAATGAAATTTTGTGTCTATGTGCTTTCTCCTCCCATGAAACACTGCATTCTTCATCGGCGCAATTGCTGATTTGTTATCCACAAACAGCATCACGCTTCCAGCTCCTTTGTTAGTCAAATCGCCATTTAATCCCTGCAACCATATCGCTGGACAAGTTGCCGCTGTGGCAGCCATAAATTCTGCCTCACATGAAGAAAGAGCTACTGTTTGTTGCTTCTGAGATGCCAAAGTAACCATGCTTCTAGAGTAATAAAACACCAGACCCGTAGTGTCCTTTCGATCATCCAAATCAGACCCATAACTACTGTCACTGTAGCCAACCAGCTTTCCATTTCCTCTTTTTGTAAATTCTAGGCCATAGTTCACTGTTCCCTTAACGTATCTCAAAATTTGCTTTACTGCCTTTAGATGAGACATCCTTGGAGCTTCCATATACCTGCTCACTGCTCCCACAGAAAAACTAAGGTCAGGTCTTGTGTGTATTAAATACCTAAGACTTCCTATAAGTCTTCGATATTCAGTTGGATCCACTAGGTCTGTTTCATCTTCTTTACATGCCACCAAAATTTTCTTTGCATACCCACTTTGCTTCATTCTGATACTTTCTCTTCTTTGTTCAACCTCTATAACCAGATAATAACTCAACTTTCCCAAATCCCTCATATCAAATATTTTCTTAAGCTTCTCTTTCAATCCTTTTATTTCTTCCTCATCTGACCTAGTAACAATTTGATCGTCTACATAGACTCCAACAATGAAACACGAATGCATCTTGTGGATTGTGTACACAGCCGGCTCATGAGGACACTTGCAAAAACCAACTTCCTTCGGTGCTTTATCAAGCCCGGCATTCCAGGCTCTAGGCGCCTGCCTTAACCCATACAAGGCCTTTCTTAACCTATACACCATTCCTTCTGTACCTTTGACCGCAAAACCATCAGGCTGCTGTACGTATACCTCCTTAGCTGCCAATGCCAAAATCACTCTAATGGTTTCAATTCTTGCCACAGGTGCGAAAACTTCATCAAAGTCCACACCTTTCTCTTGCACATAACCTTTAGCTACCAGTCAGGCCTTATTCTTTGTTACCATTCCTTATGAATTTCTTTTCACCTTAAATATCCATTTCAGCCCAATGGCTTTATGTCCAGACAGCAGAGCCACCAACTCCCAAGTACGGTTCCTTTCAATGGAATCCAATTCTTCTTTCATAGCTCTCCTCCACAAGTTATCCTCCACTGCCTCCTTAAAGGTGTTTGGTTCATCTCCTACCAACAGTAAAAGATCATAGTTGGTTTCGACCTCTGGAGCTCTCTCATAGACTTCACTCAAAGGTCGAAGACCCCTTGATGGTGTATGATCAACTCTTGGATCAGATTCAAGATCATCTTGTAATGAACCTTGACTGAACCCTTCGTTGATATTGGGAAACGAGGCTTGATGATTTGATTCTTGAGCAGAGTTATCATCAACTCCAGGTATGGTATGACCCGTGGGAGTTCTAAATTCATCTTCTGAGAATGTTTCTTGGTCTCTACCTTCAGCACCACTTGCTTGCCCTTCCTAAGCCACATTTGGACCTTCTGTGTTTACTCCAACCCATATAGGATTTGTAATTGGCTGACTACTGTGTACTTCTTCCCATGTCCACATCTTTCTTTCATCGAAGACCACATCTCGAGATACAACAATCTTCTTGTCTCTCAGGTTATACAACCGATAAGCTTTACTCCCCTCTTCTATACCCAGATGTACCATTGTAGAACTTCGATCACTTAACTTTGTAGTTTGGTTCTTTGGAAGTTTCACATGACTTACACACCCAAACACGTTTATATGTTGAAGGTTCGGTTTCTTCGACTTCAGTCCTTCATAGGAGTCATATTTTTCATAGATTTTGTTGTTGTTCTATTGAGAAGAAAGACTGCATGCCGCACAGCCTCCCCCCAAAATACATCCGACACCTTCATGGTTTTAAGCAACGATCTCGTGACTTCCATCACTGTACGGTTTCGACGCTCAACTACTCCATTCTGCTGTGGAGAATATGGAGCAGTTAGCTGCCTGTTAATACCATAAAAATTGCAATAATCTCCAAACTCTTTGGACGTAAATTCATCCCCACGATCAGTTCTAACCATCTTTACTTTATACTAACTTTCAATTTCCACCTTTGTTTTGAATTGTTTGAACGTAGGGAATGCTTCAGCTTTGGTTTTCAACATGTTCACCCACATAAAACGGCAATAATCATCCACAATTAGCATAAAGTAACGATTACCTCCGAGTGTTTCTGGTGTAATAGGTCCACAAAGGTCCATGTGGACTAATTCCAGTGGTTTGCTATGTGTCAACCAGTACCAGATCGTCCGGCAAGTCCGTACGGTATGTGAACTTTCACTATTCACTATGTGTAAATACAATGTGTAAACAGTTGTGTGACAACAGGACTAGAAAACAAACAACAGTTGTATGTGTTTAAATGGAAATTTAAATACAACAAATACAACAACTCATGAGAAACAACCGTGTGGAAACAAATGACAAAAACATATCGGTTGCGATCTGATATCCACAAATAACAGGAATCAGATGGCCGACAATTCAATGAGAAAACAATGTGAATTCAATGATAACAATGTGAAAACAGGCAAGTTTAGTTGAGTCCTTCAGTGAGGAAATGCAATTCAAATAACAATTCAGTTTCGTTTACGAATAATAAACTGACAGTGTGTTTGCGTGGGTGACGATTCACACAAACATATTTGTGAGTTTAACATTCTGAATGATGACTGAAAAGTAGAAAACAAAAATCAGAAAGTGAAACCCTCGTCGTGTTCGTTTGGGTGACGATTCGAACGAATACGTACAACGGTGACGCAATCTGACGAAACCTTTAAAATAACTCTTTTCGAAAAAATAAATGAAGAAAATGAATTTAAATGATTTACTAGGAATAACCACTTTAGAAATGTTAAAAATAGAACCTATTTTATCTAATTCGTAAAATGCGCGTTTACGATCCGAAACCGTAACGAAAATGAAAACCGAGCAAACGAATCGAACCTGAATACCCACGGGGTATATAAACCCTAAATGAGGTCATCCTCCTCATTTATTTCACCTCCACACTCTCTCTCTACCCCCAAACCCGGATCCCTCTCTCTAGGGTTTTCTCACACTGAAACCTCCATAACTCACCCATTTCTTGACCAAATCGCGCAAACTTGGTGCCAAATCGAAGCTCTCATCATCCTCTACACAAAATTACAAAAGATGTACACCAACACCCACTGAATCGGAGGTAAACGAGCTTGAAAGGTTCGGATTTTTAGGGTTTTGTAACCCTATGTTCGAACTCCTCATCTAACCGGCCCTAAACCTTTTCTTTTCCACCCCCACACCTTCGAAAGTAGTCCACACATACACAACCACACAGAACCACCATTAATCTCGGATAGAGCTCGAGATGAACACCATGTGGGTGCTCGACACACAGCCCATCCGAATGGGAGTTTCGGCCGAATGGGTGGGACCGGATGAACCTAGGACCCAAAGAAGTAGAACCGGATGGGTTGTGGCCAAACGGAAGGGACGACCGAAGACTATGGCTGAATGGAGACCCTTCATTCGCATGACCCTAGTTATTTGGCCAAGCACCTTCATTAGGATGAGTTTTATTCGGCCGACCACCCTAGTTCGCCTACACCTCATCATTCGGTCGTATGATGTTCATTCAGACAAGCCTCATTCGCGGAGCCATCTGATTCGGTCGGGGTTCTCTTCTCATTCGCATGGTGACACTCAGTCGGCCATAACCATTCGCATGGGCCACCCTCACTCGGTCGAAGAAATTCCTATGCGACCTACATAACTTAACAACCTAAACCTTGTGAACCACACTTTGGATCAATCTTATTTGATAACATGCATGGATATAGAGTAACTAAATCTTACTACAAAGGTGGTGAGATGGTTTTGGTTAACCAACTTAATACTCAAAAACCTTTCTTATTAAAATGTTAAGTAGCAAGGTTGATAACTTAACACACATGATAAAATGTTTGAGGAAGGACAACTATTCTAAGTATTATAAGGTTAACATGCAAAGCTAAATATCCATAAACCTAAGTTTATACTTAGGAACTATGGACTTTCAAACTCTAAAATCAATAAACCTAGATCTTATATTTTGAGAATAATATGGATTCTCAAAGTTGGAGCTATGGTTGTTAAGGGATTTCCAGTGTTAGCGAACTTTAGGGCTAATACACACTCACACACATACCTATAACTTATACTTATAAGTTACAAACAACGTGAAATCAACACAGGATCGTGAACACACCTTCAAGAACAACAGTGAGCGCATGCATTTTCTTGTATCACTTAGTCAACCAATTCAACTACAAGGTGAGTTCATACGCCCCTTTTCTAATCTTAACTGAGTTCTAATCTCGGGGCTAAGAAACATGCTAATTCTTTTAATTATTTAAAAGTTTTAGTACAACATATTGATTATACTATGATTTAGATAATATTGTTTATCTTTATTATCGTTTATCATTGTATGTATGCTTGTTTGATCATAACATAACCGAGACATCTAAGATGATTCATGATAATATAGCTTCATGATTTCATCAACACAATAGAATAATATAGGTTATAAGATTATATCTTATAATACTTTATTATTCTTACAAGAATAAACAGTGAGATAACACTCTGACAATGACAACAACTAACAAGAATGGTATAATGAAAACATAATTTCATAATATCATTCACCACATGAGTTAACTAAGTGTAGTAAGACTAGCTCTTACAACACTATAGTTATAACTTGGTGAAGACTATGGGATAACATGAGACAAATACAGGAGATAACAAGAATGATAATCATGATAACATAATTTCATGATAACAAAATCATTCACACATTTACTAACATCTTGTAATAAGATAAGCTCTTATAACACTTTGTTAAAGATTATGAGAACATATACCATTGAGATGATGACAATAGGTGAACATAACAATAATTGATTACTATTACACTGTTTGCATTATATCACAACAATCATGTGTTCATGAGATCATGTCCAATTGTAAGTCCCTCAAAAGTTGAATCGTTTACCAGTTAATTAGTGCGACTAAACTAACAATAACGTAATGGTACCATAGGTTTGACAAACCGCTGGCCAGTGAGGTCGGTACGTTGATCATATTTTATCATTGGCCGGAAACGTATGACCGGTAACAGGGCGACGCAAGTCAGGTTTGGTAAACGACACATGGTGATATTAATCTACAGTAACTAATTGTAATTAATCCTTCGATTCTATTGGCTAGTAGACTGAGGAATTGATTTTCTCTCATGTCACATTACTAGTAATAGTTTCGTTGAAGGCTATGACAACACAAATGTGATAGAGGTAAATTGGCTGCATTGTGATATGATTACGTGAGGATCATAATGGATCCCATTTAGGCTCTATGCATTCCAAGATGAGAACAATATCAACAGGTTAACTATCACTCCTATTATTAGTAGTGAATTACAGTTAACCCTACAACGAGAGAATAATAACAAGGATAAGATTGGATAAATCTATTTTCCTTAAAACATTGAGGGTTTATCAACACTTCGGTATGGTAACCTAAATCCCTCACATTCGATTATTCTACATATAACACATTGGGTGATGAATACAAATCTTATGGGTGAATAACAAATGGGTTGAACACATGTGAGATAGTAATGGGTATCTATAACTGTATTGCAAGTTGTGTTGAATTCTATTAAGTATGTGGTGGGATGTCAGCTGGGGCTTGTTCCCCTACGTAAGCCCTATATATAAGGATAACTGATAGAATGAAATACTACTTTTAAGTATAACTATGGAGAGGCCATTGGGTGAGACATATGAATCAAACATTAACAGGACTTGTGTATGACATTGTGACTGTGAATTTTAACAAATCAATGGTTTTCAATTACTAATCTTATGAACTCACCAACCTAGTGTTGGCTTTGTTTAAATGCATGTTTTCTCAGGTGATGAACATGTTTAGTCACCAGCATTCAAGACTTAAGCTAGTGGACTTTTAGAAGACCTAGCTTCATTTTGTGTTGAGCATATTTTGAATGACAAAACTGTGAATCGTCTTTTGTAAATCTTGTGCAGTTACAAGATAGAAAACTCAATGATTCTTTTGGATAGATTTACTTAGTTAAATTATGAACATAACATTGTAATTTAACTTTGTAATTCTATATCATTGTCATGTTAGAATTTCTCAATTATATATCATGTGCAATGCAAACAATCTGATCACTTTGATTATCAAACGATATCGCGCTCTGAGAACCTTCCGCCTGACGGGAAAGTCGATCCAGCCCGCCGGCTCGGGGTGTGACATGCTAGCTCTCCATGTAGTCTCCTGTGGAAAAGAATGTCTGGTTTGCTTTGCCACCAAACACCCTTCACAAATTTGAGACGGATGTTTCACCGATGGTAACCCATATACATAGCCCTTTGACTCCATAGTTTCCAAGTTTTGGAAATTTGCATGACCCATCCTTAGGTGCCACAGCCAAGATTCATCAACCGTATGAGCAGCCAAGCAAATGGGTTTTGCTGGCTTTAGATTGATCTTATAGAGTCTATTTTTAGCTCGTTGAATCCTTAAAATCAACCTGTTCCTTTCATCTCGCATGGATAAGCAATCTCCTTTCATATCTACTGAGTAACCCACATCAGTCATTTGACCGAGGCTTATAATACTACTATTCAAAGCTGGTATGTAGTATACTTGGTTTATCAAAATCTGATCTCCATTCTTACAGTCAAATAGGGCAGAACCTTTACCTCTTATCTGCACATCCGACCCATTACCAAAGCGAGCTCTTCCTGTAACATTCTCATCTAACTCAGCAAAAACTTCTCTAAGTCCCGTCATATGATTACTCGCCCCATTTTTGAGATACCATTCATTTCGGTTTCCTTCGGCACATTTCTCATATCCCTGGCTGTTCACCTTTTCTTCATTCAAGAGCACCATTCCCGAAGATTCCTCACCACAAACACTTAACAGGAGTGATGTATCCTCTTTTGGTTTTTTAGCCAGATTTGCTTCATGTTTTCCATCGTTCTTCACTTTGCATTCGTATGCGAAATGGCCCAACTGATCACAATTGTAGCACTTTTCTTGTCTCCGGTCTCTTGGCTTTCTGTATTGACTACTTCCATTTGGTTGGAAGTTAGTCGACCATCGACCTCTATGGCCCAGGCCATACCCACGTCCTCTAGGAGCACCTCGTCCTCCTCCCTCACTTGGAGTCCCTTGACCCCTTCCACCAGAGAAACCTCCTCAACTATTATTCTTCTGGTTTGATCGATTATCAACTTTAGACAGCAACAACGTGTTTTCATCACTCGCGTTGTTTTGCCTTGATTTTAACCGGTCCTCATAAGCCTTCAACCGGCCTATAGCCTCCTCGAAAGGCATTGAATCAACATCCGAGTACTGCTCCATCGAAGCCACCAATTGTATGAACTTATCAGGTACTATGTCGAACAATTTCCTAACTAATTTGGAGTCTTCCGACGTTTCCCCGAGACTACTATGTCTCGATATCATGCTTGATAACTTTCTTGCATACTCATCGATTGTTTCTCCATCCTTCATCCTGAGCGCTTCAAACTCGCTTTTGAGAGTATGGAGTCGGGCCTTTTGCACTCTCTCAGCTCCAAGATATATGGTTTTCAATGACTCCCAGACTTCTCGTGCTGCCTTCTTCTTCGCCACTTGCAGTAAAATGTCTTCCGGGATCGCTTGAAAAATAAACACTCGTGCCAGCTTACTCTTCTTTTCATCTATCGCTATACCTTGGGGTGGTTCTATAGCATCCTACAAACCCTGCGCATCCATAACTGCTTCCATCTTGATCGCCCAGGTTGTGTAATTTGTGGGAGTTAATACCGGACACTGCAGAGTCATATTGCTTGCTTCCTTTACCGTACCGGAGGTAGTTGCTACGGTGGCCATCGGATTCAGACTAGGTACTTTGGCATACACAGGACCCTCAACCACTCTAATACCAAGTGTTGGTATCAATCTAACTATCACACTCAACAAACAACACACCAAATGGGGCAATTTTCTGGGTTTTTCATTCACACACCAAAAACTTCAATAAGTTCGACAAGACAAAAACTCACTCTATCATTACTTTCATAAAACATTAAAACTAAAATAAAATTACGTAAACAAAACATAACATGTCCCACGTAACATTTCATGCAATCCCACGTTTCCTCAGCAGCTTCCATTTTCTCCCCTTTGTTCGGTCAACTAAAATTCTTCAAGTCAATAGTTAACCAACATTAAATGCTTCAAGTCGAGAGCAAAAACTCAGATACCACTTGTTAGGATAGGTTGGTATAAATTCAATGACCAACTAACAAATGATTTTGACTAATAGTAGCAAAAAATCTCTTAACACTTAAGAGATCGAGTGATTGGCAAGTGTAATGAAGTGTGTATGAGTAAATAAGAACATAAAGCAAAAGAACACTAAGAATTGTATTCAAGCCCTTCGCAATTTCAATCAGAGAATACTTTACAGTGCATCACTTCGAAACAACTGATTATGAATTACAATAGGAGTCTGATACTTATAAACTATTACAATAAGTGTGGCTATACTTAAAGCTACAACCGTTGAGCAAGCACAACAGTCTGAAATACATTAACAACAAAAGAATTTATTAGTATACTTTTATTATCCAACATATATTCAATATTACTAAGGAAGTATTGAAATGTCTCTTGGACAATAAGCTTTTCAATGTACACAGTTGATCAGAACATAATCACCTTTCAGAAGAACCTCTAAACATTTCGTTTACAACAAACTAGGATATGTCCTTATCTTTTAGTTGGAAGCATTGTTCCAGTGACTTAGTTGTTAACAATGTATTGTGTGGAAGAAAGACACTCAATCAAAAGAATCTTTCCAACATATATAAGTTTTATCATTATCTTGAGCAGAAGGATATGATCTTTAGGAGTTTGATCTGTCTTCGGAAGCTTAGAATGTTGTTCAGAAGCATTGTTGTCTTTAAAAGCTTTGTCTTTTGGAAGTGGTCTTCTAAAGCATCAACTATTCGGAAGGAAGAAATAGTCTCTATGGAAGCTTTCAGTCTTCTGGAAGCATTTATGCTTCCTCCAAAAGAAAGTGAGCTTCTGAAATACTATTTTCTTTCAAAGGCTCTTTGGACTGTCTGGAGATTTATGACTTGAACTTGATCATTAGAAACAATGTGTTTTGTCAATCTTTATATACTCTACAAATTTGAACACCCATTATCCATGAAACAAACATTTGTTTCGACAATCGATTTTTCTTTGGCAATAAACAGTTTAGATTCATAACTTTGAAATGACACAAGCAATTACTCTTCATCTTCTACAGCATCTCCAAGTGCAACTTGTGCCAGAGGTTCATGCCAACAATCGGCCCTAGCGTAAACATTGTATTATCGACTTACTTATCCAAAGACACAACCTCTTCGACACCCACGACTCCTATGAGAAGCATGTCCTCATCCATGATTTACATTAGAATCTCCATCTTCTTTGTCATGAAATACTTGTTCCTTTCCTATTTATTTGTCGTTCATGATCCTATAGAGAGCCAATAATTGATCAAATGACAATCGAAAAAGTTCATTTGATTCCTCTATTGTTGTCATAACATGATCCCAATGTAGGGGCAAACTTCTTAGAACTTTTGCTACCATAGATTGATCTCTCTTCTGATTCATGCTCTTCGCTTCCTTCGATAAGAAATCAGTAACACCTTCACCTTCCTTCATTTGAATAGTTTCACAGTCATGACGTAGACTATGAAGCTTCGCGATCCTAACTTTGAATCCCCTTGATATTCAGTTAACAAAAGCATCCATGCTTGTTAAGAGGTTGAAGCTTCTGTGACCCGAGAGAATACTTCATGTATTGCATGCTATATAAATGTGAGGTCTTCAAGGCCGATCATTGTCATTTTCATTGAAACCAGTGAGATTAGGAAAGTCCAGAACTCATACCCTTCACCTTTAAAAGATGGACAAGTGAGTTAATGGAACAATTGCCATTTGAGAATGCTATCCATGTGAGTCAAAGAACAGATAGAAGTTGTTGTAATCAACAAGAATCTTTGAATCATATCATAGGTGTGACTCTGAAACCACTTTGTTTAAGAACATTATAGAGATATTGATATTGAAAAAACAAATGAAATAGAAGACAAAGTGTAGATTTACTGAGAATAGCTATATTCATTCAACAATTAAATGTGGCTTAAATAGCCTAAGTACAATGAAAATAAGCTGAAAAATCTAACAAACTAAAACAAGATAGGATAAATTCAACTAGAAACTCCATCAAGATCCTACCAAACTCGTAATTCTTCATGTATACAAAGACTAGGCAAATTATTTGAATTATACTTTATCAACATAACTCCATACACTCTTTCTATAAAAAGATTATCCAACAATCTTACCAAATATGAGGGCAGCCTTCCACAATAGGTAATAAAGCATAAATAATAGGAAACAAGCCATCAGTAGGAGGTGAACAATCAAGTGAAACATCCAAATAATCGTCGCCAGTGGAACTGCACACAATTTTTATTAGAAAAACACAATTCAATTGTTGAGTACAAACAAATGATTAATCCTGGCTTGTATCTGCTTATCAATAGCTTACCAAATATTAAAAGTATACACATGCTTTGCCACAAATCTTCGCACTTAATTTGACAGCGCAAGTAAGGCAATATCATGAATTCTTTTAGGTATGAGGATATAGGTAATGATGCATAAAACGACAGTTTAGTTCTCCTGATCATCTTTTCACACATGTTGTCCAGACCTGAAAGAGAACAACGTAAAAGGAAAGATTAAATTATAAGCAAATTGAAAGTATATATGAAGAAACTTATGAATCATCATCGTACTCAGTATATTCTATTATTAGGAAAGCTAAAGTAGGGTCTGAGGAAAGTAAGATGTAGACAACCTTATCTCAACCCCGTAGGAGTAGAGAAGCAGTTTCCATTGAGACCCTTGGCTAATGATGACTGATTAAATGACTAACTCAACAATTTTAACGTTATTTTTCACAAAAATTAAGTAAAATAATGTTAAATTAGTATAATTTTACCTTTGTTCCTGGAAATCCGATGCAAGTATACATTATACGAAGAAACTTACTTGGATAGAAAAGTGCTTCCACGTAGTCTAAACCACTTGGAAAGTTACTAACTATAGCCATGAGTACTTCATCATTGGACACATCATATTCAGAATTTTGGTCCACTATCTTTTTTGCTAAATCTGCCATGATATTTGAGAGACTATGAATATCCTTATTTGCTTTTTGGGTGATCATATCTATTTGAGAAATATACAGGTTCCGCTAAAACCTAAATATTTTATGGAAGTTCTGAAACCAATCAATTTTTTAACTTAAATAAGTGTTTCATAAGTTTTCAAAACATTTTTTTAAAAGAAAATGAAAAAATTTGCAATGCCTGTACGCACGCATTAGAATACTGTATGTGATAATCAAACATCGGATCAATGATTTTATCTACATTTTCAATGAAATATTACCCAAACTTATGATCCCTAGCTACCATAATTAAAAAGACCATCTGCGACTGCCCAATACGGTCGCATAATAGTTGCAATTGTCCTTTAGAAACCGTTGGTCACAACTCAACCATTTCTGATTGCGATCGGAATATTTTTGTGACCGATTTTGCATCTGGAATTACCGTCGCAAATTCAACAAGCGATCAATTCATTTTTGCGACCGATTTAACTTTTATCTAATTCTTTTCGGACCAATTTTATTTTTATTTTATTTATTAAAATCAACAACCGTATTTGTCACCTAAAGAATTTCTTTTGCTATATTTGCGACAGTTGTTGCAACCAAATCAAATTAAATTCTATTTGTAGTTATTTATAAAACTAGCCTAGAAAATATAAATTATTAATATCAAATAATAATAAATATTTAATAATTATAAAATTATATTTTAGGATAAGATATAATTAAAATATTCTTATAATTTATCAAATTTTAATTAATTAGTAAATTATTATAAGAAGATATATATTTTTTGATATTTAATTATATGATTTAATAAGTAAAGATTTTTAATATTTATTAGGAGAGAGATGCGAGAAAAAAGTTTTCATATTGCACCAGAACGTGACATGTGTCTCCTAAAAATACTCTTTTATTATAATAGGTAGATTTGCAACTGTATTTATGAGCGAAACAAATCCGATTGCTACATTTGTGGGTGTTTTACGACCAAATACATGATTGATAAATTCGCAACAAGTTTGTTTCGGCCGTTAATTTGTGACAATTTTGATTTCAATTGCAAATGGGGTCAATAATTTTGCGGCAGTTTTTCACGTCACTTTTGCCTGTTTTGTGTAGCAGTGATACCAATTCAGATATGTTAGTTTTAAAATTTGAGAATGTACATCTATATTATCCAAATTCATAATTATTGTTAGATGGTTAAGAAGTATAACTATAGGAGTAAATTACACAAAGTGTAATGCATGTTTGTAATTTTATTAAGGCATAATTATCTTGATTTTATATAGCTTGAATTGGGTGAACGAAGAAGTTAATGGTTGGCAGGTTGGTTTGGTTTAAATGTGGCAAGGATTGTTTAGTTTCCATGTTAAATTTGCGTTTACCATAGTATGGGTCAAGAATTAAGTTAATTATAAGAAAAATTCCCAAAATATCCCCTTTGACCCAACTTTTTTCCCCATTTTGTCCATTTAATTATCCGATCATTCAAAATGTCCACCCCGCTTATTTACGGGCGCCGCCCGTAGTCTAACCCAATAAAAAATGGACATGTAGCAACCACGGGTGCCGGTTATGAATACTGCGCACGTAAACATTTTTTACAATTTTTTGCGGGCGTCAAGAACTGGGCGGCCGAATCTACTTTATGGGCGCCGCCCGAACCAAGTTTGCAGGTGTCAGATGTCGTACGCCACGTAGGGTGCTGTACGTGGGGTACGACTCGCAGAAAACAATGCTGCAGGTTGTGCTGTACGTGTCGTAGAGGCCTATACGACACGTACAGAAAAAGGTGGGGTGTTGAATTAAAAAAGTGGGGTGTGTAAATAACCACTCCGTTACGAAATTGTTGGGTATCCTCAAGGACACGAGACTAAAACTGGGCAAGGTAACAGTCGTAGCACAAAAGATACCATGAATTGTAATGCTAAAACTGGTAAAATTGAAATTGCCACTTCTTCAAATACGCCATAACCTCTCCTTCAACTGAAGATCAAATTACAAGGCTTTTGAGTCTTTGGAATGAAAACCTAGTTGAAGCGGGTCAATCTTCTAATTTTGGACAGGGACGAAGTATAGTGAGGGCCTGGGGGGCCCCGGCCACCGCTGTTTTTCGGCTCAGAAGCAGGTATGTAGTATGATTTGGTTGGAAAATTTTATATTAATAGAGTCTGGCCCCCTTGGTTTTTCTTCCAAAAAATTTTATATTAAGGGTCGGCCCCCCTACCCAAAATTTTCAAGCTTCGTCCCTGATTTTGGAGGTACATCAAACAATGTTTTTACTGAAAATTGTTTTAAAACTATTTTTGGTTTTGCAAACGTACCATCGTGAGTTTCATATGTTGTATGTATTATAGACTCTGGAGCAAATCAACATAGGGTTAGGGATGACAAAGATATTTTCATTCCCATAAGTGTGTTCGATCTTAATATTACTATTAAGCACCTTAAATTGAACAAATGCTTCGGTGACTAAGATTGGTTGTTTTAAGTTAAATAAGTTTATTACTTTAACTGATGTTTTTAATTTGTTGTTCCATATTTTTATGTAAACCTATTGTCTATTTACAAACTTGTAAAGGATAATAAACTAAGAGTAATTTTTTTTTGAAAACAACTATTTGATTAAGGGTTTGCGCACAAGGAAACCCTACTGACTAGTAATCATGTTGATGGTGTCTATTTGTGTGGTGATTTATCTACGTCTTTTAAGGTGTGCTTTAATAGTCATGATTTTGTAAATCTCTGGCATTTTAGATTGGGGCATCCTTCTGATTGAGTTCTCAAGGTTTTAAACAAAACCCAAAAAATAAAAAATCAAAGTGAATCTTTTCCCCGGGGCATTTTAGATTGGGGCATCCTTCTGATTGAGTTCTCAAGGTTTTAAACAAAACCCAAAAAATAAAAAATCAAAGTGAATCTTTTCCCCGTAAAGTATGCCATAGAGCTAAACAACGCAGGAAATATTTTCCTCTGAGAGTGTTGGGTTTAATCTTGATTTAGGTTTTATTATTTAGTTTTATTAATTGGTATTTTTAGTTAGTTTACTTAGATTTTAAGTGGGTATTTGAAAGTCAAAAGTTGACCGCATCATATGGATATAAACGTTGGAATTAATGTGAAAGTAGGAAAACGTTGGTCTAGTAGTTGGCTATTTATAGCTTTACTTTTGTTGAATAAAGTACTTTTTCATTTGTGTATCCCTGTCATTTTTTTTTTACTTTTACTTTCTCTACACCATTTTCATATTTACAGTAGATTTCCATTGTGAATTTTGGGTTGAAATCTAACATTTCGTATCAGAGCTTAGGCAAGATCAAAGGAGAGAAGTGTGGTTTTATGTGAATCACTAGAAAGTAAGAAAGAGCGACGTGACCGGCTGGAGCATATTCCGGAAAAGACCGACGGTAACATGAAAGCCTCAGACCGTGAAGAAGACCGTGACTGTAGCCGGAGAAAAGAACCGGCAAGAAAAGAAGAAAGAGATCGTGAGTGCTGCAAATGACCGGCGACTGTAAAGTAGATTAGACCAACGACCGAAGGAGGAAATAGAAACCGTGGTTTGTCAAGAAGGAGAGACCGAGTATAAAAAGGAATTCCAGACCGTAGCTTGGATTAGAGAAGACCGAGAAGGAAAGTCAAAGACCTAAAGAAAAAGAATTTTCTTGACCAAAAGGTACTCTACGTTTTTAATATTTGTTTGATCAAAGCTTCTCAAGAAAAAACAATCAAAAAGAATGTCTTTGGTACAAGCTAAAGAAGCAGGTTCAATGTCTTACCAAGTTCCGACTTTAACCACAACCAACTATCCGGTATGGGCTTTCAAAGTTAAGTCCCTTTTGGATGCACATTGTTTATTGGAGACTGTGGAACCAAGGGCTCTTGGGAACCGGATGCTAAAAACTCAAAACAAGCTCTAGCCTTCTTGTTTCAAGCAATACCAGAAGATATGGTGTTGCAAATGTCGAGTTACAACGACCCAAAGCAAGTGTGGGACGGGTTAAAAATACGCTACATAGGTGTAGATCGGTTGAGGACGGCTCGAATTGCAACATTAAAAAGAGAGCTTGAAGGTCTAAAGATGAAGGAAGGAGAGCTCGTTGATGATTTTGCTACTAAGTTGAGTGGTTTGGTTTCAAAATTGAGGGGTCTTGGGCATGAAGTTGATAAAGGGGAAATGGTGAGAAGAGTACTTGATGCAATGCCAAAGTCGTTTCTTCAAATTGTGGCTTCGATTGAACAATGTTTTGAGTTGGATGTGATGTTTTTTGATGAAGCGGTTGGAAGACTTAAGGCATATGAAGAAAGACTTAAGGGCCATGGAGAAAAGGAGGAAGAGAAAGGGCAACTCTTGATGGCTAGTGAGCAAAAGTATGGTGAAAGTAGTGGACGCGGAAGAGGTCGAGGAAAGAATTATGAAAGAGGTGGAAGAGGCCGAGGTAGAGGAATGGGTCGAGGTGATAAAAGTGGAATGAGGTGCTATGATTGTGGAGTTTTCGGGCATTTAAGCTACGAGTGCACAAAATGGAAAAACAAAGACAACGAAGCCAATTTGATCCAAGAGGATGAACCGACATTGCTTTGAAGAATAATCGAATCAAGATTAAGGGGTGAATGTTGGGTTTAATCTTGCTTTAAGTTTTATTATTTAGTTTTATTAATTGGTATTTTTAGTTAGTTTATTTAGATTTTAAGTGGGTATTTGAAAGTCAAAAGTTGACCGTATCATATAGATGTAAACGTTGGAATTAACATGAAAGTAGGAAAACGTGGGTCTAGTAGTTGGCTATTTATAGCTTTACTTTTATTGAATAAAGTACTTTTTCAATTGAGTATCGTCATTTTTTTACTTTTACTTTCTGTACACCATTTTCATTTTTACAGTAGATTTCCATTGTGAATTTTGGGTTTGAAATCTAACAGAGGGAACATAGAGCATCACCAGGACAAACCATACAAGAACCATCTTGAAGTCAGTAGAAGATGTATTGTCAGATGAAGAACTCCGAAAAATGTATCAGTTTGGAGAAGCCAATAAGTTTACTATGCCAGAGTAATGCATATTCAAACTAAGATGAGGTTGAGATTTAGGTCATATGTTCCCAACCCGTCCATTTTGCAAGGCATGACATTAATTATGAATCTCTTAGGTAAATGAATCATATAGTTATTTGTTTTTTATTGCTACAAGGTACAACTATTCCTGGCCCTTTAAATATCATATACTTAAAGATGAAATACAACATAACCTTAAGCAATGGAGTAATTGGAAAGCATATCTATGGTATACAACAACGAAATCACATGTAGAGATAATCCTGTACGTTTTAATCGTTTATCTTCTTGGTGATTTGTTGTAGTAAAATTTGGGGTTTCAAGTTAGATGCCTATATGGCTATATATAGAAAAAAAAAATCCATTTTTATGGTGTTATTTTTTGATTAACTCTTATGTATTTTGAACATTAATTTTAAAAACATCATTTTTCTATTGAATTTTAAAGAGCTCGTAGTTTTGCTTTGTTGTGAACTTGTTTTGTTTTGTGTTCATGTAACAACAAGAAGAAAACAAATACCAATTAGCAAAAATTTACTTGTGTTTGGTTGATTAAATGTTTAATCATCCCTCTTATAAGCAAGAATTTCACAAGTATATTATTTAGGCAAAAAAACAAGGATATTATGAAAATATAAATGACATAAAAAAATATCCTGATCGAGTTCATAACTTGTTTACATTATGTAGAGGTAACAATTTTCACCCAAATCAAAAGAAAGGGATTGGTTTGGGTAAGCAGTTGTTTGTATTGGATTGAAATGCTTAAGATCATAATATGGAATGGATTGAGATAGGTAACACTTAAACATAATACGGGTTAAGATAAATACCCTAAAAATTATGTAAATACAATGGATTCAAACATTTAAAAATGATTAATAATATATTTGATAAAAAAATCACTAAAAATTATTTTAATGAACTATTTGTTTAGTTATAACACGTTTTAACTTAAATCAAATTGATGTTTTAAAAAAGAATACATTTAGACCCAAACTGATTTTGCTTAAAACTTGTTCTGACCCGCACTCATCTTGACTCGAACATGTTCTGACCCGTTATCCAACTCGTCTATTTTGTAAGGCATAACATTATGAATCTCTTAGGTATATGAATCATATAGTTATTTGTTTTTTAATGCTATGAGGTACAACTATTCCTGGCTTATTACTATATAGTATTAAAGCTCATGAAAAGAAATAGTAATTATATATATAAAATAATATGCATAGTAAAATAGTGAATAACACACACACACACATAGGGTTTGTATCTTATGAAAACCCGATATTAAAGAGAAAGCCCTTAAACTTTTTATAGGCCGTCCATTTTGAATCTTGAAAATAAACATGTGGTCCATATTAACCCACATTAAAATTAATTTGTTTATTCAAAACCTATTTTTTTATGCAGGTTTAATGTAGTTGTTTGTTCTATATAATGACGTTTTGATAGTTTAGTCTTGTACCAATAGAAGTTTTTTTAACTTTGAAAAGTAGTAAACAGAGATGAGTGTATTAAATTTAAGAGATTTGCTTAAAGATTTGGGTTTTTGTTTTAATTCAAACGATTGGTTGCCAGTGAGAAAAAGAATTGAGAATAATTTTTTCTTATAATTTTGTAACATATTTGTGAGAATTTTGTATGATTTTATGTTTTTATGAAAAATTGTATAGAATTCGTGATGACCGATTTGATTTTGCTATGCAACATATATTTCTGCAAATGATATATAATACCATTCTCGGGAGTCAACTATAATAACCAGCCGCAACGCGTGGGAGGGTTAAACCTAGTATAGTATTAAAGATGGTGAAAAAGGAATAGTGGTAATATTATTATATATATTGGGTGGCCCCATTGCTTATTATATATATATATATATATATATTCTTATATATTATATATTATATTACTTAGATGCCTGATTCATGTAGTGATGTTTTTAAATTTAGACTTGGAACATGAGAAGTTTTTGTAAAATCATAAAGGCTGGTGCTCTCCAAAACTATCTAAGCCCTTGTCTAAATTCCCAGAAGTCCAATAAAGGTCTCGGAAGAACAATGATATCTTCCAGAAGTAACTGGTCTTCGGAAGGAACCTAAGTTCCTAAGAAGAACAAGTACCTTCAGAAGATAGCCTTGTTCTTTAAGATCTCCCAAGGAAGACCAAAGCTTCTGATGATACAAGCTTCTGATGTTATGCTTAACAGCTTCCGAATACAAAGACTTCCGAAGACTTGGTTCTGACAAAGATTCCACATACTTATAGAAATAATCAGAGCTGTTTTATTTCTTGAAGACCAACAAAGAAGACATTCTTATGATTGTCAGCAGCACAGAAGATTTGTCACAACTACAGATATATCAAGGATTTAATGCCTTTTGTAGTGTAGGCATTTATTGTAAAAGTCAATGGAGTCTTATGTATTAATTGTAATTAATATGGCTTGGCATGTCAAGACCATAACAGATACTAGTTTTAGCATTAGTTTGTTTCTAGTATTTTGTCCATCCTTGTATCTCTATGAGGATACAGCTGTAGGTTTTAGTATATAACCCTTCATCTGTAACTTAGAGAATAAGTGCTTGTGCATGAGCTAAGACTTGTAAACTCAACAGCTGAATGTAATATACTTTAACCTTGAATTTATAATTGCTTTCTAAATTTGTTTGAATCTGTTTTTGCAAATCAAGTTGATAGAATTTCCGCATCTATCAACTTAGTAGAAGATACATTGTGAAAGTGTTGTGTAAGTTACATAACCCGATCCAACAGTTTTTTTTTTTACTTTGAAAGGTAGTAAACAGAGATAACAATATTAAATTTGAAAGATTTGCTTAGGTTTTGTGTTTTTCTTATAATTCAAATGGTTGTGGCCGGTGAGACGGATTTTGTGAGTAGTTTTTCTACTATTTTATTACATATTTGTACGGATTTTGTATGATCTTATGTTTTTATGAAAAATTTGTATAAAGTTCGTGATGAGAGATTTGATTTTGCTATTTAACTTATTGTAAAGACTAATAAAGGCTGATACTCACCAAACTTCTACTTTGTCTAAGTGTTGGACTTTACAGAGACAAACAACCTTCGGAAGGAAGGAGGTACTCTTCGGCATTGCTTCCGAAGGGTAACTCACTCCTACTAAAGGTTGTACAAGACAAACTGCTTCGGAAGGCAAACACTTAGAAGATTCAAAGCTTCAGAGCTTCCAAAGACATAAAACTTCTGAAAGATAAATGCTTCCGAAGATTCTCCTCATCATCTTCTGATAGACGAAGACTTCCAAGGATAATTTTCTGACAAAGACTGTAGCTGATTACCTTTTATGGTACAAAAGGTGCTGACAACAGACATGCTGGTCTGAGTACAACAAAGATAACATACCGAGAATCAGACACAACACCTTACTTCTCCACAGCTGCATTAAATGCAAAAGATCATCGGAAGCCTTGAAGATCAAGAACATTAAATGTCTTTTGTATTTAGCTAGTCTTTTGTAAAGTCAATGTCTATATTTGTAATGATTGTAATTAAGTGTCTTAGCCTGTTAAGACACTTTAGATACTAGAATAAGCTTTACTTTATGTATTGTCTAGTATACCCAACTTGTATTCCTACGAGTATACGGTTGTAGCCTTAGCTATATAACCTTTCATTGTAACTGATATATGTGTGCTTGCTTGTTGTAACACTTATACACTTTGAGAGAAATATATATTTGAGCTTGAAATTTGTTTTTTTGTGTTCTTACCTTTGTTCAAAGATTGTTTGTTTACTATTGAGTGTTTGAGAGATCCTTCTAACAGAAATTCCGCATCTGTTAGATTGATAGAGAGAAATACTTGTGAAGTGTTGTATAGAGTTAACAACCCGATCCAACACTTATACTTCTACAAATGATATATACCCGTTCTCGGAAGTGTATTGTGACAATCCTCCACAACGCGCGGGGAGAATAAACCTAGTATATATTAAAGTTCGTTAAAAGGAATAGTAAATATATAGATATTTTATTGAATAGTAAATATATATTCACATATTATATATATAGTAATAGTGATGCTTAGGAAAATAAATAGTAATGCGTAGCCGTCTATTCATGTTGTGACGTTTTGATAACTTAGACGTGGATCACGAGAAGGTTTTTTAACTTTGAAAAGTTCTAAATAGATAAAAGGGTATTAAATTTGAGAAATTTTCTTAAAGATTTGGATTTTTTTATCGGATTTGAGATATTTAGTTAGAGATTTGCGTTTTTGTTTAATTTAAACGATTGGTTACCGGTGAGAAAAGATTTTGTACATAATTTATTCTATTATTTTTGTGACATATCTTTGAGGATTTTGTATGATTTTATGATAAATTTGTATAGAGTTCGTGATTAGAAATTTAATTTTGTTATTTAACTTATGCTTTTGCAAATTATATACAATATTTGTTCTCAGGAGTATAATGTGATAACCCACCGCAACGCGCAGGGGAAATAAACCTAGTTAATTATTATATACTTAAAGATGAAATACAACATAACCTTAAGCAATGGAGTAATTGGAACGCATATATATCAATGGGATACAACAACGAAATCACATGTAGAGATAATCCTGTACGTTTTAATCCTTCATCTTCTTGGTGATTTGTTGTAGTCAAATTTGGGGTTTCAAGTTAGACGCCTATATGGCTATATATAGAAAGAAAAATAATCCATTTTTATGGTTTTTTTTTTTTTTGATTAGCTATTATATATGTATTTTGAACATTAATTTTAAAAACATCATTTTTCTATTGAATTTTAAAGAGCTCGTAGTTTTGCTTTGTTGTGAACTTGTTTTGTGTTCATGTAACAACAAGAAGAAAACAAATACCAATGTTGTCAGAACCGGACCGGACCGGACCGGCCAATCGGACCAGGAACCGAAGTCGGCCGGCCCAAAATAGGTATGGGAACAAGATTTAAACTAACCGGCAGGTTGAGCCGGTTCACTGGTCGGACTGGATTTCAGTTTTTTTTTTTTTAACTAAAATCCAAAGAATAAAACATAAAAAACCAAATCCTATATTTTTTAACATGCATGATTGTGCTTGTTTAAACATTAATTATGTTTGTTTAAATGTGTTTATAATTGTATAATTTTTTGGAATATATTATATATTTTTTATCTTATCTGGTTCTTAAATCCGGTCCAACCAGCAATACGTCCGGTTCTGAAAATATTGACAAATACCGGCCATTTGAGTTTTAATATTGGGAAAAGTGCGAAAAACATGCTTTGACGGCATGAAATGGCAGGAATAGACAAAGCCGCCAGCTTAGCTGTTTTGCGAAGGTTTTAGCGGGCTAATTTAGTATACTTTGGTGATTTTACATGGTCTAATGTATATTTTCGTAATTTTCCACCAAAGTCAAATAATGGTGAACTCTAGATCACACGTGAGCATGGGTATGTATGTGAGCAGGATACTTACCGTATCGTTTTGCCGAAATAGCTAGAACAAGAAAGTCATTTGCATCACGAACACAAGACTTACTGATTTGGTCATCAGTGACGTCATTTTTGCTGTTTTTGTCACCGTCAATATTATTAGACTTTAACTTGCTTCTTCTTTGGTAACCATGGGCAGCATTTAATAAAAAAATAGTGGTATCGAGACGCCTATGTTCATAAGCCTTATCCAGGGGTGTTTTGCCTTGATTGTCTTCGATATCTAACAACCTTTTGTTGTACTTAAGCAAGAGCTCCGCTGCATATGTGTTTCCAACAATGGCAGCAATGTGAAGGACAGTGCTCCCATTCAAATTTTTTATCTCAGTGAAATCGTCATCATCACCCATATGCCACAATAGTCTTCTGACGAAATCATTCTGGTTGATTTTAACCGCAAAATGAAGTGTGGGGAGTCCCTCGACACGGAAGTATTTCAATGTGTTTTTATTTAAAAGCAGAGAGGTGTGCATATTAGCCAACTTTGAAAGAAGAAAAGAGTCACACAATAGCATTGCGCTGGCTTTTGCTAGAGTTGAGCCTGCATATGTACGTCTTAAACTCTTCATTAAAATGACTATATATGCACTCATGAAAGCCAAATAAACCTTTATGTATGAAACAAAAAATTTCATTTTTTGACGAGGATCTATATATATTTACCAACTTAATTAAGTACGTACTTAACCCACATGATCGTTATTAAATTCTACTTTCAGTCTAAACTTCATTTAGTGGATCTATCTAATCCTCTTATACAATACAATTAATACCATACAATATACACACACACTATATTATAATATATATATATATATAGGGGAAGGATCAAATAAGAAGAGCTTTTTGTGTAAGAAGAGTGAGAACTAATAAGAATTTGACACGTGTCACATAATTTAATTATAAAATCTTATTTTTTATGCTACATTTTTATTTTTTTTTGTACTAGATTTGTTATATATTTTTTTATACTCGATTTTTGTGGTTTTTTGTATAAGATTTTTGTTGTTTGTACTATATTTTATTTTTTTTGTACTGGATTTTTTTTGTACTAGATTTTTGATTTTTTGTACTGGATTTTTGATTTTTTGTACTGGATTTTGTTTCTTTTTGTACTGTATTTCGTTTTTTGTACTGTATTACTGTTTTATGATGACACGTGTCAAATTTCTATTGCTTCTTACTCTTCTTAGGCAAAAATCCCTTCTTAGTGAATCCAACCCCATGTATATATATCAAAATAAAAGAAAAGAAAAGAAATTTAACTAAAATCCAAGAGCTTTACTTAAATACAACTTTTAAATTACAATATACGAATTTTTAAGATAAACTATTTTTTTTAATTTTTTTTGTTTGTCTTACATCGGAGTGACTTTAATTTACGGTGACTTTAATAAATTAAGTGTGATAAAGTTCATATTAAAGAAAAACTCTCAAACCAAATGGACTTCATCCTTTTGGGACATTTATCTATTTTGACACATTTAACCTTTTAAATTCAAATTTTTAACGCAATAATCATTTCTAGTTAAATATTTAAAATAAATTAAAAGAGTTGTCTTGATGAGACATGAGCTAACTTGAGTTTTCAACAGGTCAAAATCACCAACCTAATTGTTCTATTTTCCAACGTGTCACGCATGCATGCACCTCCCTAGTACACACAAACACTATATTATGATACATATTTGAAGGACATAAAGTCATTAACCAAAATTTAAGGGGTTTTTTTAGATAATTTTTTTAAATCACAATGTACAACCTTTAACAACTAATTTAATTTTTTTTTTTTTTACTTTTTAGTTTGTCTCACATTGATATGTTTAATAAATGGTGTGATATAAAAGAAAACCTTCAAACTAAATTAACCACTTATTTATCATTTTGACACATAGTGTTTTTAAAGCAAAACTAAAGTTTTTTGTTTTTACTTTTTAGATTGTCTCATACTAAGATTTCTTGTCTAATAATTATTTTTAGTTAAATATTAAAATTTAAATTGAAAGAATTGGATTGACGAGATAAAGTTGACTTAAGCATTTACGAGTTAAAATCACGAACCCAACTAGGGTGCGCAACATGTGTGAAGGGACGGAGGATAGAAGGGGCCCGGAGGTGCCATGGCCCCTCTGTTTTTCACTCAGAATGGTCGATATAATAGTATTTTATCGGAAAATCCTTCGGTTCCCTTCGTTTTCTTCCTAAAATCCTTCGGCCCCCTTCGTTTTCTTCCTAAAAATAATTCGGCCCCCTCCATTTTCTTCTTAAAAATAATTCGGCCCTCTCTGAGCTTTTATTCAAGCTCCGTCACTGCATGTGTGCATGCGTGCTTTTGTGTGTGAGATCGATATAATGAAAACTCATTTTGGTTGAGAAAAACAATGAAAATTCATTGTCACAATCAAAAATTTTTTAGCATGTAATATATATATATTATTATAAAAAAATTAAAAAAAATACAAGTACATTGTGAAAAACATCATTTCGTTACATATGTTAGAAATATGTTTTTACAATATGTAACAACAGAAACCAATGTATAGCATTTGTGGAACAGGGATTTATTTAATTTATAATTTTTTTTTTATTTTTTCTTGTAATAACATATATTACATATCTAAAAAAAGTTTTTATTGTTTCATAGGATTTTAAAGAGTTTTCTTAGCTCAAATGGAAGTTTTATAATAGGATTTTCAAGGGTTTTCTTGAATCAAATGGAATTTATATTTCTCACATATATATATATATTGTATTTTATGATAACACAATCTTAGAAAGTTAATCCTTAAATTCATCCATGACCGCCTTTTTAAATCTAGAAAAAATATATGGTCTACATTAAAACAAATTAAAGTTGATTTTTTTAGGACGACAGTTGATATTTTTATTCTAAACCTACTTTTTTATTCAAGTTTAATGCGAAACAAATTTTTTTTCAAGATTTAAAATGTGTTACCAAAACTGAGTTTAAGGGTTAACTATGTAAGAATGGGTTATCATATGATACATAGAGTGGTTTATCATATGATATAATTTATATCATATGATAACTCAGTTGTACATAGTTCACCCATAATATCATTTCTGATCACCTATTTTAAATCTTTTAAAAACATATTTAAACCACATTAAAGTTATTTTTTATTGGTTTAGAATAAAAAACTCAGCTTTAATGTGAATCAAATGATGTTTCAAATGATGTCCCAATATTATCACACAAAATCACAAACCACTAGCATCAACATGATAATCCCACCAACTGGCATATTAATTTGTAGAATCTCAACAGGATTCTTTTTTTTTTTTACTTTGATGCCAATGGTAGACCCAATGCCAATCCACATTAGGGCACCAATAAAAACTAATTCACCTTTTTGTTATGTGCGGATGCAATCACAAGATAGAAGAAATTTGTGAAGTGTGGACAATGGCGCTTAAGGCACATGACAGAAAACCTTCTTTGCTTAAAAATTTTGAATATTTTGATAGAGGATTTGTTGCCTTTGAAAGAGTAAAGAAAGGTGGTTACATTGCTGGACAAGAAACTGACAGTAATGGTTAGGTAAGTTTTGACAAGGTAAACTTTGCGATAGAATTAAACTACGCCGAGTGTGTCACAAGTGTGCGACCAAAAGTACAACATGTTGTTCACTAAACATGGTGGGTTTGTCATTCCAATCGATCAGATACTTCTTAATTTGGGCAACTAGAAAGAACAACATGCATGTATATGCTTGACATGAACACTGTTGCTCCTTTCGGCAATATAGGTGTTGGCTATTGGATGCCCGATTATCGATAAATTCAACGTTACTATCGAGGTTTGATCCAAAGAGTTACACTTTGAAGGGCAACAACTTATATGTTTAATTGTTAAACATTTATACGACCACGAACTATCGGCGCTAAAGAATGGGATATTTATTATTTATGAAATAATAAATAGGTAGAAATTAATTATTGAGATAATTAATTAATTAAACAAATAAAGTTTTGAACTTTATTATTAAGGATTATTAATTAAATGTTAATTAATAAATTGAGGGTTCATTAATTAAATAAACGATGTTTAAATTAGTTAAACATTGATTATTTAATAGAGTTTAATAAGTTAATTGTTAATCGGTTATAATAAAATGGATATAGTAATTAAATGAGTTAATTACTAGAGGGTTTAATATTGTAAAAGTTACAAGGTTTAGAGTGTAAATACCTTTATTATAAATAAAGGGTTTTTAACTCAAAAACGATAAAGATAATCCATAATTTAAAAAACCCTAATTCTCTCTCCCTCCCCACCTTGTTGCCGTCGACCTCCATCCCTAGGGTTACCCAAGCCGTCGCCTACCACCACCGATTGGTGGTTCTCGGTCGAGCAACCACACCGCGAGCCCAAGTCAAGCTGAGCCGCACGTAGGGTGGGCCGTGAGCCATAAGCTACAATCCAGGCCAAGCCAGATCCAATCCAATCAGTTTTTTAGATTCGTACGCAATTCGTAAGATGAAAATCGTGTGTTTGGATGATCGTTGATTGTCACTAGCGAGATTGTTGCCTAATCCATTGTGTGTATTTTGATACTTTTCGCGAAGGTCAATTTCTAAACACCCTATGGTTGTGTTTTATTAATTCTTTATAACTGGATCCTATTTTGGGAATAACTTTGATTATGATTCAAAACGCTTTGTAACCAAAACGCTTCCGCTTATGTCAAATCTGATATGATTGATTAATGAGATTTTGAGAAATCTGATTTTAACAATTAATTTGATTAATTAACTTTGATTTAAAACTTGAATAGGTTACTAGAATCCCAACAGTGGATCAGAGCCACTTTTACAAACGATTAAATACAATAAGTAATCGAACTTTTGTTTTTATTTATCAACTTTTATTTGACAAAAGGATCAAACCTTTGATTGTTTGGTTGTGATTGTGAATATGGATTGAGCCTTAGGATCCGACCCATGTGATTTATTGTAATTTTGTTTTTGGTTTTTGTTTGGTTGTATTGAAATCTTGTATTTATACAGGTATTTGGACCCTATGTGTGAATGCAAAGAAATCATTCTAATGGTTTGTACTGAACAACTGTGATGAAATTCAATACCATAAATCGTAAGTTGTTTACCTTTTTATATCCACTTTTTCTATCATCATCATACACTAATTTGATCTTTTTATTACTCATCCAGCGAATTTTTATCACAATTTCCAAATAGTGATATGAAAACAGAATTTGCTTCATGGTTTAAATATAAAGCAGATACATCTTCATCTTCATCTTCATATTTGTGTACGGAGTGTACAAGCGAATTGAAGGCATTGGCACATGGTTCTTTGAACTCATATTCTTATAGTGCATGCATAGTTAATGGTGTTAGATTTGTGGTAAACAACCGTGATTTCCAATGCACTACTCAAAATAGTGGTGTTGTTACAATAGGAGATGATGGCACTCCATATTATGGTAAACTAAAGGATATCATAGAGTTGAACTAGATAGACAATCACTCAGTTGTATTATTTTGTTGTAAATGGTTTGACACGTCGGGTAAGAGATTAATTAAGAAAAGCAATATCACACTTATTGACGTCAGTCGTGAATGGTATGTTGGTAATGCATGGTATGACACCAAACAATATATTTTAACTACACAAGCTAAACAAGTGTTTTATCTCCAAGATCTTTATTGAAGCACTACCAATTGGAGAGTTGTGGAATACATGCATCATAGAAAAATTTGGGATCATCCAAGTATGAGTGTTGCTAATGAGATAGATATATTGCATGACACTCCATTATCTGACTATAATTTCATTATTGACTCACTTTGTGAAGTTGGTGAGTCAAGTTCACGAGTCAATGATGATGAGACATGTGTCTTATGGGACACTCAAGATGTTTACTGTAACTTGGTTGTTGACTAAGGTTACATGCCTTTGAGCACGAGTCATGGTGAAAGTGGTGACCCAATTCCTATAGACTTGATTGAGGATGAAGAAAATTTAATTGATAGTAGTAAATAAGGTGAAGATGCATACCAGTCAGATGAAGAAAAAGAAGAAATAAATGATGATAAGGATGATAAAGATGGCGATAATGGTCTTGTAAACACACCTTCTTGTAGTGATGATTTTAACTGAATGTATGTTTGCAATTTAATTTTGTTATAGTTGTTAAAATTCACTCCCATTATTGAGGATGATGAAAGTTTAATTTTTTTACAGTTGTTAAAATCTATAAATATTGGTGCATTAATATATTTACTACACTTCATGTGTTTTTGTTAAAGACTTGGCTACATATCATGGAGGAGATGAAGGAAATGAAGATCTTTGGAATCCAAATAGGCTTTCTTGTGGTTGTGCGTCTTGTAAGTTACTTTTTTCTGTTATAAATAAATATATGTTTGTTTTAATTGATAATCTCTTTTAAACTTGTTAACTTTTTAATTTTAAGCATTGATGAAGCACAACCCAAAAAAAAAAAAGACGATCAAAGTGGAAAACCTTAACTCTGTATAAAAAATATGAACAAAACAACAAAAAACCTCTACCTATTGCGGTGACTACCAATGAAGAGCAACATAGGTTTGTCGGAGATAACAGCTCAGATTTTATAAGGCTCATATCAAATGAGGTGGGAAATATTGTTCCATTTTTTTATGCTAGTTGGCAGATGTGCCTAATGAATATAAACAGGCCATAAATCTAACACTCTTTGTAAGTATACATCGTAATTTTTATTTATATCTAAATTTCATAACTTCTAAAATTCTCCCTATTAAATTATTTTTGCAGGAATATTTTGATCTTTAAGCTTTGCAAGATCAAGGCTTATGAGAAGGAGTTGTAAAGACTAATAAAGGCTGATGCTCACCAAACTTCCTATTTTGTCTGAGTATAAGTGCTAAAAAGACTAACACCCTTCGAAAGGAAGAAGTTACTCTTCGGAAGCAACATTGCTTCCGAAGGATAACTTACTCCTGCCAAAGGTTGTACAAGACAATGGCTTCGGAAGACAATCACTTGGAAGAATTCAGAGCTTCAGAGCTTCCAATCATCTAATGCTTCCGAAGACTCTTCTCAGCAGCTTCCTCAGAAAGACAAAGACTTCCGAAAAGATTCCTTAATCAAAGACTGTAGCTAAGTACTTTCAAAGTACAAAAGGGACTGACACAAGACATGCTAGTCTGAGGAAAGACAAAGACAACATGTAATGAGTCAGACAAAGCACCTTACTTCTCCCATGCTGCATTAAATGCAAAAGATCATCTGAAGCCTTGAAGATCAACAACATTAAATGTCTTTTGTATTTGTTAGTCTGTTGTAAAGTCAATGTCTATTAATATAATGATTATGACTGAGTGTCTTAGCCTGTTAAGACACTCAATATACTAGAATAAGCTTTACTTTATGTACTTGTCTAGTATACCCAACTTGTATTCCTAAGTGTATACGGTTGTAGCCTCGGCTATATAACCTCCCATTGTATGTTCACTGATGTGTGCTTGTACACTTCTACTTTGAGAGAAATATATCCTTGAGCTTGAATTATTCTCGTGTTCTTACTATTGTTCAAAGATTATTACTTTGTCATTTTGAGTGTGATTATGAGATTACTCCAACAGAACATTCCGCATCTGTTAGAGTTAAGTAAGAAATACTTGCTTAGTGTTGTTTAGATTAAGCAACCCTATCCTACAAGTGGTATCAAAACTTTGGCTCTTGAACTTGAGTGACTAATCATCATCAAGTTACCAGTTCTATTTCTTCTAAAAATCTCATTGTTTCAACACTCATATTTTCTGTGTTTGTCTAAGATGACTGCTCTAAACAAACATGATACAGAAAATGGCACTCTCAACAAGCCACCGATGTTCACACCTGAAGACTTTGACACCTGGAAAGTCAGAATGGAAGGATTCATCAGGAACCAGGACTTCAAACTTTGGAAGTCTGTTCTGGAAGGTCCTTACATTCCTACAGTTGCTGCTGCTGGAGCGGGGGGAGCTTCAGTACCAAAAGATCCATCTATGTACTCAAATGAAGATTACAAGAATATGGAAGTTGATTCTAAAGCTCTTTGGCTCATTCATATGTCAATACCGAACTCTATTATACATGCATTCAAGAAATGCAAGTCTGCTCAAGAACTGTGGAACTCCCTGAAGCAGATGTATGAAGGTTCAGATGATGTCAAAGAAAACAAGAAGGATATGCTGAAACAAAAGTTTGAGAACTTTTGTCAACAAAACAATGAAAATATGTCCTCACAGTACCTAAGGTATGTCCAACTTGTGGATGAATTGACAACTGCAGGTGTAATTCTGGATAATCAAGATGTGCTCAGAAAATTTCTGAGATATCTTCCAAAGGCATGGAACATTTATTCAGTTACAATCAGAAGAACAGAAAACCTGAAAACTCTAACTCTAGGAGAGTTGTTTCGTATTCTCAGTGTCTATCAGATGGAATTAGATGCCCAAGAATCTAAAGTCTCCCACTTACCATCTGGTTCAGCTGCTCTTTATGCACCCATCAACAATCCTCCATACCAAAGCTATCAACCCATCTACCATCCTACCTCCATACCCACTGTCACCTTTCCTGAAACCTCAACTCCATCAAACTCACACACAAATCCTCTCTCTAACCCAACCTCACTACTAACCTCTGGGCAAGGAGCTTTTATGGCCGAAGAAACCAACTATTTCCAATTGTGTCAGGAAGATTTAGATGGTATTCCTGCAGATGATTTAGAGGAAATGGACATCAACTACCAGATGGCCATGATTTCCTATCGAGCAAAGAAGTTCTATCAGAGAACTGGCAGGCAGTTTAAAAAGCACAATATGAAAACTGGGTTTGGTCTAGATAAGTCCAAGCTTAAATGCTTCAATTGTCTACAGTTAGGCCACTTTGCCAGAGAATGCAAGTCCACAGGAACTCAGCCGACAACTTCTGGGCAACCACAACAAAGACCATCAAGCTCATCTAACAATGCAAACATTACAGAGCAAGACTTTGCAGATTGGAGCTTTCAAGCTGAGGATGCTTCCATTTCCAACAGTGCTTTGATGGCAAATGACTCATCTTCTTCAAACAAGGTAACTGATAACATGTGTACACCTGAATGCTTAGAAACATTATCTGTTTATAAGAAGATAAATTCTCAACTCTGTAATGAACTTGAGTCCTTACAAGTTTTCAAGGCAAATTTCTTTGAGGCTGAAAGAAATTACAAAGAAAAGATTGATGAAATGGAAAAGACCATTTCAAGTTTAAAACATGAAGACACTAACAAACAGTGTCAAATTAAAAATCTTTTAGAAGGACTAACCACTGCCAAGACTGAACTTGTAATGGCTGAGTCTTACAGAGACAAATTTTTAAGCCAAGGAGAAAAGTATGAGAAACTTTTCAGGATGAGCAGCACAACTGAACTAGTAAATAAACATGGGGCTGGTTTGGGATATAACAGAGTAGAACCTCCATCTGCATATACTTCCACAGTAGATGTTAGATGTAAACCACTAATTGACCTTGTGTATAATGAGGAATTGGACATACACAAGGTGGTTCAAATTGATAATCTCTCTGATCTAAACCCAAGTATCTCAACATGTTCAGATGAGGATGATGTTCCTATTAAACCAGTAAAAGAAAAACAAGCTTTGAAAATTAAGAAACAAAATAAGAAAACTAAGAAACATTCAACAGTTTTTGTCAAAGCTAAAAACACAGGGAGTATCTCCTCAGATGAATATGTGACTTGTCCATCTGACAAGTCAAAAAGAGGTAGATCAAAGGAGAGAAAGGTCAATTTTTCAGGAAAACAGGCAAAGTCTAAAACCAACAAATCTGTTGGAACATCCAAATCATCACTCTCTGTGGATCAAGGCTCAGCTTTCCTTAAGAAGGATCAGCAGCAATACTCTACCAACACTCAAACTATATGTCTGATATGTGGTGAGGAAAATCATTTTGCTGCTGATTGCTTATATAATCCAAGAAGCAGAATTTCCTCAAAAATACAGGGAAGAGGAAGAAAGAATAGCTGGAGTAAGTCATCTACCTCTTCGGATGATCGGGGAAGAAATCCATTCAAGAAAGCATCGGAAGCTAACACTTACGAAAATCGGAAGAAACAAAACCAAAAGGCTTCCGGAAAGAAAGCATCAGAAGCAAAGACAAAGGAAGCTTCAGATAGAAAAGAAACCTCGGAAGCTCATAAAAGGAAGGCTTCCAACAAACAAAAGAAACCATTTTCCTTCGGTAGAAAACCATCGGAAGGAAAAGGAAAAGGAGCTTCCGATGACTATCAAAAGAAACAGAGTCTTCCTACAACTCACAAAGTCAAACAAGTATGGAAGAAGAGAGAATCAACTGATAAACCATCTCTCTCATCAGAAGCAAGCACATCATCTGTCCCACCTAGGATGATGTCAAAGAAATTTACTTACAATGATGCAAATGGCAAACCCAAGACCACATGGGTTTGGGTTCCCATTAGAAACTAACTCACTTCTG
This sequence comes from Mikania micrantha, assembly GCA_009363875.1. Lineage (NCBI taxonomy): Eukaryota > Viridiplantae > Streptophyta > Magnoliopsida > Asterales > Asteraceae > Mikania > Mikania micrantha. The sequence goes on along the minus strand of CM018693.1, from coordinate 2,149,095 downwards.
GTCATGTGCAGGGACAACAGGAATCAAAAGGCAACTTGTGGATAGTTGATAGTGGTTGTTCCAGGCACATGACAGGCAACAAGACTCACCTGCACAAATATGAACCATTCTTTGGAGGGTCTGTTGCTTTTGGAGGTGATCCAGTGGGAGGTTACATAACAGGTAGGGGCACAATCACTAATGGTAAGGTAAGCTTTGAGAATGTGCATTTTGTAAAAGAACTTAATTACAATTTACTAAGTGTATCACAGGTGCGTGATCAAAAGCACAACATGTTGTTTACTGAGCATGAATGCATTGTCCTGAAACCAGGATTTGTGGTACCAAATGATCAAATTCTGCTTAGAGCTCCAAGAAGAAACAACATGTATATGCTAGATATGAGCACAGCTGCACCTCTTAGTAATATAAGTTGCTTTGTCTCAAAAGCTTCAATAGATGAATCATCTTTTTGGCATAGAAGACTTTGTCATGTAAACCTCAAAAATATGAATAAACTTGTCAAAAATAATTTAGTAACCGGTTTACCAACAAAGGAATTCATTTGTGTTGATAAATGTGTTGCATGCTTAAAGGGTAAGAAGCACAAGTCATCTCATCATGCCAAAGAGATAAATTCTATTACAACAGTCCTGCATTTACTGCATATGGACTTGTTTGGTCCCACAAGTGTTAAAAGTCTTGGTAGAAAGTCATATTGCTTGGTGATCACTGATGATTTCTCTCGGCATACCTGGGTATTTTTCTTAAATACCAAGGATGAAACTGCTGAGATCCTAAAGTCATTTATACTTAGGGTGGAGAATGAAAGTGATCATCATGTAAAAATAATCAGGTCAGATCAGGGAACAGAATTCAAGAATCAGATTTTAAATTCATTTTGTGAATCTAAGGGTATCATAAGACAATTTAGTGCTCCTAGGACTTCACAACAAAATGGTGTTGCTGAGAGAAGGAATAGGACACTAATTGAGGCTGCTAGGACCATGTTGTCTGATGCCAAATTTCCAATAACTTTTTGGGCAGAAGCAGTCAACACTGCCTGTTATGTCCAAAATAGAGTATTGGTAGTTAAGACACATGGTATGACTCCTTATGAAATTTGGCATAAGAGAAAACCATTCATTGGATTTCTCAAACCATTTGGATGTCAGTGCACCATCTTGAATACTAAAGATTACTTAGCCAAGTTTGCTGAGAAATCAGTAGAGGGCTACTTTGTTGGGTACTCTTCACATGCTAAGGCTTATAGAGTATACATCAAAGCTTCCAGAGTTATTGAAGAGTCTGCAAATGTTCAGTTCAATGAGCATACTCTTAATAAACCTGGTACAGACCCTGATTGGCTGTTTGATCTTGATAGCTTTACATCTGTATTTAATCTGGTGAAAGAGTATGTTCCAGTTTCATAGTCAGCTACCACAGACACCTCCAAAGGCACAAGAGAAGATGACTTTCGTGTTGAACTGCCAATAGCTTCAAGACAAATCTTGGCAGAATCCACTTCAGCACAAAATAGTGTGTCACAGTCTGAGACAATAAACACATCTCAGGCAGGTCCATCAATTGAATCTACTTCTGAGTTACAACATCAAGAAGAAGTAGGAAGTCCTTCAGCAGAGGCAAATCCTCAGGAGACCACCATTCCCAGAGAAAACCAACCCTCTACAGTCCAAATTCAGAATCCAAAAGATCTGCCAGAAATTCAGCTTGAGGTAGTACTTCCTAATCTTGAGTCAATCAACCTGGATGTGGGTTCTCAACTGGATGTGATTCCCAGAACTCGCATTCATAACACTCATCCAGTTGAAAACATTATTGGCAATGTTGAAGAAGGTGTAAGAACAAGAAGCTCTATGCATGAAGCAAACATCTGTTTGTATTCATGCTTTCTATCCCAATTAGAACCTAAGAAGGTTGCTGAGGCTTTAAAAGACAACAGTTGGGTAGAAGCTATGCAAGAGGAGCTTCTTCAATTTGAAAGACAAGGAGTTTGGAAGACTTGTCCTTTGCCTAAGGGTAAGTATGCCATTGGAACCAAATGGGTGTTCAGAAACAAGAAGGATGACAAAGGTGTTGTCATCAAGAACAAAGCAAGACTGGTTGTTCAGGGATACACTCAAGAGGAAGGCATTGACTATGATGAAGTCTTTGCACCTGTTACCAGAATTGAAGCTATCAGAATCTTTTTGGCATTTGTAGCTGCAAAAGATTTCAAAGTTTTTCAGATGGATGTTAAGAGTGCTTTCCTGTATGGAAAAATATATGAAGAAGTTTATGTGTGCCAGCCTCCAGGATTTGAAGATCCAAAGTTTCCTGATCATGTCTGTAAGCTTGATAAGGCTCTCTATGGGTTGCATCAAGCTCCCAAAAAATGGTATGAAACCTTATCTTCTTTTTTGTTGGCTAACAACTTCAAGAGAGGTACAATTGACAAAAATCTCTTTTTCAAGAAGTCTAATCAACATATCATGCTAGTTCAAATCTATGTTGATGACATTATCTTTGGTTCTACTAATGAATCTCTCTGCAAGGATTTTGAATCTATGATGAAATCCAAATTTGAAATGAGTTCAATGGGAGAACTCACCTTCTTTCTTGGATTACAAGTGAAACAAACTCCTACAGGGATTTTCATTAGTCAATCAAAATATGTCAAGGACATTCTTGAAAGATTCAAGCTCTCTGATTGCAAAGCACTGGGAACTCCTATGTCCAAGATAACATCTCTTAGCCCTGATCTTGAGGGGGAGGATGTTGATCAGCACCAATACAGAGCAATGATAGGATCTTTGATGTATCTCACAGCAAGCAGGCCAGATATCATGTTTGCAACTTGTGTGTGTGCAAGATTTCAGGCAAATCCCAAAGTCTCACATATGCTGGCTGTGAAAAGAATCTTTAGATACCTCAAAGGAGCATCAAGTCTAGGATTATGGTATCCTAGAAATGAAGACTTCCAGTTCATGGCTTACACAGACAGTGATTATGGGGGTTGCAACATCAGCAAGAAATCCACATCAGGAGGATGTCTATTTCTTGGATCCAGGATTGTGTCTTGGCAATGCAAGAAACAGTCATGTGTTTCTACCTCTACTGCAGAGGCTGAGTACATAGCTGCTTCTAGTTGCTGTGCACAAGTCATCTGGATTCAAAATCAGATGAATGATTATGGAATAGATCTATTCAATACTCCTATTCAGATAGACAATTCCAGTGCAATCTCCATCACCAATAATCCTGTCAAACATTCCAAGACCAAGCATATTGACATCAAATATCATTTCATCAGAGATTGTGCAGAAAAGAAGTTGATTCATTTAGTCAAAGTTGATTCAGAACATAATTTGGCTGATCGCTTCACCAGGGCATTTGATGAAGGAAGATTCAGGTATTTAATAACAGCCATTGGTATGATTAACTTTGAATAAATAACTAAGGAGTAAATAAAACTTCGGAAGATATACTTAACTTGTCTTCGGAAGATAGATTAAGCCTTCGGAAGTATTATTCCTTCCTTAGTCGGAAAGTCTCACACTTCAGAAGCTAAATTACCTTCTGAAGCAATACTCTTCCGATACATTAACTTCGGAAGCATAGGCTTCTGAAGGTACTCTTTAGAAGAAGGTGTCCTCCGAAGAACATTTTGCCTGATGATTTATCTAACATTTCAGAAACATTGCTTCCGATGTATTAAAATTATACTTCTTAATCATTGCTTCTGATCCTTCAGAAGCAGTGCTTCCGACAGTATAACTTTTATACTTCGGAAGCAAATCTCTTCTGAAAAACTTTTGGTCCCTTTCACTTTTAGCTTCTTTCACTCCTTCCGAAAGCCACATCTTCGGAAGCAACTTAGTTCTTAGAGAAAATTAATTGTGAAACCAGCTGTCATCGGAAGACCTTTTTCTGACATTCGGATCTCAAATTTAATGTGTTTATATATTAAATGCTGAAATCCGAAGGTATAAAAAGGTCTCCCGCTCATTCATTTTCTCTCACCGTTTCACTTCAAAATTTTCTTTCTTCTTTCTCTCAAATCGTGACCTAAAAACTACCAATTGCCATGGATCTTCTTGCATTCAAACCTGCTCACAACGTACCTACGGAGTTATCAGCAGAACATGATGCTGACTTCGCCCCAATCGTCTCCTTTCTTCAAAGGAGCAGGTATTTCTTTGCTCTTACGGTTCAGCCCTTGGTGTATGAATCTCATCACCAACAGTTTTGGGCATCTTGTTCTGTTTCTTCGTCTTCCAATGGTCGGTCTCTTAATGCCACCATTGATGCTCATCCTATTGCTATCACTATAGAGACCATCTGTCGGCATCTCAAACTAAATGATGCCGGTGGAAAGGTCTCATTCACAAAGGATGAGGTAGCATCGACATTTAAGTCGATCGGGTACGAAGGTCCTCTCCCTTCAACAACCTATTTGAAGGGTAGAGTGTCCTATAATTACAAGTACCTCATACATTTGTTCTTACATTGTCTGTCAAATAAATCTGGTGGTTGGGACCAAATTCCATCTGACTTAGCTTCGGCTATTCATGGTTTGGTCTCCCATCAACTGTTTAACTTTTCTGCTTTCATTTTCAATAATTTGGTTGACAATATTTCGTCACCAAAGAAGTTTTGCATGTATCCCAGGTTTTTGCAACAAATCTTTTATGAGGAGTTGGGAACTTCCCTCTCTCTAACTAGGAATACATACAAAATGCCCTTGGTTTCTTCCAAGGTTTTTGTGCAACTAAAGAAGAAGAGTGCTCAGTTCTCTGGGAAACTCACTCCTCTTCTTCCATCTATGGAGTCACATACTCCTGAAGGTGACAGCTCTGTTAACCCCACAGATGCTGAACCCACACCTTCCACTTCTGTTCCTCACCCCATAAAAATCACTTACAAACGCAAACGAACCCCTGTGCAACTCTCTACAGTTGCTCAGGCTCCTTCTACTGAACCCAAAAAGAAAAAGGTGAAAAGGACTGCTCAGGGCACAGTCCTACCTAAGGTGAAAGCCACACCCCTTGTTGATCCACAGGTTCTTCCTCTGGAACCTGTGGCTGCCCTTAACCAGCCTGAAAGCCCTCAGCTTATGTCACAAAACAAATCTGAGAATATTCAAAGGGATGCACCCATAATTGAGTCTGCTTCTGATGAAGCAACTCCATTAGATCAGAGACTGTCTCTCAAGTCTCCAGGTTCTTACCATCTAGATATGCCTCCCACCCATACTATTACCCAGGCTCAAGGAGCTTCTGCAGCAACTGTGGAGGAACCACTCTCTCCCACTACCCAAACTTTAATGAGAGTGGTGACACAGTTACAGGCAAGGTTTCCTGACCCAGAGCCTATTCTATTAGAGGTTGGCCCCGGTAGTTCTGAAGGGGTCAATGCAGGTGAGGCTGCCACTACTGTTGATCTTAATCAAGATCCACAGGACAGTGGTACAGGCAATAGGACCTCACCTGCGGCAACCTATGTTGGGGAGGACTTCTTTGAAGCTCTTCTCAATGAAGGGAATCCAGGGTGCCAAGAAACCACATCTGGTGATGGAAATGCAGGAGCTAGGCTCATGACTCCATCGCCCCATGATTCTACTCAGGTAGATGAGGGCACCCACACACAGGAATTGACTGATACTATAACATCCCTCCAAGCCAGGGTAGCTCATTTGGAAGGTGAAGTGGCTACCCTGCGGCTTGAGGTCCAGACCAAATATGCCACCATTCGGGACCTCAGGAGGCGACCCCTGGTTCTGTTTCGACCCTTTCATCCTGATCCTGCTACAACTACTTTCATCTCCCCTGATGCTACCAAAAAGAGGGAGAATACAGCTTCTGCAGGATCAGGATCTCAAGCAAAAGAAGAGGAAGCAGCTCAGGATGTTAACCTATCCATAGTCACTTTGACTACTGAATGGGATGACTTCTTGAGTACTTACTTTCATGGTTCCTCCACTTCCTCTTCCTCTTCTTCTGAAGCAACAGAGGCTGCCAAAGAGACAGAGCAAGAGTCTAACACAACAAAGGTCTCTTTGGAACCTCAGTCCCCTTCTGGGACTAAGTCTCCAACTGAGACTCATCAGTCCCCTACTGGGACTCAGTCTCCTTCTGAGACTGCAGCCCAGGTTGCCATGGAAGAAGCTACACAAGAAGAACCAATATCCATGGAACCTGTGTCCCCTTCTGGGACAAAGGCTGCCGAAGACCTCTCCTCCTCTCCTGAGCCCCTTGTGGAAACTAATAAGGAATCATCTAAGGTGATTGGTCAACTGGAGGAGACAGTGAATGCTGAGGTTAACTCCGAAGCTGCAGCTGCTTCCGAAGGCCCAGTCATTCTTGATGATTCCTCCACAGAGGAGCTACATGCCGATGAACCAGTTGGTGAGGCTACAGGAGAAATCTTCTCTGGGGTAACTATAACAGTTGATGACAAAGGAAAAAGAAAACTCACCCCAGAGGAGGAAGCATAACAGGAGGAGAGAAGACCAAAGAAAATGAAGGGCCGGTCAGATACCTCTCTAGATGAAGAACGAGTTAGACTCTCTGCTCTGCTCGAAGAGAGAGGCTATGACTTTGATGAAGTATGGCTCTGTTCGGTACCTAGAATGGCTGCTGAGCTGAACATGGTACAGCAGCAAGAACAGGCTGCTGCTACATCCAAGGCCCAGATTGTACTTACAAAGAAGCAAAAGGAAAAGGCCTACAAAGACAAGTCCAAGGCCTTTCTCCTGGAATATGGCTTCCATACTCGGCAGCTAGGACCAATGAAGAACTCAACCATGGATATGCATATCAGAGACATCAAGGCTAAGATTTTCAGAGGTGAGTTACTTCCAATTGAGCAGATAAGGGCTCAAAAGGCAAGCCTAATGAGAGGCTTAGGTTTAGGGGGAGGAGTAAGAATAGAGATTCCCCTCTCTGGTGCAGGAATCAGAGAGGGAGAAGAAGTCATGTGTGGGGAAGTAACAAAAGCAATGTTCCTCAACATGTTCCCCCTAAACCCTAAAGAAGAACAAATATCTCCTCCATCAAGTCCATCTATGGATAACATGCCAATCTCTTCAGTGATCAAGATCAACAAGGGTAAGAAGACAACAATGAAACAATCATCAACAAACCCTGATCCTGAGAGACAAACACAGGCTGATGAGAGGAGAACAGAACCCTCAATAACTGAGGATGCTGGTTTACAGCCTACTGCAACAACAGGTGCAGTAGTAGGATCTACTGTGGAAGCACAACAAGCCAGGGATCAGAGGAGTCAAACTACTGCTCAAGCAAGACCAAGATTCACAAAAAGAAAGAGCATAGCCAGAAAGAAAAAGATAACATCTGCCATCTCCTCTGACTCTAAGCCAGATTCACCTCCCCCAAGACCAAAAGCCAAACCTACAGCCAAACCCTATGAACATCCAAAAGATCTACATGGTTTACAGCATCAACACACCTATATTCCTGTTGTTAAGTGGAGCTATAGTAGACTCCACAAAGAGTTTACTCTCACTCTACTTAATGGAGGAATAAAGGTTTTGGATTTGGCACAACTGATTGTGTTGGATGCACCCTTTGTGTTTGACTTAGAGAACCTCCCTCTGGATAATCCAGACGATGGATCAGAAGGAAGACAAGCACTCAGATGGGTAAAGGCTAGGGCTCAGGTCTTGAAGGGAGAAAAGGTTGTTAGAAGAGTACCATAAGAAGTTTTGGTAGCATCAGCCTAGGGGGAGACTGTAAAGACTAATAAAGGATGATGCTCACCAAACTTCCTATTTTGTCTGAGTATAAGTGCTAAAAAGACTAACACCCTTCGGAAGGAAGAAGTTACTCTTCGGAAGCAACATTGCTTCCGAAGGATAACTTACTCCTGCCAAAGGTTGTACAAGACAATGGCTTCGGAAGACAATCACTTGGAAGAATTCAGAGCTTCAGAGCTTCCAATCATCTAATGCTTCCGAAGACTCTTCTCAGCAGCTTCCTCAGAAAGACAAAGACTTCCAAAAAGATTCCTTAATCAAAGACTGTAGCTAAGTACTTTCAAAGTACAAACGGGACTGACACAAGACATGCTGGTATGAGGAAAGACAAAGACAACATGTAATGAGTCAGACAAAGCACCTTACTTCTCCCATGCTGCATTAAATGCAAAAGATCATCTGAAGCCTTGAAGATCAACAACATTAAATGTCTTTTGTATTTATTAGTCTTTTGTAAAGTCAATATCTATTAATATAATGATTATGACTGAGTGTCTTAGCCTGTTAAGACACTCAATATACTAGAATAAGCTTTACTTTATGTACTTGTCTAGTATACCTAACTTGTATTCCTAAGTGTATACGGTTGTAGCCTCGGCTATATAACCTCCCATTGTATGTTCACTGATGTGTGCTTGTACACTTCTACTTTGAGAGAAAATTATTCTCGTGTTCTTACTATTGTTCAAAGATTATTACTTTGTCATTTTGAGTGTGATTGTGAGATTACTCCAACAGAACATTCCGCATCTGTTAGAGTTAAGTAAGAAATACTTGCTTAGTGTTGTTTAGATTAAGCAACCCGATCCTACAGGAGTAAAGCTTGAAATTAATACCGAGTGTGCATGAAGCTACAAAGATCGCAAACAAAAGGCTAAAAAACATTTTCTAACCCATGGTGGCTATGAAAACATTAAAAAGGCCAAAAATTCTCCCCAGAGTATATAGATGAATTTGAGTGGGGTCAACTTATTGATAAGTTGTTTAAATCTAATGCTTACATGAAACGCTCTAAGAAAAATAACACAGATCAAAACAACGATATCCAAGTTATCATGGAAGTGAATCATATTCACAAAAGCGATGGAATGTGTTAAGAAAATTATTTATTAATTGACATGTTATAACGAAACTAAAATTTTTATTATTTATAGTTGGAGAAGCACGGGACCTCAAGCATTGTTGATGGTTGGAAAAAGGCGCATTATAAATCAAGCTTAGGTTGGGCAAATAATTTGGCAGAGCAAGACTAGGTTAGTAAAAACTTTGATTTGTATGACTTTGTTATTACATTTTTAGGCAATTCTGGCTAGGTTAGACTTACTAACAATTGACTTTGATTAACAAGGAGAGTCATCCCTTGTCTTTGTGTGCATTTAGGCATTTTAGGAAATGTTTATGCTTACTTTGATATTTAAACCCAAACTATCTTTAACAAGATTAAAATGTCAAAGTTTTGTTTAAATTGGTTAAATAACCCAAACATGGTTTAATAGTGTTAAAATGTCAAAGTTTAGTTTAAATGGCTCAAATAAGGCTAAAATGTCAAAGTTGTGTTTAACCCAAACTAGTTTTAATAAGGTTAAATTGTCAAAGTTGTGTTTTAATCGGTCAAAATAACCCAAACTAGCGTTAATAAGGTTAAAATGTCAAAGTTGTGTTTTAATTTGTCAAAATAACCTAACTAGCTTTAATAAAGTTAAAATATCAAAGTTGTGTTTAAATGAGTTAAAATAACCCAAACTGATTTTAATAAGGTTAAAATGTCAAAGTTTAGTTTAAATGGGTCAAAATAACCCAAATTATCTTTAATAAGGTTAAAATGTCAAAGTTTAGTTTAAATGGGTCAAAATAACCCAAACTAGCTTTAATACGATTAACGCGTCAAAGTTGTGTTTTAATTGGTCAAAATAATCCAAACTAACTCAAAAAGACCTATAGCGACGTCGCTATAGGCCTTCGTGTTTTTGTTACCTTAGGCGCCGATTGGTGTAGTGTTATATAAACATTTTTAATGCACTCCTACGTAAGGTTTCATGTTTATGATAATAATTAAATAATTACTAAATTTTTATAACAAAAAACAAATTCTTTAATCTAACTACTTTAATTATCCCACTTGGTAGAGTTTTTGGTTCTTAGAATGAGAGGTCATGGGTTCTAACCCATGCAATAGTATAATTAGTTTGGAGTAGTTTAGAAGAAAAATAGGTTTGCCGTTCAAAAAAAGCTACTTTAATTATGATCTTGTCATAAATTACCTTTTATTTTGTTTGGAGGAGCCACGTTGTCTTTGTTTGGAGGAGCCACGTTGTCTTCGCTCTTAGTTCCTGGTTCTGCAAAACCCCATTTTTTTTGTTTTTATTTAGCGTCCACATTCGTTGTGCTAAATCTTCAGTCCATCGTAAAATCTCACTTATAAACCATGTAGCCAAACGTATATTCTTAAAAAAATGTCGTAACATCTGCGTTCTATATTAATCTAAGTTTGCGTTAACTATTTTATAATTATGTCATTACCTTGTGTTTCGATTTCATTCGTCTCTCCATCTATTTCTTTTGATTCCTTTGAATTCGTACCTTTGTCTTCATTAGTACTTGTTTCTACAAAAACCACATTTTTGTCTTCTATTTTTAATTTTTATGTCAACTTTCTTTGAGGCTAAATCCCCATAGCATTGTAAAATCTCACTTAAAAGACCATAGCCATACATATATTCTTAAGAAAAATGTTATAATATATGCATTCCGTTATTAATCTAAGTTTACCTTAACTATTTTATAATTATTCGTTACCTTGTGTTTCTATTTTAGTCATCTCTCCCTCTATTTCTGTAAATTCATATCTTTGTCTTCATTGGTTCCTGTTTCTGAAAAATCCAACATTATTGTCTTTTATTTTTGTTTTTGTGTCAAAACTATCGTTGAGCTAAATCTCCATACTATTGTAAAATCCCACTTAAAAGACCATGTAGCCATACATATGTTTTAAAAAAAAAAGTGGTAAAATCTACATTCTCATATAAGTCTAAGTTTACCTTAATTATTTTTTAATTATGCCACTTACCCTTTGTTTCGATTTGGGTCATATCTCCATTTTTTTTCTTTTGATTCCTTTGTTTTCATTAGTTCTTGATTCAGAAAAAATCACATTTTTGTTTTTTATTTCTATTTTTGTGACAACTTTTGTTGAGGCTTAATCCACATATCATTGTAAATTCTCACTTAAAAACCATGTAGCCGTACATATATTATTAAAAAAATGTTGTAAAATCTACATATGGTTATTAATCTAAGTTTACCTTAACTATTTTATAAGTATGGCATTACCTTGTGTTTTGATTTGAGTCGTCTCTTCATCTATTTCTTTGGATTCCTTTGAATTCGTACCTTTGTCTTCATTAGTCCCTGTTTCTGCAAAAACCACATTTTTGTCTTTTATTTTTATTTTTGTGTCAACTTACTTTGAGGCTAAATCCCCATGGCGTTCTAAAATCTTACTTAAAAGACCATAGCTATACATATATTCTTAGAAAAATGTTGCAAAATCTGCTTTCTATTATTAATCTAAGTTTACCTTAACTATTTTATAATTATTCATTACCTTGTTCGATTTGAGTCATCTCTCCCTCTATTTCATTTGATTCCTTTGAATTCATACCTTTGACTTCATTGGTTCCTGTTTCTGAAAAAAAACCCACATTATTGTCTTTTATTTATATTTTTGTGTCAACTATCGTTGAGCTAAATCTCCATGCTATTGTAAAATCCCGTTTAAAAGAACATGTAGCCATACGTATATTCTTAAAAAAAAAAAGGCGATGCAATCTTCATTCTGTTATAATCTAAGTTTACCCTAACTATTTTTTAATTATGCCATTACCTTGTGTCTCGATTTGGGTCATCTCTCTCTCTATTTCTTTTAATGCCTTTGAATTCGTACCTTTGTTTTCATTAGTTCCTGTCTCAGCAAAAATCACATTTTTTTTCTTTTATTTGTATTTTTGTGAGAACTTTCGTAGAGGCTTAATCCACATACCATTGTAAAAATCTCACTTAAAGACCATGTAGCCATACATATATTATTAAAAAAAATGTTGTAAATTATATATTATGTCATTAAACTAGGATTACCTTAACTATTTTATAATTATGTCCTTACCTTGTGTTTCGATTTGAGTCGTCTCTCCATCTATTTCTTTTGATTCCTTTGAATTCGTACCTTTGTCCTCATTAGTTCCTGTTTCTGCAAAAATCACATTTTTGTCTTTTATATTTACTTTTGTGTCAACTTTCTTTGAGGCTAAAACCCCATGCCATTGTATAATCTCACTTAAAAACCATGCAGCCATACATATATTCTTAAAAAATGTTGTGAAATATGCATTCCGTTATCAATCTAAGTTTACCTTAACCATTTTATAATTATTCATTACCTTGCGTTTCGATTCGAGTCCTCTCTCCCTCTATATCTTTTGATTCCTTTGAATTCATACCTTTGTCTTCATTGGTTCCTGTTTCTGAAAAAACCCACATTATTGTCTTTTATATCTATTTTTGTGTCAACTATCGTTGAGCTAAATGTCCTTACAGACCATACCATTGTATACTCCCACTTAAAAGACAACGTAGGCAAACATATATTCTTAAAAAAAGTGGTAAAGTTTACATTCTATTATAAATCTAAGTTTACCTTAACTATTTTTTGATTATGTCATTATCTTGTGTTTCGATTTGGTCATTTCTCTCTATTTCTTTTGATTCCTTTGAATTTGTACCTTTGTTTTCATTAGTTCCTGTCTGCAAAAATCACATTTTTGTCTTTTATTTCTATTTTTGTGACAACTTTCGTTTAGGATTAATACCCATATATACCATTGTAAAATCTCACTTGAAAGACCATGTAGCCATACATATATTCTTAAAAAAATGTTGCAAACTCTACATTATGTTATTAATTTAAAGTTTACCCTTACTATTTTATAATTATGTCATTAACTTATGTTTCGATTTGAGTCGCTATTTCTTGTGATTCCTTTGAATTCGTACCTTTGTCTTCACTAGTTCGTGTTTCTGCAAAAATCACATTTTTGTCTTTTATTTTTATTTTTGTGTCGACTTTCTTTGAGGCAAAAAGACAACCGGCTTCCTTTGTTCAAAAATTCGGTAATGGCCTAGAGCCCTATATTTTTTTGGGGCCCTATATGGTTCGGTTTCACAGTCAGTTTTTTCTCCAAACATTTGGTCAATTTGTGTTTATGCATGGATGCATGCATACATACATATACGTATCTATGAATATATTATGTATATTTGTATGTATAGGGTTGATGATTTAGGTGTTATTCAATAAAAAAATTATATATGAGATTGCAATGTGATTAACACGTCTCAAACCGTAAAATGGTTAGGTCTAATTCGGTTTTAATTTAACAGGCTCAAAATGCCCAAAACCAAAAAACTGAAACCCATAAAGCTCTAACCGGAAAACTAAATTGAAACCAAACCGTTAATAACAGTTTGGTTTGGTTTTATTTTTAAATATTCGGTTTTGGTTTTAGTTGTTCATGGAGATGTAAGATAAAAGTGAGAGGCTTAGTTTGGTTAGGAGATAGTTTAGTGGTTTTGCTTGCTTGCTTACGCTTATGCTTGTCCTATGCGTGATTCGTTTTTACATAAGTTTGTGTATTTTGCTATATTGGTTTGTTGCCTACTTGTGTGTTATTGTTCTCAACAAAAAAAAAACTTAATAATAATAATAAATCATATATATATATATATATATATATATATAAATTAAATTTCTAAAAATTTTTAAGCCGGGGTCTCTCACGAATCAGTTTCTCTACCACATTAGGGTATGGGTAAGGTATGTTTTTATCTCTCCCCCCCTAGACCCCACATAGTATGATTACACTAGGTACATGTTATTCATAAACCGTTATTTTTGGTTTCATCTAAAAACCCAATCACAAACACCCCTAATAATGGGTCGCCTAAGCTTACAATGGAATGAATGAATCAAAGAGATGTAGGAAAATAATGTAAGTTCTCGAAGAAATGAAGGTCCCCATATTTCAATTCCGTTTAAGGCTCTTAAATTGGTTGAGCCGGCCCTGATGTAAAACTCATGCATTGTAAAATCTGACTTAAAAGACCATGTAGCCACACATATATTCTTAAAAAATGTTGTAAAATCTGCATGTTATTATTAATCTAAGTTTACCTTAACTATTTTTTTGTCGTTACCTTGTGTTTCGATTTGAGTAGACTCTTTGTCTATTTCTTTTATTTTGTTGAACTCATACCTTTGTCTTCCTTAGTTTCTGTTTCTAAAAAACACATATTTCTCTTTTATTTCTTTTTTTGGGTCCACTTTAGTTGAGGCTAAATCTCCATACCATTGTAAAATCTCACTTAAAAGACCATGTAGCCATACAAGCATTTAAGGATGTGATCGAGCCGACCCGAGCCAGGCCTGACTCCAGCTCGGCTCGTGGATTTTCGAGCCGAGCCTTAAACGATCCAAAATTTCTTTCGAGCCAAAAATTCGAGTTTGAGCTCGTAAAAAACCTCGAGCAACGAGCCAGCTCGTTTCTTTTTTTTTTTCCTCCACTTTACCTATATATATATATAGGATTTGGTTCAAATAAGAACCCTGTGTAATTACGGCAACCCAGTGAACTTTGACAAGAAATGCCCGAATCTTTGGTTTTTTTTCATGGTCTTTATTATACATATTTAGGGGGGGTTCATTTTTGTGTTTGGCTAATTCGCAATGCAAATTGAATTTGCATCGGTGTAAAGTTTTTGCACTTTTCTAAATGTTGCGAAATGTAACTCAAATTTACACCGACGCAAATTCGATTTGCACTGCGAATTAGCCAAAACACAAAAAAGATACCCCTCCTAAATATGTATAATAAAGACCATGAAAAAAACCAAAGATTCGGGCACTTTTTGGTCAAAGTTCACTAGATTACCACAATAACAGTGGGTTACCAATTGAACCTACCCCTATATATATATAAATAATCCAATATATATGTATATAGGGAAGACATTCTAAAAAGACTAAAAACTCTAAAAAACCTAAAAAGATTCTAAAATCGTTCATAATCACCTCATACGAACTCCAATTTAACTCGTTCAAGTTGCGTTAGAACCGTCTTATTGAACCCAATCTAACCCCCCACCCTCACCCCCGGCCCCAAAAGCCTAAACTCTCACCCACCACCACCCCGCCCTCAAAAGCGTAACCCCCCCGACCCCTCAAAAACCTAAACCCCGAAAACCTAACCCCACCCCGAAAACCTAACCCCACCCCCCCAACTCTAAAAACCTAACCCCACCCCTCCTCCCACACCCACCCCCCAAAGACCTAACCCCCCCCCCCCCCCCCCCCCGAAAAAAAGTCTAAATCCGAAAACTATACCTAAAACTAAACCCTAAGGATAAAAAACTAAATCCTAAAAGCTAAGAATGTAGAGTTTGACGAGACGGTTCTAACGCCGCTGGAATGGGTCAAATCGGAGTTCATATGAGCCGGTTATGAGCGTTTTAAAATCATTTATACACTTTTTAGAGTTTTTGTACTTTTTAGCCAAACCCAACACTATGTATACACACACACATATATATATATATATATATTATACATACATATATATTATACATAATATGTATATTTATATAAATATGTGTATAAGATATTGAATATATATAAATAAATATATATATATATTATGTATAATATATATGTGTGTGTGTGTATTTATACGTTTGTGTGTGTAATATAATATATATATATATAGGGGAAGGTTAAAAATATAACCCACTAAATGCGCGCTAACCCAAATAACTTTGGGAAGATGAACCCGAATCTTGAATTTTTTGTTTTAAACATCATTATAACACATTTTGAACACACTACAGTGATGTAGGATCTCAAACGAAAAAGAATTAGCCCAAACTCATTAAAGAACACGGTGTTCAAAATGTGTTATAATGATGTTTAAAACAAAAAATCCAAGATTCGGGTTCATCTTCCCAAAGTTATTTGGGTTAGCGCGCATTTAGTGGGTTATGTAAAATTCCATGTCCTATGTATATATATAAAAGACCATGTAGTCATACATGTATTCTTAAAAAAAGTTGTAAAATATATATGTTGTTTTAATCTAAGTTTAAATAATATCTTGTTTAAGAGTGGTGTAAGTCAGTCATAACTCATAAGTGACATAACAGTAAGAAAAAAAATAATAATAAAAACATACCTTGTTGATCAGAACCAAAGTACTTCTTCAGTTCGGTCCAAACACTTTTGGCTGAATCAGAATTTACAACAATACTTAGTACATCTTCGCTAAGTGATCCAAAAATCCACCCTTTGAGAAGACTGTCGTATTTTTCTTTCATCTTCGAACTTGAATGTGTTGGAGTTGGACTGTCTTCCACTAGGTCACGCATATCATGAGCCTTCAGGAGGCAAAGCATTTGGGTCTTCCAAAGATGGTAATTGCGATCACCAGAAAGCCTCACAGAAACAAAGTTGGATACATTAGCATTGGATGCATATAGATAAGCAAGCTCTTTTTCAGTTTTTGCTGAAGCAACAGGTGAAGTGACCATAATGAATTAATGGAGGACAAATAGCCAGAGATGAATGCAACTTGTGTCAGCTTTTTTGGGATGAATGCATTGTAAGACTATCCACAGTGGTCACCCCACTGAAAACCCTTCCCCACTGAAATTTCCTGCCACGTCATCACCCCACTGAAATCCTTTAACACCCACAATGGTCACCCCACTGAAAACCCTTCCCCACTATTCCACGTCATCAACATTTTTTAAATTTAATTGATTTATTTAATTTATTTTTTGCAAACAAAAAATAATAAACTTGGAATTTAAATTAACCATTCAAATAAAGATACAAATAAAATAAAAATTACATTGCAAATTTAAATAAAAAAACCATACAAAAAAAAACTAACAATTCAAATAAAATTTAACGATATTTATCCAAGAGTTTCTTTTTCATTTTTTGCATTATTTCACGATCTTCGTCGTCGAGCATGTCGGGAGGCATAGACTCAAGTGCTCTGAGGTCGGATCGGAGAGTTTTTTCTTCGTGCATTTTTTTCCTTTCTTCGTGTTTTATTTTTTGAAAAGTTGTGAAAGCTTGGAGTTGCTCGGCGAGTTCGGTTGTTGACGTGTTAGAGGAGACGGTTTGACGACTCGAAGAGGACGCCCGTTTTGTTGTATCTCGACCCGTCGGTCTAACCGGTTCCGGTGGGGTGTCGAACTCGGGTTCTTCTTCGCCACCCAAACGTGGTAGTGGTTAAACGTTTGGCCGTTACTCTTTAGTTGGTATTCTTTTTCGGCCCATTTCAAAACGTTCTCGTCGCTCATCCCGCTTTTTCGGTTGTTTGCGCAGTTGCTATAGATCCCACTAAACTTTGTTAACTTGGTGCACATATCCTTCCACTTTGAATTTAGTTGATGATACGTGCGGTATTCGGCATCGAAGCCCATCACATTGTGCCAACTAACGGTTACCTTTTTCCAAAAATTTTCCCGTTTTTGCGAGTTACCTACAAAAAAAAATTTCAAAAGTAAGTTAAAAAATTAAACCCTTTAAAATAATATATAACAAAACTAAGTAATAAAATTTTTACCTTTGGTTTTGTTCTCGGATTCGTCCATGTAACATTTTCCGAGAGCGATCTCTTCATCTTGAGTTCATTGCTTCGGTGTCATTGGACCACTACTCGGCCCTGCTCCAGCCGGCTGTTTGTTTTTCTTACCTTTTTTGCGTTTCTGAGTGTCTTGTGTCTCCGGCACGACCTCGTTATCATGTTGGCTCGGGGAAACAAAATCAGATTCGAACCTCGGTTGAGAGAAGGGAGCAAAACCGGGTTGAAAGTGTTGGATGTTTGGGTTTTGTTGTAGTTGTGCCAAAAAATTCCTAAGCGATTCGGGATCGTACGAGAACAGGTTGAATTCGGGATTGGGATTGTTAGGCCTTGGATTCATGTTTGTGTTTTTTTTTTAAAAAATATAGAGAGAAAGATGAAAGATGAAGAGATTTGGATGGTTTTTTGGGTAAAAAAAGTTGGGTATTTATTTAGTTTTAAAAAGTTGATTTTTTTTTTTTTTTGATTTATACCGTTCAACAACGGTCAAAAATGGCATCCAATCACAAACCGAGAATTTCCACGGGGAGCGGGAGCCGTTGGGGCCGGTTGAGCGGGAGCCGCTGGCTAGGGGGGCGGTGTGCCCGCTGGACCCCGCCGCGGGGGAGGGCACCGCTGGAGTTGGCGGGGAGGGTATTGTGGGTGGTCTAATGGGGCTTTGTATATATAATATATTTATATAACCTTATTTAAAAGTATCCAAGGTGGAACCGCCGACAACTTCTAAAAATACAAGTTTAATGAGGAAAGAAAGGAATACATGCATGTCTCGTTTGGGGTAAAGGATTTCGTGCTTTTGCCTTTGTCCGGAAGTTACCAGTGTTCTATAACATCTCGATAAATAATGCAATATCATTTTTATTTACTCTTTAAATGTATATATATGTATGTATTATGTATATACAAAAAAAATAATAATAATAATAATAATAATAATAATAATAAATAATAACAATAATAATAATAATAAATCTAAGGTTTAAATAATTATAAAGTAAGTATAAAATTATAATAATAATAATAACAACAAAATATAAAAATATGTCATTTGTACCGGAATTTTTCTTTTTTTTTTTAATATTTACTATTATTACTATTATTATTTTTTATTATTTTTTTATTTTATTTTTTTATTTATTTTTATTATTATTTTTTTTATGTATTTACAATAGTATGCATCACAACATATAAACACGACCAGAACATACATTATAAGCAGGAAACACCTCGTAACAGAAAAACACTAAACATATAGGTCATCGAAGCAAGTAAACAAACCAACAAGGGGTATCCTATCACAAACAAACAAACAAAGAAACCAACATTTTACAAGTAACACTACAGACCTCCATCCCGCAAGCATGCATATATCTCATATAATCACATATCAAAAATCCCAAAACCAGCAAAAAGATAAAGCTACAGCCCACGACCCCTACGTCAAGAAAACCTAAGGAAGGATCTAAGTATCTGATACATTTATTCTACGTTTCCACGTAATCCTATCATAGATCATGTCCTCAGAGAGATGTAGCTCAGTCAAATCCTAGAGGATTTGCTCGTCCCATGTCAACCTCGGTCATCCCCTTCCCCTTTTCCCCTCCACCGTTATAAATTCTACTTTTCTAACAGGCTCTGACTGTCTTCTTCTCTTCACATGCCCAAACCATCTCAATCTTCCTTCTCTTACTTTGTCTGAGATGTTTGCAACCTCTAATCTTTCCCGAAAAACGTCATTCCTTATCTGATCAAGCCTTGTGTGTCCGCACATCCATCTTAGCATCCTCATCTCCGCTATCTCCAGTTTTCTTGCTTGGTTCTTCTTAATCGGCCAAAAATCAGTGCCATACATCATGGCTGGCCTGATCGCCACTCTATAAAATTTACCTTTGAGTTTTTCTGGGAACTTTTTGTCGCATATGATGCTCATTGATGCTCTCCACTTTTTCCATCCTGCCTGAACCCGATGAGCTACGTCACTGTCGATGTCGCCATCACCTTGTATAAACGATCCTAGGTATTTGAACTTTGTCGTCCTTGGCACCTCCTGGCCTCCAATAGTGACCTGATCATCTTCTTCTTCCTCGTTTGCCCCGCTAAAATGGCAATGTAGGTACTCAGTTTTTTGTCCTACTTATGCTTAAGCCTCTCTGCTCTAAAGTGGTTCGTCACTCTTCTAAACGGACATTCAGCTCATCTTTTGTTTCTGCCACTAAGACAATATCATCCGCGAAAAGCATACACCATGGGATATTAGCCTGGATAGACCTCGACAATTTATCCAAGATAATCTCAAAAAGGAAGGGGATTAATGCCAATCCTTGGTGTAGTCCCACCTCCACTGGGAAGAAGTCTGTATCACCCACCGGTGCTCTCACACTAGTTTTAACAGTTGCATACGTATCTTTGATTACCTGTATATACCTCTGGGGAATACCTATGCTCTGTAAGGTATCCCAAATCACCTGCCTTGGTACGCTGTCATACGCCTTCTTGAGATCAATGAATACCATATGCAAGTCCTTCCTTTTCTCTCTGTATTTCTCCATTAATCTCCTTAGAATGTGTATTGCCTCCGTCGTTGATCTTCCTGGCATAAATCCAAATTGATTTGCCGTAACTTGGGTTTCTCTTCTCAATCTTGTCTCGATCACCCTTTCCCAGAGTTTCATAGTATGGCTCAACAACTTGATCCCCCTATAGTTTTTGCAACATTGGGTGTCTCCCTTGTTCTTGTATAGAGGGATTAAAATACTACTCCTCCACTGGTTTGGCATGTGTCTAGTTTTGAGTATAGTGTTGAACAACATTGTCAGCCACTCCAATCCTTCCTCCCTGTGATAACTAGTACCTGACCGCCCGGCAAGTCCGTACGGTACGTGTACAATAAATAGTAACTATGTGAATATACATGTGTGTAAACAGTATTTGTATTGACAAAATTCTAAATACAAGAAACAGTTGTACGTATTTTCGTGTAAACTTAAATACTATAGTACAACACTCATTGAAACATAAGTTGTGTGTATTTGAGTGAAAACCAAGTACAATTAACACAACAGATCATGAGAAACAACAGTGTTCAAGTGAATAACAGAAACAAATTGGTTGCGATCTGATATCCATAGATGACAGGAATCAGATGGCCGACATTTCAATGTGAAAACAAGGTGAAAACAAGATGTTTAGTTGAGTCCGACAGTGAGGGAACACAATTCAAACATAAATTGCAGTGTCATTTCAAAATAACGAACTGACAGTGTGTTTGCGTGGGTGACGATTCACACAAACATATCTGTGAGTTTAACGTTCTGAAATGATGGCTGAAAAGTAGAAAACAAAAGTCGGAAAGCAAAACCATCGTCTTGTTCGTTCGAATGACGATTCGAACGAATACGCGCGATGGTGACACGATTCGACGAAACGAAAACGAAAACACGACACGAACGAAATTAAATTAATAAAAATAACTTATTTAACATTTTTACAATTTTGAAACTCATCAATTAATTAAAATAATCTTCTTTTATTTAAAACATATTAAATACACGTAAAGTTCCGGATACGCGACGGAATCGCGAACCGAGCAACCGAAACGAACCCGAATACCCGTGGGGTATATAAAGCCTAAATTGAGGCAATTTCCTCATTTCTCACATTTTCACTCTCTCTCTACATTGAATTCTCGGCTACCACTCTTCCACCACCATTAATCACCTTCAAAGCCTCGTATCTCACTCGTTTGTGGGCCAAATTGCGCGTTCTTGGTGTCCACGCGTAGCTCTTGACCTCCTCTACATAGAAGTACAAAGGATCTGGAATTTTCACCGGCCAAAATCAAGGTATGATCGAAAGAAAGCTACGGATTTAGGGTTTTCTACCCCATGTTCGACTTAGCCACTCAACCAGTTTGTAAATGCTATCCTCGACCTTAGACAATCATTTCAGTCTCACCACAGTTTGTGCAAGTATGGGAAGTCATAGAACGAAACCCAACCTCTCTGGTTCGATGATTGATGAGGAAAACGAAACCGGTTCGTGAAGTGCTGTTGGGTGCCGAACCTGTAACATCATTGGGCGAACCCGAGATCTCACGAACCAACCAGCCAGCGAACCTTTTCCCTTCGCCGAACCCTTGGCTTCCAACGAACCCATGCACAGCCCCAACCCTGGTTGCCGAACCTTGCCACGGTGCCATGTTGACGAACCCTACTGCCAAACCATGCAAGCCAAACCTGTTGAGTGGTATTATAGATGGCCGAACCTTGAGTGCACACCATCATCTCACGAACCCTTGACTATCTCCTTAGTCGAACCCTATACATGATGACTAATCAGCCGAACCATCTTTAGAACAAACCTTAGACGTGGCAGGAAGGTTCGCTGCCTTGGAGATCATTTCTTCGACGTGTTGATCAGACCAAACCACCGGCCCAAGCTTATGACCAAATCTTGTTTTGTTCAGGCCCACGTTTAGGTCTATAACCACCTGTTATTTGATTTGGTTCAATAACAAACACATCGGCCCAATAAGAACCCTTAACCGGCCACATACATTCTCTAGGGCCCATAGCCACTGTCCGGCCCAACGGTCTATTGGGTTCGGTCCATATCTCTAAGCCTCGGCCCAAATCAAAAACATAACAAGCCCATGACAATGGATTCGGGTCACGATTAATCAAGTGGGTCACACACACATACAACCGGCCCAAGGCTCACCTATCATTCGGCCCATATGAATTACAAGTATCAACAAAGACATAAATTTCAAGTTTTCACAAGTTAACAAATACTAAACAAGTGGACATGAAAACTTATAACAGATAATTTAAAACCTTAAGTTAAAGGAAGTAGTTGTCAAAAAGTCCATAACATGTGAACAGGGCCAAATGAAGACCAAGATTTAGACTCACAAGTGTTAGTCAACATTTGGGCTAACACGTACATGCGCACAAAACCTTACAATTTATATTTATAAGTTATATACAACATGAAATCAATACAAAATCGTGAACACAATCACAAGAACAACAAAGAGCGCGTGCATTCTTCTTTTAAGCTAAGTCAACCCTACAACAACAAGGTGAGTTCATATGCCCCTTTTCTTTAATCTTTACTGATTTTAAACTCTCGGGGCTGAGAAACATGCTTTACTTTTATTTACTTAAAAGTTATGCTTAACATATTGCTATTACATTGATTTTAGATAATACTTAACTGTTTATTATCATTTATCTTTGTATGCATGCTTGTATGATCATGATATGACAGGATTATCAGATGAACAAAATAATATATCTTATTAGTTCATCAACACGTTGGAATAACATAGTTATAAGATTTTATCTTATAACACTTAGTTATTTTTACATAAACAGACATTGGAACAATCACAGGAAAACATATGAATGATACAAAGGTATTATATATCTTTGTAATAACATTCGTCACAAGAGTTAAGTAAGTGTAATAGGACAAGTCCTTTTAACACTTAGCTTTACAACTCGACACATATTACAAGAGAACATTGAACAAAGAATGATAATCATGATAATGTAATTTCATGATAACAACATCATTCACTCAAATAATTAACATAAAGTAATAAGACAAGTTCTTATTTAACTTTGTTAATAACACGATGAACATATGACATTGAGAACAATAACACGGATGAACACAATTACAATTAGTTACTATTGACCTGTTGTATTATATCACTACAATCATGTGCCATTTGTACAAGTTTATCATGTAAGCCCCTATAATTCGCTGACCAGTTAGTTTGACGTGACTAAACCGACGATAGCATAGTGGTACCATAGGTTTGACAAACCTCTAGCTTGCAGGGCTAGTATGTTGATCGTATTGATTCATTGGCCGGTAACGTATGGCCGGTGACAGGGCGACGACAGTCAGGGTCTGGAAAGCGACACATGGTGATATTAATCTGCAGTGATAAGTAATTAATCCATCGTTTCTCGTTGACTAGTAGACTGACTAATGTATATTCTCGTGTCATATTACTAGTAACGGTTTCGATGAGGTCCATGGGTTTACAAAGTGGTAGAGATAAATCGGATGCATTGAAATCTGATTACGTGATAACTACAAATACATTATCATATTATTCTATACATGACATTACAGGTGATCAAGAATGAGATAAACATGTGGAATGGGGATGGAAATCAGTAGTTGTGTTGCAAGTAATGTGGAGTTCTAGTAGTGGTGTGGTGGGATGTTGGCTAGGGCTTAGTTCCCTTACATATGCCCTATATATAAGAATCACTATTAGGATAATATAGTAGTTGCAAATATAACTATTGAGGAGCCATCGGGAGGACAAGTGAACAAACAACATACAAGTAACATAATTATCATTGTGAATGTGCATGTGAATGAATCAAGGTTTTCAATTTACTTACTTATGAACTCACCAACCTAGTGTTGACTTTGTTTAAATGCATGTTTTCTCAGGTGATGAACAGGTGTAGCTACTTACATGCAAGGATTAAGCTAGAGGACTTTTAGAAGACCTAGCTTTATTTTGTGTTGCATGCTTTTGGTGACAAGAACAATGAATCATCTTTTGTATATCTTGTACATATACAAGATATAGTTACATTGATTCTTTTGATAGATTTACTTGGTTAAATTATGAACAGTACATTGTAATTTAATCTTATAATTCTATATCATTGATGTGTTAGCATTTCTTATTATTTATCATGTGCTATGTAAACAATCTGATCATTTGATTATCACTCAAGATATCGCGCCCCGGGAACCTTCCGCCCGACGGGAAAACCCGATCCGTTCCCGTCGGCCCGGGGTGTGACACTCCCCCAAACATTTCCGTACATCAATGGGAATATCATCAGGTCCACCGCTTTCCTCCTACCCATCCTCTTGAGGGCTGTAAGAACCTCTTCTTTGGTGATATGTCTACAGTAGTAGTTGTTTCGAGTTGTTCATGTATTCATGTGGTTCCATTCACCTTCTTCTTGATAGTTGGTCTTGTTGAAAAGATCGTTAAAGTATGTCTGCCATATGTCCTTAATTTCACTCTCTTTTACCAAGACGCGTCCATCCCCTCCCTTTATGAACTTAACCAGTCCCAGGTCCTGCCTCTTTCGCTCCCTAGCCTTTGCAATCTTGAACATGGTGTGCTCTCGCTCTTTAGTTTCTAGGCCTTTATACATCTCTACGTAAGCCTTGCTTTTAGCTTCTGAAACTGTCTTCTTTGCGTCCCGCTTCGCTTCTTTGTACCTCGTCTTCAGTCGTGCCCTCTCTTCGCTTTCTATACACCTGACAAACTATCTGAACCTTTGTTGTTTTTCTCTAACCTTGATTTGCACCTCGTCATTCCACCACCAGGACTCCCTCTGCCCGCTTTTGTAACCTGTCGTCATCCCCGGTGTCTCTTTTGCTGCTCTAGTCACCTTTTCGGCCATTTCATCCCACAATCGGTTTGCGTCTTTGCATATACCGGTATGTCTCCGTTTGAGTACCTTTTTATTGAACAACGTTATCTTTTCTCCCTATACGGCGCCCCACTTAATCTGAGGGTTCTTCTTCTTCCCATCTACTAGCCTCTAATGCATAATAATATCCATTGACAAGAGTTTATGTTGCGACGCCACAGTCTCTCCCGGGAATACCTTGCAGTCCCACCACCTGCCACGATCGGCTCTTCGCATCATGAGGTAGTCAATCAGCATTTCTCGTCCTCCACTGTTGTACGTGATCAAATGGGAGTCTCTCTTCTTAAAAAAGGATTTTATGATGCCTAGGTCATGAGCCACCGCAAACTCCAAAAATGTGACCCCACTCTCGTTTCGGGATCCAAAACCAAAACCCCCATGGGTCATGGGGAAACCGTCTTCCTCCTTCCTAATGTGAGCATTGAAGTATCCTCCTATACACTTCATCCATGCAGTCCCAAAACTCTCTCCTTTCATTCTCTCCCAACCCAACTTGTGGTGCGTAGGCACTCACTACTGCTACCGCTCCTCCCCTATCACCATCCTCAGCATCATGATCTGGTCATTGTATCTTCTTACTTCCACCACTTGGTCCTGAAGTTCTCTACTAACTAAGAATCCCACTCCATTCTTTATTCCATTGGATCTTGAGTGCCACAACTTGTATCCGTTATATTCTGCTCCTTTTGTTCCCTTCCACCTTGCCTCCTGCAGACATGCCACTTTAACTTTGCGTCTTCTGAGTGCATCCAATAGATCCAAAACTCTTACAATAAGTGTTCAAATGTTCCATGACCCTATACGCAAAATTTCCCCCGTCCTCTTATACCCTCTACCCGCACCTCTCCTCCCTGGACACGATCTCAAAGTATCATAATGTGCTATCCCGTCTATGTTGGCAAGTGAAAGATACAAGTCTCTGCAAGAACCAATAATACACACAAAATAAGTCTAGACAAGGTGTGAAAGGAAAAAGAGAGGAACAATCTCACAGGGGGTTTCCACTCCATCTTTGCCAATAATACACACAAGGTGTGAAAGAAAACTATGGAGACTTAAATGGCCAAACTTAAAAACTGAAAGTGGAAAGAAAACATGGAGGGACCATCTTTGCCAAATACCCAAACCCCCTTTCTTCTCCACCCAAGCTCCACCCAATATTAGTCCATGGGAACCCATTTACCCATTCTCGACCCATTTCGATATACATCTAGTTTTAATGGATAAATTCGATAAAAATTCAAAATTTAAACATATCCGAACATCATGGAACCGATATCAAGCTCCAAATCGTCGAATAAAGCTCAAAATCGTACGAAAGTGTAGCCTAAACCTTCAAACCAATCAGTTTTCAAAAAAATCTATATAAATCAACATAAAAATCAAATTAAACTCATCCTTAGATGCATTGTAGTCCTTCGAATCTTTCTGCATACTCGAAATCAACTCACAAACACCAAGGATCACGAAATCAAGATATAAAATCAAAGCCATTCGTCGTTCTCGGTCCTCTATTCGAAAACCATCAAATCCTAAACAAAGGTCAATGTTTAATACCTCTCTATACTTGATTTTAGGTGCTTAACAAAAGCCCCATGCCTATCATCACTATCGAAGTCAAATTCGATCGAATTTGATGAATCTATGAACTAGGGCTCGTAGATTATTAGGTGGAATTGGGAAACCTGATGGGAACATGTTAAATCTAATTCAAATGGAAATCCCATTAGGCTGATCCCCTTAGTCGACTGGTTACCACCCCGGGGGTTTCATTTAATGGTTCAGGTTCTAATCCGGCTTGAGGCGGTTTTGGAGCCAATTATTTTTAACTTTTAATTTAAAACAAATTTTAAATTTTAATTAGAAAATTTTTACAAATAAAAACTTATAGTTTTAGTAAGTAAAACATAAATATTTGGTATATATAAAATGATAATAAATAATATTATTTAGTTTAAATATATATATATATATATATATATATATATATATATATATACCACAAACAAAATACGAAGAATTACAATTAAGATTTTATTGTTAAAAAGTTTTGTAAATATTTTATGATAACATTAATTAAGGTTTTATTTAAAACAATAGAATTTTAAATTGAATAAATATTAATTTATAAATTTATTATATTTTAAGTTATTTTAAAAAAATACTTATAAACTTTACAAATTTTATTTATATATTAACTTTAATGTTTTGAAGTTAAATGTAATTCATAAGTACTTTATTTTATATAATCTATATTAAAGACGTTTAAAACTTTATAATAACGTATAAATAGAGTTTTATGTTAAACAATGAAACCTTATTATTAAATCTAACACTTAAAATATAAATATGTTTTAAAATAATATTTTGAAATCTTAATATCGTATTAAAGTTATTTATTAATTTTAATAACCGTTACAAAATTTTAATAATTATTCATAGAAATATCTTACAAAGTTGTTTTAATAAATAAATAACAATATATCCATTATAATAACAAACTAATATATTATTAATTGATCTTAAATTGTTTATGATTTAAATTAGTTAACATCAAAATCTTTTCAAACTATTAAAAATAACTATTACGATTACTAATTATTATTATTTTAACTTATATATTATTAAACAATAATTATTTTATACATATGATTTAAACTTTAATAGATTGTCCAATTTTAACAAAAACCTTAAAATAGTTTAAAGTGGTAATACATACAAACCCTTTTAGAACAAAAACAATTATAAACTTTTACACACGAAATACAATTACACTAACCTAGTTGTGTTAGAAATTCCATAGGAAATCATAGTTGCATTATTTTATGTGTGATTGAACAACATAGGTTGATTGGATTGTATTTGATTACACATTTATCATTCATTTGCAAAGGCTAGCTTGTCATTCAATGTGAGTCTTCATAGCCCCTTTTTATGCTTTTATTCTTTTTGGGGTGAAACATGTAAACTCGTTTTAAACTCTTATCATGTGAAACAAGTTTGATAACACATTACATATTGGATTTTAGTTAACAACAAGCATTGATCACCCTTAGTTACTAGGATAGATCTATTGGACCGGCCATCCCACTGTTGTTTGATTTACCCTTCGGGGGAAGCCCGTAGTGATGGTTTCTAATTTTAAACTTGGTCAAACGGTATCTGATAACATTAGTTGATCTGCTTTAGTTAATGATTCAATTATGTTGTGTTCATTATGCTTTCACATGTGTTATACAACATTTGTTATGCAATTTATTCAACTATTTTTGGTGTGTGTGCTTTAAACCTGTGAAGCTCACCAACTTTATAGTTAACATTTTATTTTAAACATGTTTCAGTTGCAACTGCTAACTAAGCTTATTTTAATGATCTCATAAGAGCTTGGACCTAGTTAATTAGTTAGGTTTATTAATATGTAATTTTGTAATGACATTGAATGTATGTATTTAGAATTTAGTACCCTGTGCTTATGAACAATCTACACTTCGTGAACTCCCCGATGATTCCGTCGTTGGTCGGGGTGTTACAGATTGGTATCGGAGCCTCTGTTATAGAGAATTAGGTTATTAAGAATGAAAGACCTAGACTATAACCATAAGATGCCTTAGTTTGAACTCCGGGCCGTGAATTGTTATTTGAACTCTATAGTTGTCATGCTAGGCCATGAATTGTTATTTGAACTCTATTGTTGCCATGTTAGGCCATGATCTGTAGTTTGAACTCTGTAGTTGCCATGATAGGTCAAATTTGATCATGTGACTACGATGTGCTACTTGACTATTTATTTGATAGGTCAAATCTTTGAACCTAGTTTAGGATGCCTAATATGCACACACTAGACTTAGGGTTCTAAACTTCTTGACCCCTTTCTTACGTCTTGCAAGAGGATCGTCACCATGAAGACTGCTTTTAGACTTCTAAGTCTATTTAAATCTTTGAATCTCATCAATAGTCTTTACGTTCATATCAGTAAGTAGGAAACACATACGATCTGGAAGGAGGAATACCTGTACTTTGGGGAGTTCTGTCTAGGAAAGTATTTCGTATAAATCAAAATCAACCAATGGACCTGTTATGCTTTCCTAGGAACCTTTGGAGTGAGTATGAACCTATAGGATAACAATTCGTTCATAACAATACGAAATCAAACAAAAAGGACTAAAGTTGAACAAAAGAGTCTAGAAACATTTTTAATTACAAGGATTTAACTTATAATTAGTCAAAATTCGTTCATAACAATTGAGGGAAATTCGAAATTTGAGTTAATACACTATAATTAACCGAATTAAATCAGTTTTAATCATCACCTTAATGATGATTAAAAGCTAGCATGCGTTATTGGGTCATTAAACATCAAATTAAATCCAAAACTTAACCCAAAAGTTGTAACCGTCTCTAACTACCATCAAATCTGTATTTCTTGACCATAATTCATCAAATTGGACTCTCTAATCATCTAGTTGGCATCATTAGAGGGTTAAGAACACATCAGTTTGATCCTAGAAGTCTTGAACATAAGATTTGGTCCGAGAAACAACCGAACTTCACCTTTTAGTCGATCTCCTTGAATTGAACATCAAAACAGGTAACAATTTACTCCTACACATTCTAAAATGGCCGCTAAGAGTAACCCTATGTCGATTTCGGCTTTTAACATCGAATTATATGAGTTCAAATCCTAGGGTTCTTAATGAAAAACGTTTTGGGGATTTTTATTCAAACGAATTTACAAATCAAATTAAATTATACAGTAAGCTTCGTGATATCCCATTGAACGAAAACTATGATAATTTCCTACAACAACAACGAATTAAATGATTTTGGTTTCTAGGGTTTATCATATGAACGAATTGGGAGTTTTCATGTTATTCAGTTCAAAAATCAAATCAATTTATATCATCGGTTTCGCAGGGCCTAGATTAACAAAAACCCCATGTTAATTTTGTCAAACAAAACCGAATTGCACATAAACCTATTTCATGTTTAAACCGAAAAAAAGGTTTTGGGGTTTTATAAGTAAACAACATTCAAAATTCAATCAAAATACACAGATAGTTTCGTTTTTATGCAAGGATGAAAAACCCTATAAGATTGAGGGTTAACAAGTTCGAATTCGGCTCAATTGATTCGAGAATTTGGTTGTTCGAACCCGACCTAGTTCGGGACTGATTTGAGGTGTTTATCCAAATCACTGGGTGAATTAAAATCACCCATGGATGCGCCTGCACCTATGGAACCATAGCCCTATGGTTGCAGGCTCATTGGTCATCGAATCGTGGGTTAATTGGATCCTTATGGGATCGGTTAAGGATAAACAAAGGGGAATCAGCCGGGTTGTGGTTAAAATCATTTAAACAACAATTTGTTAACGAAATCTGAAGTAGAGCAGTTGGTCAGATGTGTGTGTTTGGTCCGGGAGGTCTAGGGTTCGAACCTTACCTTCACCGGTTTTTGAAATTAAATTTTAGTATTTTGGGTATAACTAATTCATTTTAAATCCGTTTTAATCCGTTCAAGTTGCGTTGGAACCATAATGGAATTTCTAACAAAATAAAACAATGAAATTTAGATTTTGACTTGAAAACATAATCGCGTATAATTACGCGTGTTTAAATATAATCATACATACGTATACGATTTAAACAAATGAATTCGAAACTATACGTACTGTTGTATGAACGTTTCAAACAACTTAATATACGTGTCTTGACACGTATGTAACCACAAACAAGATTTGGACATTACGAATAACACAACGTTATTGTAATAATACAGATTCTTCGTAGAAATTAATCTACGTGATTTCGCGAGCATTTGATCATTCGATTCACATTCAAAGGTGCGTACACGGGCTCTTTTTACTTTTACTATTTTGGGGGAGAAAACATGTGCAATCAAACATTTTAGATACATGTCACTTGCGTGAGTTAGCTATTTACGATAAGTGCGAACACAACATTACAAGTCCTTACATATCAAACAGTTTAGTTGGGGGAGAAAACATGCGCAATCAAACGTGGTAGTTGAAGATAGATCTATTGGGTTTGACAAACCTCACTTGGTAGATTGTAGGTCTACGCAGGTGTTTAACTAGCCAAATCAAACATTACTATTGTTTGTCCTAGACAATAGTGGAAAGGCAATTTACATTCTAACAGTCAGCTTCGGTGTCGACTGCTTATGTAAATAGTACAATAGCTAGCTATCATGACTATGAATGTGTGATTATGTTATCTGCAAATATTTCGTTTCAAACAGTTGTTCAAACATTTGTGATTACATATTCAAACCTGTGTATGCACCAACCTTTGTGTTGACTTTATTTGCATGTTTTCTCAGGACACTAAAGCACAAGTAAGGAAGAGCAGAGACTAGGATGTTGAGTCTCATGCATACATTTTAATTCAAGTGTTTTGGATTTGATTATTTAAGACTTTGAACTTGTAATTTACATTTCGCAAACTGTTATGTTTTGTTATTGGTTTTCAAACGCTTCCGCAAACGTTGAAACTTTGATATTACAATTTAGACCAAATTTATGTTTGAAAAGCATATAGAAGTCTTTCGTTATGTCTAATGCCTGAGATCCTGGTTTGTCACGCCCTAAACGGTATGATTCCGTTAGTTGAAATTTGGGGGTGTGACATGCTATACTATGGGTGTTTGCTAGGTGCCGATGATAGCTACAAAAAAAAAGGTTAAAAGATTGATTAATGATAAAAGGTAATTTGGATTTAAATAATCCAGATTTTATCAATTGGCCGCTGTAGGTTCCAACTATGAAAATCCCAAATAACAGTCTGTACTTTCGACATATTTACCTCTAGCGGACTGCAGTAAACAAAACTAATGGCGTTAACCTTTTTTCTAAATTCAAACAGATTTTTGAGGGTTTTTACTCAGATGGGAAATACGAGTTAAATGACGTATAACTTACCTAGAAACGTTGTTCTAAATTTCCCAATTTTGGCGTTTAAACTTTTAATTCATCAAAGAAATCATCAAATTGGTAAATTTGGAGCAACGTTTCGAGGTAAGTTATACGTCACTCGACTCGTATTCTCGTTCTGAACAAAACCCTAAAAATCATTTGAAACTCAAAAAAAGTTAACACTGTTAAGTTATTTTTACGGCAGTCCGTCAAAGGTAAATATGCCAAAAGTATGGATCGTTATCGGGGATTTTCATAGTTGGAACCGGCAGCGGCCAATTGACCAAAATTTTGGATTATTAAAAATGGATTTGCCATGATAAAAATTAATTTGCTCCTCTCTCTCTAAAACTTGCAAAGAGGTTGACAATTCCAATGAATGTTCATTATTGCAATAAATCTGAGAATTGAAAAGTATTTTTCTTGGTTCCAATGTTAGGAGTGTGTGTAAGTCGGTTTGGGTCAATTTTTTCTCGGTCAAAACGCAAACCGAAATTTTGGTTTTTGGATTTTTAAACTCGTTTAGGTTTGAGTTTTTCGGTTTTTATCTTCTTAAAACCCATTTTGGTTCGGCTTAGGTTTCCCTTTTTACGGTTTCTTACTTTAGCTTAAAATTATGCTAATAAGAAAACAAACCAAAATATTGTATTTGTAATAAAAATATTTGAAGTGCAACGCTCTTTAATATTTAAAAAACATATACGTAAATATTTAAGTTTAGTAAAAATTATACTCTTTTTGGTATCCTAAACCTAAAAAAAATAATAAAAATATACGATTTGAAAGTTAATATATACACATACTTATGCATGTATTCAGTGTTTTCGATTTTTCTTTTAGGTATAACCAAACCCAAACTTTCGATTTTTTATAAATCTTATACCAAACCCGTCGGTTTATATTTGGGTTCCGTTATTTCGATTTGGATTTTTTGGGTTGTGGTTCAGTTTTTTCGATTTTATGCACACCCCTAACTAATGTCATGATAAATTATTTGAAGCAATTAATAGAATCGTAACTTGTATATTGACTTTTCTTTGGTTAATTTTTTAAATTTTAAATTAAATATTTTATTTATATAAAATATTTAATAATTAAAGTTCAAAATACTAAGGTTTTGTGTTCTAATTGTCCATTTATTTTAAACAGTCTTGAAATGCTAAATTTAGATTTTGTGTTTTGGTTAGTCGAATAATTGACACTACTAAAACACTCATATTTCCTACAAATTTTTCCGACAAGATACCGACAAACAAAAATTCCTATAATATAGCGATGATTTTCCGACGAAAAGTATTTCACTAAAATTTCCTACATTATTCCGACTAAATACCCACAAAAAGTAATTTCGTCGCTAATTGGTTGCTAGTTTTTGTTTAGTTCCGACAAATTTCCAACAAAATTTAGTATAATGATCAATTAATATAATTTGTTTAAGTTGGCGGAAATTTGTCGGAAAAATGGATTTGTTTCCGACAATTTTCCGACAGGCTAAAAAAGATTATATTAGTTAGCTGTATTAAGTGTTGTTTTTCAAGTTTTGTTGGAAACCTTCCTGAAAGTTAATAAGTTTTACGACCACGTTCCGACAAAGTAAAAATTGTATATTATTTAGCTTTATTAAATTACTTTGAGTATAGTTGGCAATTTTTACCCATGTTAAAGAAAATGGGTTAGTTTGGGTAAACAATTGTAGTATAATAGGTTGAAATGAGTAATATCATAATATTGAATGGGTTGAGATGGGTAGCACTTAAACACAATGCGGGTCAATGGGTAAACAAAAAACCATGTAAATGCAATGGATTCAAACATTCAAGAATGATTAATAACATATTTGATGAGAAAATCACTAAAAATAATCCAAGTGAACTATTTGTTTACTTATAACATATCTTAAGTTAAACTAAATTGATGTTTTTTAAGTACAATCCATTTAAACCCGAACTGATTTTGCTTAAAACCGTTCTAACCCGCACTCATCTAACCCGAACCCGTTTTGACCAGTTACCCAACCCGACCCGACCTGACCCGCTCATTTTGCCAGGCATAACTTTTAGACAAGATAGTAGAGATGGTTTTCAATTTAGTTAGAAACTTGTCGGAAATTGGTTTAAATTTCCAACCAAATTTCGACAAAAAAAAATTATATTGTTTAATTTTATTAAATTATTTTTATAAAAGATAATAGTGATCATTTTCAAATTTTGTCGAAAATTTGTCGGAAAATGGATAAAATTTCCTATAAATTTCCGACAACTAAGATATTATATTATTTAATTGTATTTAATTAATATTGGAAACGAAAATAGCGATAGTTATAAAGTTTTGTCTGAAATTTGTCGGAAAATGGATTGCATTTCCGACCAATTTCCGACAACTAAAAATTTTATATTTTTATATTTTTTTAAAATTAATTTTAGAAAATACCATAGTAATGATTTTCAAGTTTTGTTGGAAACTTATCGGAAAATGGGTTAAATTTCTAACAAAATTATATTGTTTAATATTTAAATTAATTTTAGAAAGGATAATAATGACAACCGGATACTTTAATAATTAGAAATCGTTGATATTAGTAACATAATATTAATCATCAAGGCAAGCTCGTAGATGTATATATTAACTTCAAATGCTAAATTTAGATTTTGTGTTTTGGTTAGTCGAATAATTCCTGAAATTATCATCGTTACCTATACGTTTTGATATTTAAAACTAAGTCATTATAACTTCGTATGATTCTCTTCTAATATTATAGTCCGTCACGAAGCGCAGGTTACTTTACTAGTATGTTTTTAATTTATACTTATAAACATGGGTAGAGCTAACTAGAGGTGAACAAAAAAATCAGTTTCAGAATCAAAAACCGAGGGTTCTATCTAGGACCGATTCATATTCGATCATACTTGTCGAGTCATGCCCGCTTCTTGAAATTATTCCTCAATCTGTTTTGAAAAGATCATAGCCATTATATCACTATTTCCGGTGTCTTGTTGACACTTAAAATCAATGTTTTCATAACTCCAGATAAGGCGTTTAGCAAGACGTCTCGCTAGTCACCATAGGCTACCCACATAGGAGGGTGGGGAAAGCCGTCCTCCATGATTTTTTTTTCTCATTAGTATATATATGTTAAAATATTGACCGAACTCCTTAATATTTTGCAATTGTACCCCTTAAATTTGCATAATTGGAATTGTGATAATAATTTAAGTCATAGTTGTACTTGTTTTTTTAGAAAAAGTTACTTAAAAAGTCTTCGTAAATGTTGTTTTAGATTTCTTTTATTGGAACAGCAGTTGAAGCACAGAGTTCAGTGACTGAGTATCTAAACCTCAACCTTACACTCATGCTACAATTGCAGTGGTGCATTTTTCAGTAACATTAGATAGGTTGCAGCGGAGGCTCCACCCAACCCTCTTGACGGGCCAAGTTGGTTGGAGTCAAAGACTCATCAACCAACCGCACCAGGGAAAGCCCTTTTGGCACAAACACAAAGCCGGGTAGTAGCCCGGTCATGCGTCATTGTCATGTTTCACAAAATTTTGACAACAATGGGAATTGAACCCACAACCTCCAATAGGAAATATTGTTTTATATATATATTTCAAAAAATAAAACCTCGTATAAATCAACTTTATATATATTGTATTTTTATTATGCTTTTATATATTAAAATTAGTTTGATTTTCTTTTTAAACATGTCTCGTCCATATTCGACTTAAGCCGACCTGAATAGAAGAGAATTTTTTTTTATATAGTGATCCTCAAACAATCATAAAAAAATTATGCCCTTTATAAAAAAAATTCTTGGTTTGCCACAGCTAGTCACTCATTGGACTTGACTAATAAAAATATTTAAACAAATATAATCATGTTAAAAAAATATGAAGGGTTTGATGTTCAAAAAATATAAGTGACGTAATTGGTTCAAAATAAGGTGTTCAAGCCGTTCTGAGTCGAATCGGATGGTGGTCGGACCGTTTTTTCTTCCAAAATCTAAAGATTAAAACATTAAAAACAAACTGTGTATTTTTAAAGTTTATTTATGTTTGTTTAAACATTAACTATATTTGTTTAAATATTTTAATAACCGTATCTTTTTGCTGGTATTTTTTAAGTATTTATAATGCCATTCGGTTTTTTAATCCAATCTAATCGGCCTGACTAGGGAAACTCTAATACGTTCGATTTACATTTACAAAAAATGCAAAGAGGAAATATGAGAGAAACTTATAGGTTTTGCTATGCTATCTAATGTTAACACAATTGAAATTGTGATGGTAGATAGATCACAAGTCAACCTATAGTTTGTTATGCATAATAATATTTTATAATCTTCTCAGATTGTAAACGTGTACTAATCATAGTCATATTATCACACGTTATCAGCACTAAATCCGTTGCAAAAAGGGTTATATAATCGTTCTCAACAGCTAAATTGTTTTCATAGAAATAAACAATCTCTTTTAATATATAAGAAGCATATTATCTCATTCCCTCAAATTTGCTCAAGATAATTTTCGAAGATGGTTCACTCACTTTTGTTATAAGTTACCGTAATACTAATTTTATATCTTTATCCTCTTTCTCAACACCCACCTGCAAAATTAAATTTTTTTCTAGTTTTATGTCTTTTTATAGTTTTAACATTTTATGGTATCGCGGTACTTATTGATATACATATGGATTAATATTTATCTTATTATTTGTTTTAATCATTTTTAGCAAGAAAAAACAAAATGTAAAATATTGTAAAGCTTGAATTCTCAGCTTTAAACATCAATGGATAAAATTACATGCCGTGGAC
The DNA here is from genome assembly GCA_009363875.1 of Mikania micrantha. Classification (NCBI taxonomy): domain Eukaryota; kingdom Viridiplantae; phylum Streptophyta; class Magnoliopsida; order Asterales; family Asteraceae; genus Mikania; species Mikania micrantha. The sequence goes on along the minus strand of CM018693.1, from coordinate 2,112,407 downwards.
AACACATGTAAAAGGCCTTTAAAATCAATGGGTGTTTTAGAAACAATAAGCATGAACAATATTTGTTTGGAATAAGAAAAAGCAAAATCAGATTTTTTTTCTTCACAAACATATTGATGGGATTTTACAATTTGAATACTCAAATTGTGATGATCCATGTGTTTTATGGAATGATTTGCAAAAAAGATTTAATTATCAAAGAGAAGTTTTACTTATAGTTATTATAGATGAATGGTCAAAACTAAAACTTCAAGATTTTAAAGAAGTGAATGATTACACATCTGCTTTGTTCAGAATATGCTCAATACAACGAGGTTGTGGCCATAATCAAAGAGCTAGTATTTACCACACCCTACAAAATGGAAACCACGTTGACAAGTTCGACGAAGCGAATACTGAGCTAAATAACTTACATTTTTACCTAACTTGGAGATTTGAACGAATATATGTTATCTACATAAATATTGTAAGAATCATGCATTATCTATTTAACCATACTAAGTTATATATAATTAAATTTTCCTTTTGCGTAGAATAGTTAATGAATATCTTATTATTTTCGTAATATCTTATTATTTTTCATTTTATTTGAAGAGTAAAATGAACATAATGGAGCACTCGTTCAAATAAATGATGGAGATATGTGTATAGAGGATAGTGGTGCTACATACTCTATTCTTAAATCTAAAAAATACTTTCATGTATTGAAACCAACAAAGGGACCATTAATACAGTATGAAATGTAAATTCGCTTTTACCAATTGGTACAAAACTCTTAATAAAGAACGCTTTTGTATCCTCCAAAATCGAAAACCTTATTGAGTTTCAAGAACATATACCAAGTTAGGTATGACATCATGTCAACTACTATTAAAATAAGAAGCATTTGTGCATCATGAGAAAAGATATCATATTGGAAAAATTACCAATGCTTAATTTTGGTTTACATTATACACAAATAAATGTGTCTCAAGCACATATGATAGTTAAAGAAAAATGTTGTGATCAAATTAACTTTAACTTATGGCATGATATACTAAGTCATTTAGTGGTGTACAATGATGGAAAAATTATCGAAAATACACATACATCCATTAAAAGATCAAAAGACCCCAAATAGATAAAATATCATTATGTGTATCTTGCTATATTAGAAACTTATTACAAGGTCTTTACCATTAAAGATTGAGCATGAATCTCTTGTATTTTTTGAAATAATTCAAGGTGATATGTGGACCAATTTATTCATCATGTGGACCATTTAGATACTTCATAGTCTTGATACACACATCTTGCATATGATCTCATGTTTCTTTATTATCAACTCGTAATGTGGCGTTCGCAAAATTTCTTGCTCAAATTATAAAATTACAAACATATTTTCCTCATTATACTATTAAAAAATGAGACTTGATAATGCGGGTGAATTCACATCAGATGTTTTTATGATTATTGTATTTTGGTTACATTCTTGTTGAACAACCGGTTGCTAATGCACATACACAAAATGGTTTAGTTGAATCGTTGATAAATCGTCTGTTATTAATAGCCAGACCATTAATAATAAGAACAAAATTCCTGTGTCTATTTGGGGTCATTAAATTTTACATGTTGGATCATTAATTCATATGAGATCAAGTATCACAAATACTCTCATATACAACTTACTATTGGTCACGAGCCTAACTTTTCTAATTTTAGAATTTTTGGATGTGCATTGTGTTGGATATTAGATGTCCGATTAACGATTAGTTCAACGTTGCTATGAAAGGTATGATCCAAAGAGTTACACTTTGGATGGCAACGACTTGATGTTTGATTGTTAAAACATAATATACGATCACGAACTATCGGTTTTAAGGAAATTTGGTGATATTATTATTTGTGAAATAATAATCGATGAGAATTAATTATAGAGATAATTAATTCAATAAACAAATAAAGTTTTGAACTTTATTATATGGGATTGTTAATTAAATATTAATTAATGAATTGATAATTAGTTAAACTTTAGACATTTAATTAAATGTTACTAACTAATTGTTAGTTAGTATTATTTAGAGAGTAGTAATTAAATGGTTTAATTACTAAAAGAGATTACCTAAATGTAAAAGAAAATGTGGGAATTTCAATTTTGAATTGGTAATTCCTAGATCATAAAAAGATGGATGTATTTTTTACTTTAAAAGTAGATCCAACCTCCCACATTTTTGTGAACAACTCTTTCACTCACTCTTCATCTCCATTGGAGCCGCCAACCATCACCACCACTAGGGTGGTCTTGTGGCTGTCGTACACCACCACCACCGAGCCATCTAGCCGGGCCGCACCAAGTGCTTTATTGGTGCAAGCAGGCCGCACCAAGGGGCAGCGACCGGGTTGCCATAGGGCCAAGCCGAGGGGCCAAAAGGAGCCGCAGCAGGGCTGCCTTGCACGAGCCAAGGCCACCGAGCCGGACTGATGTGTTGTAAAACACATCTATTTTTCCATTTGTTTTTGTTAAGTTTCCGTACAGTTTTATTCAATTTTAGAGTCGATTTAAGCTGGTGCTTCACATTTCTGTAATTTGATGCTTGTAGGTAATAAACACGTATATTTGGTGCTAAAGTACAATGAAACGAGCTCACGGTTGGGTAAGGACAGACCCGGAAACAAGAAAAGAAGAAAACTGAAATCTGAAACCTGTCGCGCTACGCTAGAGGTGGGAAAGACTAAAATGCCCTCACTTAAACCCCTTGAGCTACACAACAGATTTAGAGGTATTTGTCGCGCTACGCGACAGACTTAAAATTGCAGAAAATCAGTTTTAAGCCAAAAGGTCGAAAACCGAATGGAGATATACGTTTTTGGACGGCTAGAGGCGACTAGGAGGACGAGGAAAGGCTATTCTAAGGTGAATCAAAGGTTGGGAAAGCATAGGATCGAAGAATCAAGGCCTAGGATCAACGATATCGGGTTTTCATCATTCGGTTTACTAGGTTTCTTTGTTTCTCTTTGATTTTCATGTTTTTACTTTACTTTAAACAGATTATGGGTTGTTTTCATATGATGTTTCTTGGCTAAACTTCTAGAACTACCTAGGTTTTGATGATTGCACATGTTTGACATTCGTTTCTATCGGTTTTGGATTATGTTTATGTGATGAACTAATGATGTAACAAACTTGATTTGGATTATTGGATGTTTATGTGTGTCTATGATTGTTTATGGATTGGTGATTTATTCCTCGTGTGCCTTGTTGAATGTCTTTCATGTAATAGGTGCATGCTAGATCAATTACTGTGTGTTTTTGATTAATAGATGGTTTACTACGTACGAGTTTACCATAGGAGTGATTATCTTGATATAGATATATTAGATGTGCAACCAATCTTGATAGCCGTGAGGTGAGAGATTGTCGGTTTGTCTAGGGTGTTAGAATTGCTAGTTCAGAGACTTTGTGAGAAGATCTTTCTAGTTCGTTTTACATCCGTGTTTACCGAATCCAATAGGAAAATCCGAGTTATCCCTTTCACTTAGATGTCTGAGACTTTCGTGCTGTGAGGTAGATTGTCTAACAGATACATTTTGAGTATAATTGGATGACCTGTGAGGGAAATCCATTCAACTGGTGGTTTAACGGATTTTAGGACTCTTAGTTGACAATCCTTGAAAAGGGTCGAGGGTGCTCTAGGTTTCCTTTGTGTTTAGTATTTTAAGATCCCGGTATCACATCATTTCCATTACCGATAGATCTTTTGTTGACCATGTGTAGGATTCATGCCTAGGTAGTATTCTTTCTACGTCTTATCTTCGTTTCAGTTTAGTGTTTTCTCTTTAGTCTTTATTTAAGTCATTCTTAGTTTTGTTAGAAAACCCCCCTTCCTTAATATTATTTTATTTAAGTACAAGTTTTGTATAGATAAGTCATAGAGTCTAGTTAGTACATTCTGTAGAAGTCTGTGGGTTCGATATCCGGACTTGCTTAGGCTATACTATCTTCGATAGGTACACTTGCCTGTCAGTAGCTTAGGTTTCAAAGAGTCTAGATTTATTACTTTTTGTTTATTTTAGAGTCGGTTTTTAGTTAGTTTTATAGCTAAGCTCCGTCGACATCAAGTTTTTGTCGCCGTTGCCGAGGACTTCTTAGTCGATTGTGCTTACTAGTTCTTGTTCTTATCTGTGCGTATTTGTGTTTATTTTGTTTTCAATTTTATTTTGTTTTGTTTTGTTTTATTTCTTTTTGATTGATTTTTGTTTATTTGCAGGTTTGGTAGTGTATGCCACACTTATGCTCACAAGGACCGCCACCTGAGCTTTCATTACCATCAAGGAGTGATTCACGGGAGCTTTTAGAAGGTTCTACTAGCGAGGTAAGTGCTTCTACTCCAATTCTGCTATTCACCAATAGGCTACTGCGGGTTTCACGGGACTTAATAATCCCATTGCTGTGCCAAACATCGCGAATGAAAATTCATGGCAAATACCCTCATACATCATGACCGCAATCAACAATTGCCAATTCAATGGTCGTGATGATGAGGATGCTCCCGCCCACATCGCCCGTTTAACCCGCATCTGTGGTACTTTCAATCTTCAAGGTGCCACAGTTGATGCCATTTTTCTTCACATTTTTCCATTCTCCCTTGCGGGAAGAGCAGCCACTTGGCTCGACTCACACCCTCCGGGTACTTTCAGAACCTGGGCCGGCCTACGCGATGTTTTTCTTAGAAAATATTTTCCATCCGCGAAGGCCGCCCGTTTGCGCGATGAGATCCACTCTTTTCGTATGGGACCCGATGAGCCATATTACCTTGCTTGGGAGAGGTTTCAAAATCTGCTTAGCAGATGCTCCCAGCATGGTCTGTCTGAATGGGACCTTGTAAAGAAATTCTACAATGGGCTCACATATGAGACTCGTGCCCGATTTGACACTTTCGCAGAGGCCACCTCATGGGTAAGAGGGATGTGGCTGAATGCAACGATCTTTTTGAGAGTTTTGCTCAGGCCGAGTATGAGCAGCTGTCTTCAAATAGGAATTCAACTCCTATTACTAGTTCTTCCTCGTCAATGAGGGGTGTTCACCATGTGAACACGGACACTAGTGTTGCTGCTGCTCTTGAGTCTTTAGCAAGAGATGTTAGGGATTTAAAGATGAGAGTCGATTCGGTGTGAGATTTGCAGAGGTGGTCATGCCACGTCTGAGTGTTTGGTGAGCCAAGAGCAGGCTAACTACTTAGGAGGGTAGGGTAGGTTTGGGCACTCATACAACCCTGGATGGGGAAATTCTCAGAACCCCCAGCCTTTTAGATCTTCAGGTAACCCCCTGGTTTTCATTCTGGTTATCCTTAGAATCAGGGACTTGGTCAAGCTCCTAGTGGTAGTAATCAGGGTAGCACTTCGGGTGGTAGTGGTAGTATGGGTAGGATTGAAGAATTACTGACTCAGCTAGTGGCTAAGGATGCCACTACATAGAAGATCCTACATGAGCATGATGTCCTCCTCAAGAACCAGCAATCCGCGTTCTTGGATTTACAGCGAACGGTTGGTGACATAGCCAAACGGTTGGATGAACGGCCCCGAGGCCAGTTCCCGGGTCAGCCCCAAACCAACCTAAACGCCCATGTTAAGGCGGTCACTACTCGTTCCGGAGGAGGTAAAGGTGAGAGATTCATACCACCGGTGCTGGTGGAAGTTGAGGAGAGTGAGAGGGTGGTCCCACCGGTTGATTTAGATGAGCAGGAACCAGTGGATGATGAAATTGAGATGGAGACTCCAGAGAGGGTGCCCATGAGGCGGTGATCAAATGAGTTCCCGGGTCAACCCCAAACCAACCCAAACGTCCACTTTTTGTTTATTTTAGAGTCGGTTTTTAGTTAGTTTTATAGCTAAGCTCCGTCGACATCACGGACCATGTGTCGAGCCATGAGCCAAACGCAGTTTTGGACTAATCCGGAGTTTCGTAGGACGAAATCCGAACTCGGGTGATCGTAGTGAGTCAACTAGCGAGACTGTTGCTCGATCCATCGTGTGGATTTGAAACCGCTTCGTAAAAGGTCAATTTTTAAAACATCCTATGGTTGTGTTGTTTGAATTTAATTGTTGTTTGAACCGTTTGTAACTGGATCCTGATTTGAGAATTGTTTCGATTACGAATCGAAAGGTTATAAAACTTAAATGCTTCCGCTGTATTAGATCTGATCTAAATGTTTAATCTGGTTTTGTGAAAACTGATTTGATCAATTAATGTGATTAATTGAATCTGATTAAATGAAAAGTAACCTAGAATTCCCAACAATATGTTCCTATTGCACCACCATAACGCAGAAAAATGGGTCCCCAAAAAAGGTTGGGAATATATATTTGATATGAAACAAATTTCATTATAAGATATCCTGAACCTTTAACAGTTTTCACATCACGTTTTGTTGATTGTCACTTTGATGATGCAATTTTCCCAACTTTAGGGGGAGGACATATAATTAAAGAAGAGAATGTATCATGCTATGAACTTTTATTGTTATATCTTGATCCAAAGACAAAACAATGTGAAACGGAAGTACAAAAGATAATATACATGCAAGATATAACAAATCAATTACCTAATGCATTTACTGATACAAAACGAGTAACAAAATATCATATACCAAGTAAGCAATTAGACGAGTCAAAATGAATGCCGGTCAAGATGGGTAATGATGGATTTTAAGAAAAATTAGTATGGGTCAAAATAGATCGCTTTTTTTAACGCAAAGGGTCTAATCGTGCTACCTTCAGTTATCCAGGCGGTTTTAATAGGTCGCTTTTAAAATACATCAATTTAGTTCAAAGTTAAAATGAATTATAATAAAACAAATACTTTTTTTAAATATTTTTGTCATCAAATATATTATTAATCATTCTTAGCTGCTTGAATACATTATATTCATATCGTTATTAAGTTACTCACATTAACCCGCATTGTGTTAAACGGTTACCCATCTTAACCGATTATATGTTAATGTTGACCATTTCAATCAAAAATATAATACTTTTACCCAAATTTATCCATTTATCATGATATGGGTCAAAATTACCATTAGGTCTACAAAAGACTCATATAAGTTCAGTTTGATTATTGTTTTACAGGCATTTACATATTTTTACTTCTTAACTTGTAAAATTACATATTTCCTCAAATTGTACATTCTACATTAAAAGTTTGTACCTTAGAAAAATATGTAATTTTGCAAGTTAGAAAGGAGAAATATGTAATTCTCCCTTTGTTTTAAAACCAAATTAATGCAAACCTCAATAATTACAAGCCACGGCTCAAGCCACACGGCTCAAACACCATCACCAACTAAGATTCGCTCCATCTTTCAGGGTGTTATATAATAAAGAACAAGTTTTCCTGCAACTTGGCAAATCAAAACATATCATGTAAAAACATTCTTGAAAAAATCTAACATATCGTGTAAAATCAACAAAACCATGTCTTCTCCTTTAGTCCTCATGTAAGACTGGTAAAACAGATCTAATCGTGTTGTAACAGATCACATGATTAACACAAGTATCAAACATGAAAACGGCTCATTTAACTACTTCATATCTCATATCTGTAACTTTTTTTATGTGTTTTACATATCAAGAAAGATAAATGATAAAGACTAGGCTTTATATTTTAATGATTTTTATAAAAGTATAAAATTACATAGTGAGGTTCGTTTCATGATGCAACCAAAAAAACGTATATTTTATTCAGCTTAACCTTTTATATGATTGTAAACATAGTTAAAAAAACCATCATATGTACACACAACTTGTGCACCCTATAAAACTGACATCATATCCAAAAAGAATTAAAGTGATTAGATTCAAAACTTCAAATAATACTTAACTACTTCTGTTACGCAAGAAGACCATTAAGCAGCGGCGACCCAATATCAGAGTTGCGTCTTCTCACTCTACTACCTGCTCGTTGTTCAGCCCTGAAAAATAATAAACTTTAATTTTGCAAAATAATATTTCAAAAGTTTAAATACACATATTCCTTGGAATTATTTTAAATAATTTTATGGAATAATAGTGTTTCATAGGGGCATGTTTGTTTCAGGACCAATAATATGTTAAAAACCACAAAAGCATACAGAAAGTGCACAACATAATGAGAAGTGGTGAAAAAGAGAAACAGAGTCAGTTACATAAACATATTAGCCGTTCAATGTGAGACTAGCTCACTTGCTAGAGGCTTTGTCTCTTATAATAAGAGGTCACAGGTTCAATCGCATTCAATGGTGTAATTAGTTCGGTATATTTTAGGAGAAGCTTAGCTGTTATAAAAAATATAAACATCTTGCATATTACATTAAAAGCAAAAGATACAAATACATTATGGCCTGCTTCCCAATTGGACTGCCGAGGACGCGGTCGTGGCAACCGTAGAAGAGGGTGTGTCAGCAGTTCTGGGGAAGGGATCAAAATACCAACTTCCATCCTCAGAATTCACATACTAGGCCTTTCTGGGCTTCTGGCCTGCTTCCCCTTACACCCCATGGACTTCAACAACAGCGGGCTGCTCTATCTCAAACAATTCTCATGCTTGAAATGGTCATCTTGGGCCTCGGCCCAATCAAGCTCATCATGCAGCCTATGCTCCAACTGATATAGAACAAGCTCGCTACACCATGATGCTCAACCAACCAGACCCTACATTTTACATGGACACTAGAGCTACACAACCATGACAAACAACCAAGGTAATTTTCACTCATTTTTTAATATTAAAATCCTGCAAGAAATTCTTGTTGGCAATGGTTCTACTATTCCAATTATTGGACATGGCAAACAAACCCTACCCTCACCATTGCCACCTTTTATCCAAAAAAAGACGTCCTATATGCACCCAAATTAATTAAAAACCTCATTTCCGGTTCGACGGTTTACAACCGACAATTCTGTTTCGATTGAATTTGACCCATTAGGGTTTCATGTGAAGGATAACAAAACCTGGATCCCTATCCTTCAACGAAACAGCAATGGTGACCTATATCCCCTGTTGCTCGGACCATGAAGCACCACCACACCATCCACTTTCGCATCTATTTCATTTAGGTTATGGCACCAACGTCTCGGGCACTCGAGACAACCTTTATTGCATTCATTAAAACATTCCAATTTTATTGATTGTGGTACTTTAAATAAAGATATTTGTCAATCGTGTGTTTTTGGTAAATGTATTATTAAATTACCCTTTGCTAAATCTAATAGTCATGTTTTTAAACCGTTTGACAAAATACATAACGACCTACGGACATCTCCCATACTAAGTCCGGGTGGTCATTGATGCTACTTATTGTTTCTAGATGACGTGTCTAACTTCTTTTGGACCTTTCCCATATTACAAAAGTTTACTCTACATTTTTTCAATTCCACAAACACATTGAAACAAAATTTGAAAAGATGATAAAAACTCCTCAATGTGACAATGGTCAAGAATATATTAACTCCTCTTTCAACAATTCATTTCTAAACACGGCATGCTCTGTCACCTTTCATGCCCTCACACAACAATAACAACAACCACCACCACCTTACCGGTATATTCCCACTTTTCAGTAGGGTTTGGGGGGGAAGGATAGATACAAACCTTACCCCTATCCCAATTGGGAATTTGGGATAGAAAGGTTGCTCCGAAAGAGTCCCCGGCTCAAAGTTATCGTTTGAAGTTGATCATCTCAACGATTTTAACGTTATGTTTACAAAATAATTTAAATAACGTTAAAATTAGTGCACTTTTCATGCCCTCACACCTCATCTCAAAATGGGAAAGCCAAAAAAAAAGATCCGCACCATTAACAACATGATTCGAAGTTTGAACACATTTGTCTCATACTTCTCTTCCCACTTACTTTTGGGATCATGCTCTTCACACGGCTACATATTTAATAAATATCTTCCCATACAAACAACATAAGAAATTCTTTATCATCGCAACCGTCATATGATCATCTTCGTGTTTTGGGTGCCTTTGCTACCCGCTCACACCCTCCACAACCATTCACAAGCTTGAAAACCGATCATACCCTTATATCTTTGTTGGATATCCATCCACTCACCGGGGATACAAATGTTTCAATCTTCAAACAAAACAAATTACAATTTCCCAACACGTAGTTATTGATGAAACAACATTTCTTTTTGCAACCACCATTTCACTGCCCCCCACCTATGATTTTCTAACTACTAACTTTCACCCTATCTTCTGGCCAAACGTACACTCTCAGCAAATCAGATGACGCACATCAACTCCCTCCCTATCACACAACACCGTCCCACAAACTTCCTCTCCTTAAGCATCACCTGTTCACACACCACAAAACTCCCCCTCACAAGCCCTACCCGAGCCCACCTCCACAACCAGCCATGCCCAACCCACGCCACACTCTACGTCAATTCATCCCACCTACTACCCTGCCATACCGTCCCACTCAAACCCAGACAATTCTACAAATCCTACCTAAACACCTTTAAATTCTAAGTCAGATCCCACCCCATCACGGTGTATGACCTCTTGATCCACTAGTATATACTTGATTCAGAGATCAGTTATGCGGTACAACAAATTTGCATCCATGAGTGTGTACCAGAAACGGATCATTGCAATGCACCCAAAAGAATTATCCATTACATCAAGGGGACATCCTCATTTGGACATACACTGGGTACTTAATTTGATCCATCCTTATTCGCATACACGGATGCGGATCGGACGGGTTGCCTAGATACCGTCAATCCACAAGCGGCAACTGTGTTTACTATGGGAACAATCTCATCTCTGGTCATCAAAGCGTCAACCCACCATTTCTCAATCTAGTGCAGAAGCTGAATACCACGGGGTAGCTAACATGGTTGCAAAAATTTGTTGGTTACGCCACTTACTACTCTGATATACTGTGATTGTTTTAGCACCATTTAACTAACAGGCAAATCCAGTTCAACATCAACGCACCAAACATATTGAACTTGATATTCATTTTGTTCGGGAACATGTTCAACGAGGTCAAGTTCGCGTCCTTCATGTTCCATCTAGACACCATATAGCTAATATTTTTACGAAAGGATTGCCACAATTTCTCTATGATGATTTTCATTCTAGTCTCAACATATGGTCCCTTCCCGCTTCGACTGCGGGGGTGTAATAGCAAAATATATTAGTTAAAGATATATTCTCCTTAGATTGCTCTCAACCATTTGTAATTAGCCAAAGATAGACGTGTATTATGGTATATATATTATATGCATAAGAAGATTCGGCAATCGAGAAAGCCATTCAATTATTAATCTTAGCAATATTAACTACAAGACTGAATACATAAGATAAAATGCCTAACTACCCCTTATGTCAAATAGAATGCGGCCATTTTTCGTCATTTTATGCATTATTTTCTTAAATATTCAGAATTTATCAAACACTCAAACAGGGTGATTCACCTCTACTTTCAGAAACTTGAGATTGCTAGTTGAAGTAATTCCTATATGCATTCATAAAGTATAGGCATCATAGAGACCTTACACTAGTTGACTGGAGCTCTACAGAACTTGAATCCTCATTATCCTGCATGTACAAATTTGTAATTTTGTCATAAATTCAATGGCATGAGTTTGAATACAAAAAAGTTATAAATTTTAGGCTTTAGATACCTCAAATAACAAGTCCTTTCTCGTGATCATGCCTATCACACGAGAAGCACGTGGAACTACAAATATATGCCTCAAACCTAACTGACGGAACAGATTATAAACCTGCACAATGCTATATGAATCAATAGGAGATAATTTAATAAAATTTTCAACAAATAAGATAATTATTCTGTAGTTGATAAACATAAATTGTCGCGTTTAAAATTGAATACTTAGACTGTAAAAAGAAGCACCCTTTTTGGTCATTATATCAATTACGTCAAAAGTAATTGAATAAGTAATTATCCGATTATTACAGCTTCAAAAAACATCCAAAACAGTATCTCCTATGGTTATATGATTATGATCATTCCATATCACATAATTAGAGTCCAAAACATCTGCATAATAATCTATGTTACAGGATTAGATAATCACCTTTGTTAGTGACATATCTTCAGGGACAACATATGGTGACGGATTCACAAATGGGGCAAGATCTATGTACATTTCCAAATCATCAGGACTCAAATGGATGTCATTTATTGATAATCCTTTGCTTGTAACAGGTTTCACAAAGTCACTAAGATTGTGCCTGCAATTAAAACATTCAATATTATTAAACATACATGCAAATTAGAATGTTCAGTGAACCTTTTATATATACCTGATTGGTATGGATTGGCTTCTCATATCAACTGCAAGAGGGCTATGCTGAAAATATGCCTTCGACTGCAAAAGGACTAATAAGTGACTGCATCAAAAACAAAAAATACATATTAAATTACTTGGGTCATATTTCATTAGCATTTCATAGGTTGAAATAGGTCTAGACACAATTAAAGTTGTAGAGTTTATTGTTTTATACATGGGCAAGATAAGACCAATAACCACTGTTTCTCCGTTGCGTGACTCATCCACAACCTAAAAGGCATGTAAAAATGTAAAATTAAGCTTTTTGTAAAAACATTAGCTGACTTGAAATTAGGTCAAAAGTACAAGAATAAAATGACATACAGGAAAGCCATTGTGATTACTACTCCTTAGAATAGCCAACACATCAGCAACTTTTACAACACGAGTACAATAAGAAACCTATCAAACAAGACCTAACAAATTTGGGGGCAAACCTATTTTTTTGGGGGCACAATTTTTTCAAAATATACGTATATATAGAAATTCATTCAAACAAGACCTAACAAGTTGCAAATAACTAAAAGGAACTATACACATGATTTAAGAGGTACAAAATGTAATTCTCTTTTAAAGTATAGAAAATCATGCCCTTTAAAATAGGGGTGTTCATTGGTGTGGTTTAATCCGTTTTCCATTTTTTTCCCTATACAAAAACCGAACCGAATTCGGGAAGTGGTTCGGTTAGGTTTTGGTTAATACCGAATAAACTGATAAAAAACCAAATAAACCGATAGGAATCTAATTCAACCAAATAAACGGATCATAAACCAAATAAACCGGTTAAAAACCAAATCGAATTCTACCTTATATATGATTAATAAAATAAGAAATTTAAATTTGAATTAAGTTTAATCAGTTAACCAAATAACCTAATAAACCAACTTCAAAAAAAATTGGAACCGATGACCGAACCGAAAAACAAAATTCCGAATTCAGATACGAATAGGGACCGAATTCGGAATTTGGATATAGTTAGGAACATAATTCGGTTCTTTCATTTACGAACACACTCCGGTTTTCGCTTTTTTTGAACACCCATGCTATAATATTTGTATTTGTTAGGGGTCTTTTTTTCCAGCTCGTCTTGGGCAACTTAATTCTCAGGACCGCCCCTAAGTGTAGAAATAAAACATTGAATGATTTAATGCAGATAACAGGGAGCAATGTTGTAGAAAAATTAGCATCAATATCAAAAAAAAGAAACTTGCTTTCATTAAGCACTGATCTTGAGAAGGGGGGGATGTTGATCAATATTAGTACAGAGCTATGATTGGTTCCTTAATGTATCTCATAGTGAGCAGGTCTGATATTATGTTTTGCAACTTGCCTATGTGCTAGATTTCAGGTAAATCCAAAGAGTTCTTACATAGTGGTTGTGAAAAGAATTTTTAGATACCTTAAAGGAGCACCAGGTCTTGAATTATGGTATCCCATATATACAAACTTTCAGTTTGTGGTATATACTCACAGTGATTATGGAGGTTGCAATATCAGCAAGAAGCCAAGAAGTCCATATCAGGAGGTTGTCCGTTTCTTAGAACTAGAATTGTTTCATGACAGTGTAAGAAACAATACTGTGTCTCAACTTCAACTACTGTAGCAGAATGCATTGCTTGTTCAAGCTCTTGTGCTCAAGTTATTTGGATCCAGAACCAGATGAAAGGTTATGGAGTGGAATTGTTCAATACTCCAATACAGATTGACAACTCCAGTGCAATCTCCATCACCACAATCCGATGAAACACTCTAAGACCAAGCACATTGACATCAGATATCATTTCATCAGAGATTGTGAAGAGAAGAAGCTCATTCACATAGTCAAAGTTGATACCCCCAAACATAATCTTGCTGATCTCTTTACCAAAGCTTTTGATGAAGGACGTTTGAGATACTCAATTACTTCCATGAGTATGATAAATTTGAATAAGTAAAATCTTGTAAAAAGATCTAAATAAGTCCTCGGAAGATAAACTTAAACTTTCTTCTGATAATATTCATTATTCGTAAGAAATTTTAAGTCTTCGGAAGCCTTATTTATATCTTGATTCAAAAGAAGTCACACTTCAGAAGAAACCAATTATTGTTAGAAGTATTTATCTTCCGAAACATTGTTACCTTCGAAAGATTCATTTTCTAAAATACTGAAGACAAATGATCACATCAAGAGTTTTGAGTGCTTAGAAGAAAATGTCTTCCGAAGTACAAACATCTCTTACTTTCTATGACCAACTCTGATCCTTCTAAAGAAGTATCTTCATATGTTTAGTTAGAAATCTCTTATGAAACTTTCAAAGATCCATCGGAAGCACTACATTTGAAAGATAATTTGTTGTTCTGAGTGGTTAAAAATCCTTCCGAAAGAAATTTCTCATAATCTTGTCCTTACTTCCTTCGGAAGTAATTCGTTTGTGAAACTGCTATCTCGGAAGACCTTTTTCCTTCTAACAATCTGGAACTCAAATATTTAATGTGTCTCTATATTAAATGCTGGCATCCGAAGGAATAAAACCTCTCCCGCCCAATCGAATTCTCATCATTTCTCTCTCAAATCGACAGTTTCTTCTCAATCAAACCTTAAGAATCTCACATGGCTCTCCTTCCATTCAAACCTGCTCACAATCTTGTTGCGGTGTTATCAGCGGACAACATTGTTGATTTTGCTTCGATCATCTCGTTTCTTCAAGGGGAGCAGGTATTTGTTCATTCTTACTTCTCACCCTTTGATGTATGAATCGCATCACCAACAGTTTGGGGGTTATTGTTCTATTGTTTCCTCTACCAATAGTAAAACTTTGGTTGCTACCATTGATGCTCATCCGATTTCTATTTCAGTGGAAACCATCTGTCGGCATCTTCAACTCAATGATGCAGATGGGAGGGTTTCGTTCACTAAGGATGAGGTAGCAGTGACCTTTCGGTTAATGGGATACAAAGGTCTTCTTCCTTTAACTACTTATTTGAAGGGTAGAGTGTCCTATAATTATAAGTATCTCATACATGTTTTGCTTCATTGTCTTTCAAATAAAACAGGGGGTTAGGATCAAATTCCTTCTGACTTAGCCTTAGCCATTCATGGATTGATCTCCAACCAATCCTTTAACCTTTCTGCTTTTATTTTCAATAATTTGGTAGATAATCTTTCATCACCAAAGTAATTTTGCATGTACCCTAGGTTTTTGCGACACATTTTTTTAATAATGAGATGGGTTCTACTCTCTCACTGAATGGGAATACATATTCAGTTCCCTTGGTTACTACCAAGGTTTTTGTGCAACTCAAGAAGACGAGTGCCCAATTCTATGGGACATTCACTCCTCTTATGCCATCTATGGAGCCTTCTGCTCATGAAGGTTACAAATATGTAAATCCAGGAGATACTGATCCCACACCTTCCACTTCCATCCCTCATCTAATAAAACTCACCTACAAATGCAAACGAACCCCTGAATAGCTTTCTAAAGTTTTCGAGGCTCCTTCTTATGCTCTTAAAAAGAAAAATGCCCAAAGAACTGATAGGGGCCTGTTCTGCCTAAGGTGCAAACCACACCTGTCATCTCACCATTGGATCTTCCTCTGGATGCAATGGCTGCCCCTTACCATCCTGAAAGCCCTCAGTGTATGTCACAAAACATACCTGAGAATATCCAAAGGGAAATCACCACAATGGAGTTTGCTTCCTTTGAAGCAACTTCCCTAGAACAAGGACTGTCTCCCGGGTCCATAGGTTTGGTTGCCCCGTCAGATCAGGTAATGGTTCGTTTTAACCTTCTAGCTTGATAATGATTGATTAGATCTTGATTTTGAACGTAATGATATAGTTAGGGTTATTGATTATTGCCTAGATGATGGCTAGGATTGATTATAAACGAAGAACACGATGTTTTAACAGGTAAATCCTTGTTTTGATCTGTTGTAATGCCCGGTTTGCATGAAATCATACTCTTGATTATAATGGTTTAAACCATTTGATTATGACAATGTAGGTGATGGGTTTGATTAATCTTTGAAATGCAAGGTTAAATCCAAGTGTTTCAAACTAATCACAATCATTAAAATACTCATTGGAACGACTATCTGATGTTTATGATAACAGTCAGATTAGTATGTTAAACATGGTTATTAAACCTATTCTAATGCTACATTGTGATATTTCATGATATTTGGGTAATCAATAACAAGGATTGATCATTCCTAAGCCATTAATATGTCTCGGAACTGTTTTAGCAATATAATCAACAACAATAACTATTTGGTTAATTCGAGATTATTCTGATTAATCAAGTGTGTCATCAACCTTGTATTAGGAACCTAATACAGTGTAGGTTCCTACATTATCATACATTGTATGATATAACATTAAATTAATCAATTAAATACTCAATATCGGTTTGATGACTTTCAAAGCAATGTCTTTGACATTGAACGTTCAGAAAGATCTAATCAGTAAGTTAGAACATAAATAACTCATTTAACATAAATAAATGCACAATGACCTCTCTATTACCAATTTGTGTGACATTCTGCTACTTGTAAGTTATTAGGTGAGTTTCGTACAACCCCTTTTATTTTTAATGCTTTACAAACATCGGGGTATTACTGTGGAACTTTTATTAAACATATGAGATGTATCACTATTATCTGCATGATTTCATGTGATTTATTGAGAACTTGTGGATTTCATGGGATTTTGAATGGAGAACAGAACTCTATCACAGTATCAAAAGTCCTCATTTTTGAACTGTATCTAGTGAACCCATGTGGGGCCGAACGATGAACAATGATAGTACTATCGGCTGACAACCCATTTGCTAGGAGCTGCAACTCCCATTGCTGTGAATGTTTGTTACCTGTTTTTAGACTTCTTAATGTTGTGATAGACATTACGACAATGAGGCACTAAGATGTTACCTACGTGTAGTATCTTAGAGAACAAGAAAGTCCGAAAGGAACTAGATACAGGTCCCATGGTTATCTGGAACTGAATATTTTGAGAACTTGTATAACATATCATATTGTTGAACATGAACTTTACGAACTCACCAGCTTTGTGCTGACGTTTTAAACTTAAACATTTTTGCAGGGAGACAGTGACCCACCGGGTGAGGCAGCACTCTAAACGCTTGTAATTAAATAAATCAAATAATGTAATAAACTTAGTTTATACAATGTAATGTTGGTTGTGATTACGGCATCCTTGTAATATATTTACTTTAAGTTAATCTGTGTGTTGTGATACCGGATCAAGTAAGTCACCCCTAATCTCTGAGATATCACCACTATGCTTCCGCAATCTTCTCAGAGTGACGAGTGACATCATCTCAGGTGACGAGAGGTGGGGGTGTGACAGGGTGGTATCAGAGCCATAGGTTATAAAATTTAGGTGGACTTAGAGACCTAGACTATAACCATAGGCTCGAATATTGACACAGAGAGCACTGAACATGATTAATGAAAAAAAACTTGTTTTGAATTAAGCCAGGATAATCACGTGGTACGAATTCCAGCTATGAGTGGCCAACATAACTGAAATTCGCAACACGTGTGCATTCTAGTCTAATTTAATCCAAACAGAACAATAATAACTATAAGGACGAATAGTTGCTTTGAGATAGGAAGAGCCATGATATCATGTTTATGTTGAATATTATTATTCAATATTTATTCCATGATACTGATCAGAGATTTTCATACGTGATAATTGATGATACGCCTAGCTCTAGTTTGAGATACTTATGACTCACCTGACTCTTATGAAGCAGTTGAATGCTCTAGATACAATATCATCACTAAATACCTTATGTATGAACTATTTACTAATATCAAACTTGTATGAACTATAACTAGATAATAAAAGAAAACTATGTGAGAACATTACTATATGAGAACATTTCAGTACGAGAACATGTCTATTGCCGGTGTGGCAACGTATTAAAGAACTGTATGCGAACATTTTTGTGTGAGAACATTTCGGTATGAGAACTTATCTGTGTCCTTATAATAATATATCAAAAGCATGTGAATGACATATCTATATCACAGTACTGTGAGCTGTGTAATATTCTAACATGTTTTTGAAATAACAGGGCTATGTATAACTACAAAATTTTGCGTGATTTTTGTGTACTGAGAACATGTTTGAACTATATCAATATAGTTATACTATATTTTATTATAATCCCATTTCAACATAAATTATCAGTGTAACTGAATATGGTTGAAATTATGTGATTCAAAGGGTTATATCTTTAATGTTCTTGAACTGATCTGAGTTTATCGGCATGTGAGCAGAACAATGGCTCCATAACGCGGTCGACTAGCCAAGAACGCTTTCAAGAACATTAATAACCCTGAACTGAATCAAGTCCCACCTGTGAACATAGAATCAAATCTGGATCCACGTGTCAATTCGAAAATGAACAGGGCTCCACCCGTGAATGTTGAAACAAATATGGTTCCACCTACGGTTGCTAGTGGATCTGAACTAAATGAAGCAACGATAGCTCGAATTGTAAATGAGCATCTGGTGGCAGTTATTCCAGGTATGTTGGCTCAATATCAGCAGAACATAGCTTCTAGCTCACGTGGAAGTCATATAGAGCGCAACATCATTGATAGGAACACAGAAATTTATACTACCACCAGTATGAACATAACAGTTTTAGATTCTCCACCACATGGATGTACATACAACTACTTTGAAACTTATAATCCTCCAAATTTTACTGGCAAGGAAGGAGCTGAGTGGTTGTTAAATATGGATCAAAGAGATGGAAACAAAACTTCAAATCAGCGAGTACTTAGAAGAGCACAAAGTAACATTTGCTACTTGTTCTTTTAAGGACTCAGCTTTGATATGGTGGAATGCCGAAGTAAGATTATTTGGTACGGCGACTAATGATGTAACGGGCTGGAAGGATAGGTGCGAAGAGTTCTTGAATCTTTCAATGATAGGTGCGAAGTGTCAGAATTATACGGAACGACTTCATGAACTCACATGTCTATTTCCTGACATGTTTCCTACTGAGCTAGTCTTGGTAGAAAAGTATATTCAATGTTTGGTTCCTCAAATTTGAGGAATGGTAGCTGCTGCCAAACTTACAACTTTAGAATATACCATTATCTTAGCCAATAGATTTACTGATGAGGCAATAAGAAATAGTACCCTAACAATGATAGATGAGGAAAGTTGTAGCGGTACTAAGATCAAGGCACCTAGTAACACAATAGGAACAAAAAGGAAGTTGGTTCAGAAAAATAAAACCAAAGCTCCCGCTGAGACTAGCCAGAGCAAACCAATCGTGAAAAAGTATGTTGCGGCTCTTCCAGAAAGAAAAGGATATACTGGGCAAGCGCCGAAATGTAACAAGTGTCCTTATCATCACACATGACCATGTCCTGAATGTACAAACTGTAATCGAGTCGGACACTAACCCAACCAAGCACCACGACAAACCACTCAAGCAAACCGGGCGTGCTTCAAGTGTGGAAGTCCCGACCATTTTGTGAGAAACTATCCCAACAATAACACAAAACAAGGCAACCAAAGCTAAAGAAAGAACCTTTTAAATAAGTATGAACAAAGACAATCAGGATGTGAACATTTCTGGTACGTTTCTTCTTAACATAACTACCTGCATGTGTATTTTATATACTGGGATAAATAATAATCTTACTTCCTTAGAATGATCATTTTACTTGCATTACCTGCTATGTACTTAGATAAATCAGGTGCCATTAAATTTGTTCATGGTAAGTTGATAAAAGCTCCTTACCTCCTAATATTATCTGAAATATGAGAACTTTCAGGTTAACTATAGAAATTTTAGATAAAGGCTTTATGAAATTTAATTTAGCACCTTGAGGAATATCGTTCCTTTTTGTAAAAGAAAACGGATAGTGATTACAAGATGTGTATCGACTACAGGGAACTCAATAAATTGACAATCAAAGACCGTTACCCATTACCACGTATAGACGATCTGTTTGATCAATTACAAGGCGCTATTTGATTTTCAAAAATCGATTTAAGATCCAGATATCATTAGTTAAGAATTCATGATGATGATGATGTTCCTAAAACTGCTTTCAGAACTCGATACGGACATTACGAATTTTTAGTAATGCCGTTTGGATTAACAAATGCACATGCAGTTTTCATGGATATGATGAATTGAGTTTGTAGGCCTTATTTGATAAGTTTGTGATTTTGTTTATTGATGATATTCTCATTGATTCTCGGAACCAAAAAGAACATGCTCAACACTTGAAATTGATTTTAGAACATTTGGTACGTGAGAAATGTTACGCTAAATTCTCCAAGTGTGAGTTTTGGTTACGGGAAGTTTGATTTCTTGGGCATGTAGTGAATGAAAATGGAATTCAAGTGGATCCCAGTAAAATTGAAGCTGTGAAACAATGGGAGACAACACGAACCTCAACTGAAATATCTTAATTCTTAGGACTCGCAAGTTGTTATCGCCGATTTATCAAGAACTTTTCAAAGATAGCTTTGCCACTGACCCACATTGACACAAAAAAATCAACCATTTATATGGGGTTCTCAACAGGAGGAGGCATTCCAACTGTTGAAACACAAATTCTGCAACGCACCTATCTTGGTATTACTGAAAGGTACTGATAATTTCACAGTATACTATGATGCTTCGCGTCAAGTTCTGGGGTGTGTTTTAATGCAGAACAACAAGGTAATTGCTTATGCTTCTCGACAACGGAAAGTACATGAGAAGAACTATACCACTCATGATCTAGAACTTGGTGCAGTGGTGTTTGCACTCAAGATTTGGAGACACTATCTACACGGAACCAAGTGTATTATATACACCGATCACAAAAGTATTCAACACATTCTAGATCAGATAATGTTGAACATGCGACAAAGGCGATGGGTAGAACTTCTAAACGACTATGACTGTGAAATTCGTTATCATCCGGTTAAAGCGAATGTCGCAGCCGATGCCTTAAGTCACAAGGAACGAGTCAAACCTTTACGTATAAAAGCATTAGGAATGACTATTTAAACTATTCTAATTCCTCAGATTAAAGAAGCTCAGCAACAAGCTTTACAAGCAACGAACTATCCTGCTGAGGAACTAAGGGGATTAGACAAGCAACTCGAAACTAAGACTAACAGAGTGTTGTATTTCAAAATCCGAATTTGGGTTCCTTTATTTGGTAACTCTAGAACAATCATCTTGGATGAGGCACACAAATCCAGGTATTATATTCATCCAGGTGCTGATAAAAGGTATAAAAGATCTTAGAGATTGTTACTGGTGGCCTGGAATGAAGAAACACATAGCAGAATATGTGGATCGATGTTTAACATGTCGCAAAATTAAGGCTGAACATCAACGACCTTCTGGGTTATTGTAAAAACCTGAGATTCCCATGTGGAAATGGGATCAGATCTCTATGGATTTCATCACTAAACTACCCAGAACATCATGTAATAATGACTCTATATGGGTTATCGTTGATCGCCTTACTAAATCTGCACATTTCTTAACCATCCAAGAAGATTATTCCCTGGATCGACTCGCTAAACTCTATGTTAAAGAGATTGTATCTCGACATAGAGTACTAATCTCTCTCATTTATGACAGAGATAGTCGGTTTATGTCACGATTTTGGCAAACTCTTAAGAATGCACTGGGCACACAAATCAATATGAGCACAGCTTATCATCCACAAATGGATGGGCAGACAGAACGAACGAATCAAACTCTTGAAGACATGCTTAGAAGATGTGTGATTGATTTTGGAGGTAGCTGGGATATTCATATTCCACTTGTTGAATTCTCATATAATAACAACTATCATCACTACAAGAAATTTGAGTGTTTACCAACACATAATGTACCTACATTTGTAAATGTGTAGGTAAATTACCTACACATGTGTGTATATGTGTGGATAATGTTTTATCATATATTTTCATAATACCCAACACTTAATATGTGTTGGTAATATGTTTTAGCTACACTTAAAATTGATGGAAAATTTGCCCCCAAAATTACCATCAAGTAAATATTTAATTGCCTACACATGCGGCAAAATTATGTTATGTGTAGGTAAATTATCTACACACATGTAAAAAAGTTAGATATGTGTAGATAATTGGTTATGCTTTACCAACACATAATTACCTACACTTGTGAATGTGTAGGTAAATTACCTACACATATGTGTATATGTGTGGGTAATAGTTGATCATATATTTTCATAATGATTAACACTTAATGTGTGTTGCTAATACGTTTTAGCTACACTTAACATTGATGGAAAAGTTTCTTCCCAAAATTTACCATCAAGTAAATGTTTAATTATCTACACATGTGACAAATTTATGTTACGAGTATGTAAATTATCTACAAAAATGTAATAAAATAAAATATGTGTGGATAATTGATTATGTTTTATCAACATAACTTTTGTTTTATCAACATATACTACATGTAAAGAATTGTGTTGATAAATCTAGTAAATAAAGTTCTATTATATTTTTTTTATAAAGACATGGCAAACGAAATAACTACAGATGCTATAGATCTTCACTGCAAACTCGCACCATATGCTATAGATCTTCATACGGTTGTGTATTACTTACGAAATTCTCAAATACGGTTTTCAATTTTGCAGTCTTCTCAAGCCCTAGATGTCCGTCTAACCCAATTCAACGTTTCAAGGTATTCTAAAGCCCTAAATATCGTTCTCTCCCAATTGAAGAATCAAATTGAAAAGTTGATGAAATTCTTTTGCAGTGATTTGAAATGAAGAATCGAATTCTCGTCTCTTCAGATCTCTATCCGACTCAAGCAGCGAACCATCTTCTACCTTCAACATTAGGTTTCAATTTCTAATTTCGTGAAATTAGTATGCTCCGTACACTTCTTATGCAAATTTGTGTGTTAATTAATTCAATTTTAGTTGATTATTTACTAATTGAGATCATAATTTGGGTGGTTCTAGTGGTTAATGATCATAACTCTCTGATTATTTAGTGAACATTGATACGAATGTTTTGTGTGTGTTCTTGTTGATATTTTTTAATTTGATATGAGTTAATTATATTAGTTGAATACGTAGATCTTTGAAAGCTACTGAAGTATATATAATTGATGTGCCTTTCTATGCTTGATTTATGGAACAAGCTTTGTGCTGTCACGAGCAAATAGCATGCATCAACCTCATTAAGTTGATTTTGAGAAAGTTTAAAAAGGTTGTTTGGATGGATGTTAGAGTTGATAATTGCAATTTAAAGGGGGCTGGTTGAGTTTGCTTACTTAAACATCTCTCGGATAACCATGTAATAAATTGTAGAAATTGAACCCTAATTTTTATAAAAACACTCGCATCAGACAAGTGGTGTTTTGTTTTTATTGAATGAATTTGTTTGTTTGCTTGAAAATATTTTCTTAATTGAGTTGGATACTTGGATATAATTCTATGAATGAATATGTGGGGTTTTACTTTCTTGATTGAGCTTTCAGCCTCTTTTTTAGGGCTAGACTTTGGACCAAGGCGTGTTCTTTTTGGAAGTTGAATAGTGGTAATGAGTTGTGAATTGCTTAAAAAGTTATGGGGTGGGTTGCAGACAAGTTATATTAAACAATAATCAAACCAAATTTATGGGCAAATTTGACCTATGAACCCACAAGATTGTGCTCTGTGTGCATAAGTAATTTGTCATATAGCTATATTTAAAGTCTTTTGTTTATTCATCTAAAATTAGATGATTACTGAACATGTTTTATTCAAATCACTTGAAAAAGAATCTGATTTTTTATGCATCATTTATAAGAACAGATAAAATTTAGAAATTGATTTCAATATGCAATTAAAATTTAGTCATTTTACTATTAGTTAGAAGTAAATGAGATTTCTAGAAGTTAACTTGAATTGTTTAAAATTTATGTTTGCTAACATGCTCAATTTAAAGGCTTTGTTGTATGCATCAATTTGTCTTCAATAATCACACAACTCTGACATCAACTGATCCATGTGAATGATGCCTCATGGATACGACATGACTTTTCATTTTATATATAAAACAAAAAAATATGTTAGGGGTTGATCGCCACCGAATGGGCATGAAAGAAGAAATCGTATTAAGATTAGTGTGCCATGCTAACAAAGTTGGATGTTTAATTGGTAAAGACAGATTCATCTGAACACACATCGTTCTGATATTTATTTTTGCTTTGGCATAACTTGCATCTTACTTAGATTATATTATAAAAATATTTTTTCTTACTTAACTTGTATCCTTTATTTGTTTTTTAATAAATCATATTATGAACATCGTTTTTTACTTAAGTATTAACCTCATTAAACCCATGTAACACACGGGTTATTAACCTAGTATATAATAAAACACTTACATTTTATCCAATAATATAAGAACTCACACTAATCTAGTAGTGAGCCTTTACACTTACAGATGTAAATTTAAAATTTGTTTTTGTTATCACATAACAATTAATAAGTTTGCTAAAAGAGTTATTATTTTTAACATTTTTTTTCTTTAACAGGAAGATATGATGAAGCTGAGAAACTAGCATTCGGTGGAATCAATGAGTGAAAAATCAATTCTTGAGAAGGTACTTGGACGAAACTTTGTTCGTTTGCATGGGTGGGGATGTGATCCAACTATTTGTAGTAGCACCACCAGTACGAATCCGAAATCTAAGCATCCTACTTACAATGAACTTATGGATGAAGTTGAAACACTGAAAGAAACATGTGTAATAATGCAACAAATACTAATTGAAAACTATATCATGTCATCTTTACCAATCACAACATGATTATCTCAAGGTGATACATCAAAGTGCGATGAAAATGCTGATGATCGAGCGTGCCAGTTTTAATATTTTTTCACAACCTGTAGTGACTTATGAATATCATATGTTTAGTTAGTTTTTATAACTAGTACTTTCCTTTGTAATTTGAATGATGATGTTTTAACATTTTCAATTAAGTTTGGTTATTTTGGTCACATATGTATCTATTTGCATTTGCGTATTTTGTTATTATTGGAATCCATTTGAAGATTATTACCTACACAAATTGTATATAATCTCTACAAATCATTATACTTCTAACAACACATATTAATTAGTTTTAGCTACACATATATGTGTAGGTACATCATGATGTATGCCTACACATAAGTGATGTGTGGGTAATGGTCTATCTCAACAGTTGCGAGGCAACACATCATGACACTTAATTTATGTGTAGGTAAAGACAATTAGTAACACATAATAGGCTTTTATCCACATATACTATGTGTAGGTAAAGACCTAAATTTCTTGTAGTGCATACTGATGTCGACGGAGCTTAGCTATAAAACTAACTAAAAACCGACTATAAACTAGACACAAAGTAATAAATCTAGACTCTCTAAAACCTAAGCTACCGACAGGCAAGTGTACCTATCGTATGTAGTAAGACAAAAGTAAGTCCGGATATCGAACCCACAGACTTCTACAGATTGTACTAACTAGACTTGAGGACTTATCTATACAAAATTTACTTAAATAAAATATTAATAATAAATGGGGGGTTTTGCTAACAAAACTAAGAATAACTAAACGAAAACTAAAACAGACGAACAACCAAAGACTAAATCAGAGAAGAAAAGAAGCACTACCTAGGCTTGAATCATATACATGCTTGACAAGGTTCTATCGGGGAAGGAACTAATGTGATACCGGGATCTTAAAATACTAAACTCAAAGGAAATCTAGAGCACCCTCGACCCTTCTCAAGGATAATCAACCAAAGATCCCAAAAGCCGTTAAACCATCGGACACATGGATTTCCCTCACAGGTCATCCAACTATTTATGAAATATCCACTAGATTATCTACCTCACAGTACAATAATCTCAGAAACACCTAAGAAATAACTGTTAAACAATCTACCTCACGGCGCGAAAGTTACAGTTCACTTAAATGCTAGGGATAATTTGGGTTTTCCTATTGGACTCAATAAACAAGATTTGATAGACAAACTAGACTGATCTTCTCACGAAGTCTCTAACCTAACCAGCTAACAACCAAGACTTATCGACAACTTCTCACCTCACGGCTATTGAAGCAGGTTGCACATCTTAATCGTCTAAATCATAATAAAACACTCCTATGAATCACTCGGCCAAAGCAACTCATCCACTAATCAAAAACACACAGTAATTGATTCTAGCATGCACCTATTTTGCGACAGACAATCGCCAAGACACATGAGGAACATAATATCAATCATTTAACAATCAAAGACATACATACACATCCAATATTCAAAACCAAATCTTTAAATCACAAATCAATCACATCATAGTGTTCCAACACCAAAATAAACCAAGTCAATCATGCATAATCATCTAACCTAGATAGTTCTAAGAGTTTAGCCAAGAAACATTGTCAAAACAAGAATCATAACAAGTTTACACAGCTTGAAACACATAGTAATTAGGAATGAAACAAAGAATGAGAAAACCGAATGGTTAACACCCGAAAACACAATACCGGGGCTTCAATCCTTCGATCTCTCGCTTCAAGAGCCTCCCAATCGCTTCCAATTGCCTATAGCCGTCTCTCCTATTCGATGATAACCTAAAAATCCCGTCTCCAGCCGTTTTAATGAAAAGAAATCGTTTTTCTGAATTTTTCCCCGCGTCGCGTACCGCGACACACACAGACACACCCGTCGCGTAGCGCGACGGGTTTCGCTACCCGACAAAATAGTCGGGTCAAACCCGCAATCATTAAAAAGGGTAAAATGGTAATTTCCACCTGTCGCGTAGCGCGACAGGGTTTCTTCAGTTCGTCGCGGTACGCGAAGGGCACAAAATCCAGCCTTTTCTTCTCTTTATCTTCGGGTCTGTTCTTTTTCAACCGGGAGCTCTTTTCTTTGATCTTTAGCACCAAATATGCATGTTTATGACCTGTAAGCATCAAATTATAGAATTGTGAAGAACCAGCATAAATCGACTCTAAAAACTAATAAACTGTACAGAAACTCAATAGAAACAAATGGAAAAACAGATGTGTTTTACAACACATCACATCCCCACACTTATCTCTTTTTCGTTCCTGAAAAAGACTTATGCAAAAATCTGGGATCATAGCTAGGTAAAAATGGTTTCTACAAAATCAAACTCATCAATTCAAAATTCAATGCTTTGGAAAAGATTGCAAGTATTTTTATCCCGTTAAACCCATACTGATTATTCTTGTCCCTCAATCATGGTTCATTAAGTTCATGTTCTACATTTCATTTCATTTGACCCACACTTAGGTATTCTAAAATCAACTCAATCCTGGATTCTAACTTTCAAGTCATCCTTACATATAAACAAACAAGAAATTTCTCAAATCAGATTTTTATAATGGAAGCAGATGAAAGCGTGAGCATTTTTCTTTTTATTCAAATTTTTTTTATTGAACTTAGCTTAGTGGTGTTTCAACCAGGCTGCAACCCGGCGTGTGACACATAAGTTTCTCGTCCAACATCTTTTCTCTTATTTTTCTTTTAGCTCAGCTCATTTGGTGAAATGGAGGCGCCATAAGACTCGGATTTATTCTCATAAAAAGAGTACTTATGTGCCAAACAAAAATCAGATTTTCAAAACTCTAATATGTTATTACGCAAAGACTCCTTTACAACTAGAAAACAGTTTCATCAATTCCAAATGCCCAAGATGTTTCCCATGAAAATCATGCATTTAATTAAGATTTTACCAATCCTACGGGATAAATACAATCAGTTGAGCCTACTCACATATCCCATAACCAAAGCATAAAACCCAAACCAAAAAGTTAACCATGAAAGAAACCATAAAATCTAACTTTCCTATCATTTCCCATCATGCTTTTTGCAACCAACTTAAACAAGGACAAAGAAAATCTAAGCTAAAGATGTAAAAACAAAGATAAAAATAAAAATTTTCAAAAATTTTGATTCAAGAACTTAAACAAACTAAAATAAAAATCAAAAACTACTTACTAAAACAAAATTTAAACTAAGTTTCCCATCCCCACACTTAAACTTTACATTGTCCCCAATGTAGAGAAAAAGGAAATCCAAAAGAAAAACTAAAAACTAAAAATTGAAAATGACTTAGCTGGTTGAAGTGAAAACTGTCGAATGCCAATCTTTCCACGTAGCTCCACAATCTACAAATCTGCTCCGCAGGCTACAAACATGCAAACAATATCTTCCAAAACAAAGATCAAACAAGCATCAACCCTTCCAAAACAATATAATGATATCCATGATTAAGTCCAACCACAAACCGACCTTACCATTTAACTAAAATTAATAAAGAAAAACAAATCAAACAGAAGAAAAATTAAAAACTAACTAGACATTTGAAAAACATCAATTCAATGCAACAAGAATGAACTTAGAGAACCTCCTACGGTGGTGAATGCAGTGTAGGATAGGTAAATTAAGGGTAAAATTTGAAAACTAGGGTTTTTAAACATTTTAAACATTCCAGGACCCGTCGCGTATCGCGACAAGATATCAAATGGTCGTCGCGATACGCGACAAAAGTTTGACCCGCGAAGTTGACCATATTGTCGCGTAGCGCGACAGATTTCTCTGTGGATGTCGCGTGATGCGACGGGGTCATTTTTCCAGAAAGTTTCTAGCATTTTCATGCCTTAGCCAAAATTTTCACCCCGAAAACACCAACACATCCTAAAACCATTATAAGGCAGAGAAAAACATACCTGGTGGCTCCAATTCATCTTTATGGCATCAAATCGATCAAAAACCTGCAAAACAAATCAAAACACACAAAAACAAAAGCAAACAAACGAAAATGAACACACGAAAAACTAAAATCTACAAACTATACACTTGGGAGTTTAACCCAAGAGCCCACAATCATCAACTCAGATGGGAGGATCCAAAGAGATCTCCTCCCCTACAATCTCATCAAGACCACAATCACCAACATCCCATGGTCCTCCTCTCATGACTTCATTCACACCTACATCATGATTCATTAACTCACCCTCATCTTTATGGACTAACTCACCACCGGCCCTCATAGACTTTGCTACCTTCAAAAAAACGCTCTCATCACCCACTCTAAAAGTGAGTTTTCCTTCATACACGTCTATAATCGCCTTGGCGGTGCGCAAGAATGGGCGCCCCAAAATGATGGGAACAGCCGTGTCTGCCTCCATGTCCATCACAACAAAATCCACGGGAAACATAAACCTATCCACTTTGACTAACACATTCTTCAAAATTCCCCGTGGACATTTACCCGACCGATCTGCCAACGACAAGGTCATGCGTGTTGGAGACAAATCACCAAGGGCTAGCTTCTCGTATAAAGAATATGGCATCAGATTGATGCTAGCCCCTGAGTCTGCCAGAGCATACCTCCTCACATCATCTCCAAACAAGCACGGGATAGTAAACATTCCCGGATCTGCAAGCTTTTCAGGAAGCTTGTTTAAAATCACCGCGGAACAACCCGCACTTAAAGGAATGTTGGCAACCTCTCCTAAACGGTCCTTACCCTTCAGCAACTCTTTTAGAAACTTAACATACTTGGGTATGTGCTGAAGGGCTTCAATAAAAGGGAGATTGATCTTGAGTTGTCTGAAAATATCAAGGAAGTGCCCGTATTCCTTCGCGTGCTTTTGATTAGTTAGGCACGCGGGGTAAGGAACACGGGTGAGATCAATCTCCGGTGTGGGCTTACACATGACCGGCTTCTTCCCAACTACCGGTTTCTCAACTAGAGACTCACTGTTAGGTGCGGTACTTGCTGGGATTAGCCTCGGTGGCACCCTCCCAGGAGTCTCCATCTCAATTTCCTCATCCACCGGTTCCTCCTCATCTAAATCAACCGATGGGACCACTCGATCACTCTCCTCAACTTCCACCAACACCGGTGGTATGAACACTTCTCCTCTACCTCCTCCAGAACGGGTAGTGACCGCCTTAACGTGGGCATTTGGGTTAGTTTGGGGCTGACCTGGAAACTGGCCCTGAGGCCGTTCATCCAACCGTTTGGCTATGTCACCAACCGTTCGCTGTAAATCCAAGAACGCAGATTGCTGGTTCTTGAGGAGAACATCATGTTCATGTAGGATCTTTTGTGTAGTGGCATCCTTAGCCACTAACTGAGTCAGTAATTCCTCTATCCTACCCAAACCACCACCAGCACCTGAAGTGCTACCCTGATTACTACCACTAGGAGCTGGATTATGTCCCTGATTTTGACCAGAATGAAAACCAGGGGGATTACCTGAAGATCTATAAGGCTGGGAGTGCTGAGAATTTCCCCATCCGGGGTTATATGAGTGCCCAAACCTACCCTGTCCTCCTAAGTAGTTAGCTTGCTCCTGACTCACCAAACACTCAGAAGTAGCATGACCACCTCTACAAATCTCACACCTGTCTACTCTCATCTTCAAATCCTTAACATCCCTAGCTAAAGACTCAAGAGCAGCAGCAACACTAGTGTCTGTGTTCACATGGTGAACACCCCTCATTGACGAGGAAGAACTAGTGATAGGAGTTGAATTCCTATTTGAAGACCGCTGCTCATGCTCGGCCTGAGCGAAGCTCTCAAAAAGATCATTGCATTCAGCCACATCCCTCTTACCCATGAGGTGGCCTCCTGCAGAAGTGTCAAATCTGGCACGAGTCTCATATGTGAGCCCATTGTAGAATTTCTCTACAAGGGCCCATCCAGACAACCCATGCTGAGAGCATCGGCTAAGAAGATTTTGAAACCTTTCCCACGCAAGATAGTAAGGCTCATCAGGGGCCATTCGGAATGAATGGATCTCATCTCTCAGGCGGGCGGCCTTAGCAGGTGGGAAGTACTTTTTAAGAAAAGCATCCCGAAGGCTAACCCAAGTAGTGAAAGTGCCTGGAGGATGAGAGTCGAGCCAAGTAGCTGCTCGCCCCGACAAAGAAAAAGGAAAAAGCTGTAGAAAAATCGCATCATTAGTGGCACCTTGAAGATTAAAGGTGCCACAGATGCGTGTGAGCCTAGCAAGGTGTGCGGGTGCATCTTCATCATCACGACCGCTGAATTGAGCATTATTAATAGCAGTCATGATATATGAAGGAATCTGCCACGAATTTTCATTCGGGATCGGTGGCGGTGTAATGGGGTTGTTAAGCCCCGTGAAACCCGCAGTGGCCTGCTGATGAACAGTACGACGTGCTGCCATTTGTGGATCAAAAGGCACGCGTGGACTAGAGTGAGTAGAAGAAGTAGAAGAAGAAGACGGTGTGTGCTCAGAAAGATCAACAGAAATGGGAGTAGAAGCACTTACCTCGCTCGTAGAACCTTCAGAAAAGTCCCGCGAATCGCTCCTTGATGGCAAAGAAAGCTCAGGTGGCGGTCCGTGTGAGCGTAGGTGGGGCATACACTACCAAACCTGCAATCAAATAAAAGCAAATCAAAAAGAAATAAAACAAAACAAAATAAAGATAAACTAAAATTGAAAAGCAAAATAAACACAATTATGCACAGATAAGAACAAGAACTAGTTGGCACAATCGACTAAGAAGTCCCCGGCAACGGCGCCAAAAACTTGATGTCGACGGAGCTTAGCTATAAAACTAACTAAAAACCGACTATAAACTAGACACAAAGTAATAAATCTAAACTCTCTAAAACCTAAGCTACCGACAGGCAAGTGTACCTATCGTATGTAGTAAGACAAAAGTAAGTCCGGATATCGAACCCACAGACTTCTACAGATTGTACTAACTAGACTCGAGGACTTATCTATACAAAATTTACTTAAATAAAATATTAATAATAAATGGGGGGTTTTGCTAACAAAACTAAGAATAACTAAACGAAAACTAAAACAGACGAACAACCAAAGACTAAATCAGAGAAGAAAAGAAGCACTACCTAGGCTTGAATCATATACATGCTTGACAAGGTTCTATCGGGGAAGGAACTAATGTGATACCGGGATCTTAAAATACTAAACTCAAAGGAAATCTAGAGCACCCTCGACCCTTCTCAAGGATAATCAACCAAAGATCCCAAAAGCCGTTAAACCACCGGACACATGGATTTCCCTCACAGGTCATCCAACTATTTATGAAATATCCACTAGATTATCTACCTCACAGTACAATAATCTCAGAAACACCTAAGAAATAACTGTTAAACAATCTACCTCACGGCGCGAAAGTTACAGTTCACTTAAATGCTAGGGATAATTTGGGTTTTCCTATTGGACTCAATAAACAAGATTTGATAGACAAATTAGACTGATCTTCTCACGAAGTCTCTAACCTAACCGGCTAACAACCAAGACTTATCGACAACTTCTCACCTCACGGCTATTGAAGCAGGTTGCACATCTTAATCGTCTAAATCATAATAAAACACTCCTATGAATCACTCGGCCAAAGCAACTCATCCACTAATCAAAAACACACAGTAATTGATTCTAGCATGCACCTATTTTGCGACAGACAATCGCCAAGACACATGAGGAACATAATATCAATCATTTAACAATCAAAGACATACATACACATCCAATATTCAAAACCAAATCTTTAAATCACAAATCAATCACATCATAGTGTTCCAACACCAAAATAAACCAAGTCAATCATGCATAATCATCTAACCTAGATAGTTCTAAGAGTTTAGCCAAGAAACATTGTCAAAACAAGAATCATAACAAGTTTACACAGCTTGAAACACATAGTAATTAGGAATGAAACAAAGAATGAGAAAACCGAATGGTTAACACCCGAAAACACAATCCCGGGGATTCAATCCTTCGATCTCTCGCTTCAAGAGCCTCCCAATCGCTTCCAATCGCCTCTAGCCGTCTCTCCTATTCGATGATAACCTAAAAATCCCGTCTCCAGCCGTTTTAATGAAAAGAAATCGTTTTTCTGAATTTTTCCCCGCGTCGCGTACCGCGACACACACAGACACACCCGTCGCGTAGCGCGACGGGTTTCGCTACCCGACAAAATAGTCGGGTCAAACCCGCAATCATTAAAAAGGGTAAAGTGGAAATTTCCACCTGTCGCGTAGCGCGACAGGGTTTCTTCAGTTCGTCGCGGTACGCGAAGGGCACAAAATCCAGCCTTTTCTTCTCTTTATCTTCGGGTCTGTTCTTTTTCAACCGGGAGCTATTTTCTTTGATCTTTAGCACCAAATATGCATGTTTATGACCTGTAAGCATCAAATTATAGAATTGTGAAAAACCAGCATAAATCGACTCTAAAAACTAATAAACTGTACAGAAACTCAATAGAAACAAATGGAAAAACAGATGTGTTTTACAACACATCACATACCAGTATTCAATGCGTTCCATTCCAAGCACTTTATGGACACCTATCTGTTGGTCAGAGGTAGGTGAAAGTCAGATCATAGGCCCAGAATTCATTCAAGAAATAACTCATAAGATCACACTCATTCAAGAACGAATTAAAGCTGCTTGCGATCGTCAAAAGAGTTATGCTGATAATCATCGTAGACCTCTAGAATTCCAAATAGGTGATCGAGTGATGTTGAAAGTTTCACTTTGGAAGGGCATTTTCAGATTTGGGAAGAGAGGTAAGCTTTCTCCAAGATTTGTAGGGCCATTCAAAATTGTTGAACGAATTGGATCAGTAGCCTATAGACTTGAGTTACCTCTTGAACTCAGTAATATACATGATGTCTTTCAAGTATCAAATCTGAAAAAGTGCCTTGCTGACGAATCATTGATCATACCACTCGAAGAAATTCAAATTGATGAAAAACTTCAGTTCAGTGAAGAACCAGTAGAAGTGATAGATCGAGAAGTGAAAGTGTTGAAACGTAGTCGCATACCAATTGTCAAAGTGCGATGGAACTCACAATGTGGACCTGAGTACACGTGGGAATGAGAAGATCAGATAAAATACCCACATCTATTCTCATAAACGATTGTCATCGAGTAAGTCTTCACTAAATTTCGGGACGAAATTTCTCTAACAGGAGGAGACTGTGATAATTGCATTTGAGAATTTCGGCATCAATGATGTAATCACATTTGGTTGTGCTTGAAATCCACATTTATTTAGAAAATTTAGTTATGGCAGGTTGATAGTAGGAGAGAAATGGTGAATGTAGGAGAAAACTGCGCGCAAAACGGAGTTACGGATTGTAGAGTTCTTGAATCTTTCAATGATAGGTGCGAAGTGTCAGAATTATACGGAACGACTTCATGAACTCACATGTCTATTTCCTGACATGTTTCCTACTGAGCTAGTCTTGGTAGAAAAGTATATTCAATGTTTGGTTCCTCAAATTTGAGGAATGGTAGCTGCTGCCAAACTTACAACTTTAGAATATACCATTATCTTAGCCAATAGATTTACTGATGAGGCAATAAGAAATAGTACCCTAACAATGATAGATGAGGAAAGTTGTAGCGGTACTAAGATCAAGGCACCTAGTAACACAATAGGAACAAAAAGGAAGTTGGTTCAGAAAAATAAAACCAAAGCTCCCGCTGAGACTAGCCAGAGCAAACCAATCGTGAAAAAGTATGTTGCGGCTCTTCCAGAAAGAAAAGGATATACTGGGCAAGCGCCAAAATGTAACAAGTGTCCTTATCATCACACAGGACCATGTCCTGAATGTACAAACTGTAATCGAGTCGGACACTAACCCAACCAAGCACCACGACAAACCACTCAAGCAAACCGGGCGTGCTTCAAGTGTGGAAGTCCCGACCATTTTGTGAGAAACTATCCCAACAATAACACAAAACAAGGCAACCAAAGCTAAAGAAAGAACCTTTTAAATAAGTATGAACAAAGACAATCAGTATGTGAACATTTCTGGTACGTTTCTTCTTAACATAACTACCTGCATGTGTATTTTATATACTGGGATAAATAATAATCTTACTTCCTTAGAATGATCATTTTACTTGCATTACCTGCTATGTACTTAGATAAATCAGGTGCCATTAAATTTGTTCATGGTAAGTTGATAAAAGCTCCTTACCTCCTAATATTATCTGAAATATGAGAACTTTCAGGTTAACTATAGAAATTTTAGATAAAGGCTTTATGAAATTTAATTTAGCACCTTGAGGAATATCGTTCCTTTTTGTAAAAGAAAACGGATAGTGATTACAAGATGTGTATCGACTACAGGGAACTCAATAAATTGACAATCAAAGACCGTTACCCATTACCACGTATAGACGATCTGTTTGATCAATTACAAGGCGCTATTTGATTTTCAAAAATCGATTTAAGATCCAGATATCATTAGTTAAGAATTCATGATGATGATGATGTTCCTAAAACTGCTTTCAGAACTCGATACGGACATTACGAATTTTTAGTAATGCCGTTTAGATTAACAAATGCACATGCAGTTTTCATGGATATGATGAATTGAGTTTGTAGGCCTTATTTGATAAGTTTGTGATTTTGTTTATTGATGATATTCTCATTGATTCTCGGAACCAAAAAGAACATGCTCAACACTTGACATTGATTTTAGAACATTTGGTACGTGAGAAATGTTACGCTAAATTCTCCAAGTGTGAGTTTTGGTTACGGGAAGTTTGATTTCTTGGGCATGTAGTGAATGAAAATGGTATTCAAGTGGATCCCAGTAAAATTGAAGCTGTGAAACAATGGGAGACAACACGAACCTCAACTGAAATATCTTAATTCTTAGGACTCGCAAGTTGTTATCGCCGATTTATCAAGAACTTTTCAAAGATAGCTTTGCCACTGACCCACATTGACACAAAAAAATCAACTGTTTATATGGGGTTCTCAACAGGAGGAGGCTATAGACTTGAGTTACCTCTTGATCAGTAGCCTATAGACTTGAGTTACCTCTTGAACTCAGTAATATTCATGATGTCTTTCAAGTATCAAATCTGAAAAAGTGCCTTGCTGACGAATCATTGATCATACCTCTCGAAGAAATTCAAATTGATGAAAAACTTCAGTTCAGTGAAGAACCAGTAGAAGTGATGGATCGAGAAGTGAAAGTGTTAAAACGTAGTCGCATACCAATTGTCAAAGTGAGATGGAACTCACAATGTGGACCCGAGTACACGTGGGAATGAGAAGATCAGATAAAATACCCACATCTATTCTCATAAACGATTGTCATCGAGTAAGTCTTCTCTAAATTTCGGGACGAAATTTCTCTAACAGGAGGAGACTGTGATAATTGCATTTGAGAATTTCGGCATCAATGATGTAAGCACATTTGGTTGTGCTTGAAATCCACATTTATTTAGAAAATTTAGTTATGGCAGGTTGATAGTAGGAGAGAAATGGTGAATGTAGGAGAAAATTTCGGTACGCCCCGGGCCACACGCCGACCTGGGGCAATGCGCCCGGTGGCTCCTGAGGCGGTGGATGTGTTTAAAGCTTCGGATTACTTCCAGAAGATTAGTTTTTCTTCTATTTCGAGTTCCTTCACTTCCAGATACACATATACGTTTTTTAGTATCAAATCTATATTTCAAAGGTTTCTAAACATCCCGATCACGCTAGGGAACGTTTCTTCAAGCCCTGGTCGTTATTTTACGCTCAGAAATCCGTCAGATCAGGTAATGGTTCGTTTTAACCTTCTAGCTTGATAATGATTGATTAGATCTTGATTTTCAACAAGGGGATGATGTGATGCTTTCACACATCAACACTGCAAATTTCAAACTGTAAGCACAAACATTTTATGTATTCAATTGATTTTGTTACAAACATTTGTGCTACATTACATTCTATATATTTTATGGGCTACATTTCATATGTTACATGTTATGGTAGTACATGCATGTTTAGTTACACACATTTTGCTATGTGCGGGGTTGCATAGTACAAACAGTTATAGACACTCACTATGTGTGAGGTTACACAACACAGTATGATCAAACACAAACAGTCACAGTTAGGTGAACTAACTAGTGTACACGCAAACAGTCACATTGAACGATCACATTTGAGTTGTGATGTTGCAAGCATTAGACTTTGTGTATGAGTACACACAAGCACACAGAATGATCAAATCACACTAACACGTGCGATTTAAACTCGTAAGTAGTTTCCTAACTACTCCTAACACTTACTAATTTTCGGGACGAAAATTCCTTCAACAAGGGGATGATGTGACAATCCGACTTTTCGGATTAACCTGGTTAACTGAAGATGGTGAGATCACAGGCCCAACAGAGCCAATTTAGGCCCAATGAAGTCTATGAAGGCCCAACAAAGCCTAGTAGGCCCAATAAGACCAATTTAGGTCCAATAAGGCCAAGGTTGGCCCAGTAAGGCCCAATGTAGGCTCAAGGAGTTCATGATGGGCCCAATTGTAATTGAGAAGCCCAATTGAGTAAATTTAGCCCAACAAAGAGTTAAAGGATTCAATTAGTGACTATTCGGGATTGTCGGCTCAACTTTGTTAATCGAAATGATATGTTGTCGATCCGGAATAACCTATAGGAGTTAGGAATTAAGAAAAATCAGTTCCTAAGTGTTAAATTGTGGAAGATTAAACTTATAATTGATTTTAGTATCAATTTTGACTCCTAAAAGTCAAAATTCGTCCATGTACACAAGAGGGAGTTATGAATTTCAATGGAATATGAAGTAATGGTCGAATTAATGGTACTTAAAACACCTAATGATGATAATAACCGGTTATCATCAGTTATTACAATCATTATGGTCGAATTAAACCCAAGTGATGATCTAGTTTATTAGAACCGTTACATGCAATTGCAATTCATATAATTCGACAGAAACCCAAGCAATTGAGTTTTCAGAAACATTTTTCGGTGCCTTTAGACTCTTTAACATCAATCAATTTGATCTAAGAAGCTACGGATCGAAGAAACCAATCGGAGGTCGACCGAAACTCCACCACAATTCGAAGTGCATCAATTCGATATCAAATAAGGTAAGTAATCACTACAACTCATTCTAATATGGCCGAATAAGGATAAGCATATCATAATTTCAGTTTATAACAAAGGATTAATCGATTTTGATAGTTAGGGTTTAAACAAGAAACGGTTTTGGGGGTTTCTGTGGAACTGAGTTCGATAATCAAATTAAATGTTATAGATAGCTTCAGAAGGGATCGATTAAGGTTAAACCCAAGTTGATTGTGACTGATAACAACTAATTTGTTAAGTTCAAGATTCTAGGACTTATATATAAACGGTTTTGTGAGTTCTTGTTAAATCGAAATCAGGAATGAAATCAATTGTCACAGAGGGTTTCGAAATCTTTGGTTTAAGGTAATTCATATGTTAATTTCATCAATCAAGTACGAATCACAAGATTTCAAGTTTTAGGGTTCTTAGATGAAAGTGTTTTGGGGGTTTTAGATTAAATGACCTTGGTTTTCAAATTAAATGGTGTCTCATTATCTGAATAGGCCGATTTACATAAATCCCATGTTAATTTTAACATCTAACCTTTAATTGGATGTTAATTGGGTTTCTAGGGTTGATATTAAACATAAGTTACGGTTTTGATTGTAATGATCATAGAAATTAAATTGGTTGGTATAAATCTGTTCGAAAATCTTGTAGAAGTGAAAACCCTAAGGTTTTGGTACTGATTAGGTTCGAATTCGTGGTTAAATTGGGACTTGTTATTCGGCTATGGCAAGAAATAGGGGAAACCGGTTATTGTTGGTTAAAACCATTTACGGTTGAATCTATTAACAAAAATGGAACTAGATTAGATGGTAGTGCATGAGTATTATGAGTTAGGGGTCGCGGGTTCGAGCCCGGCTCCTACTGATTTTTGGATTTTAAAACTCTTTTAGTATTTTGATCATATCTCATCCGTTTCAAATCCGTTTTAACCCGTTCGAGTTGCGTTGTAACCGTAACGGGAATACGAACACATTGGGATGTTGAAATTAATATTTTTATCCGAAAACGAAATCGCGTATAATTACGTTTAATTAAATAAAATCGTATAGGATTTTATTTAAACGATTTCAAAAGCACGCGTACTTTCGTATGCACATTCTTAACACTCTAACATACGTGTGTTGACACGTATGTGATTTCAAGCACAAAACGATATCTCGAATAACACTAGGTTATTGTTTAAACACAGATTCTTCGTAGGAGGATTTCTTACACGAGCTTTTAGTGTGTGATCATTCTGCTGTACTCAAAGGTGCGTACACGGCCCCTTTCTTATTTTAAACTGTTTTGGGGGAGAAAACATGTGCAACAAACTATTTTTAGATACATATCACTTGCATGAGTTAGCTGTTTACATTAGGTGACAACATAGCAATTGAAAGTCCTTACACACCTCGAACCGTTTAGTTTGCTGTAACGCAAAGCGTGGTAGTTGGAAATAGATCTATTAGGTTTGACAAACCTCACCTGGTAGATGGGATCTACGCAGGTGTTTGACTGACCAAACACATTTTACTATTGTTGTGCTAGACAATAGTGGCAAGGCAAAAACATGCTATAGCATGGCAATTCGTTAGTTTCGGTGTCGACCACTTATGTAAATAGTTTATATGACTAGCTATCATGACTGTGCATGTGTGATTATGTTATCTACAATCTTGTTATTCAAACTGTTGTTTTGAACATTGTGAATGCTTAAAACCTGTGTTATGCACCAACCTTTGTGTTGACTTGATTTACATGTTTTCTCAGGACGCTAAGGCGCGCGTTAAAGCTGGCATGGACTAGGAGATAGAGTCGCATGCATTTTAAACATTTTAGTTATTTGGATTTTGAACATTTGAAACTTTGTATTGTATTTTACATTTCACAACTGTTATTGTTTTTTTTAACGCTTCCGCAACTTTTGAAAACTCTGATGTTATGTTTTAAAGACCAAAGTATGTTTTGAAATTCATATAGAGGTCTT
The DNA here is from genome assembly GCA_009363875.1 of Mikania micrantha. Classification (NCBI taxonomy): domain Eukaryota; kingdom Viridiplantae; phylum Streptophyta; class Magnoliopsida; order Asterales; family Asteraceae; genus Mikania; species Mikania micrantha. Next base: position 2,072,150 of record CM018693.1, on the reverse strand, counting down.
CGCTATGTCTAATGATCTGAGATCCTGGTTTGTCACGTTCCCAAACGGTATGATTCCGTTAGTTGGAAATTGGGGGTGTGACATATATCAAGAACCCTAGATCTTGAAATCATCAAATCTGATATTGTTTGTTACAATTTACTTAGGGATTTCATTACACACATGATTTCAAATTCTCTGTGTAATCAAATTAGACTTTTAAACTTGTTTGAACAAAAACCCCCAAATCGTTGCTCATAGGAAACCCTAGAATTCGTTATCAAGCAATTCGTTGTTGTTACTCGAATTTGATATAGGGTTTTGTTTGATCAGATGATTTCGAACCTTTCTGTAAGATTTAATTAAATTATTAAACCCGTTTTCATGAAAACCCCCAAAACATCTAACCTAAGAACCCTAGAATTCGAACACCTAAAATTCGTGATCTTCATGTTCGATTGGGTTGGGGATTTACTTAGACATGTTAAGAGTAATATGTTGATGTTAATACTTACCTGAATGGATCTCAATTTGATAAAGATCAACTATGTATAACTTTCGGCCAAGCCCTAGAATCCAATCTTCTTCCCGTGGCTTCTACGATCGAATTGCTGGACTCCCCAACTTCTAAAGATGCCGATTATGGTATATGGGATTTCAATTGTGAGTGTTTTGATCTGATTTTACGAATTTGATAGTGAGTATGGACGGTTTCGACTTTTTGTTATCATTTTGGTTTAATTCGACTAATTAATGTGTCAATAACGTATGTTAGCTGTTACTGATCATCAAATTGATGATTACAACTGATTAAATTCTGTTATTACTTGGTTTTAATGAAAATTTCGAATTCAATTGATTATCAAGGTCGAATTTTGACTTCTAAAGCAAAAATTAAGCCTATTATGTAATTACAAATTTAATCCTTATATTTTAAGTGTTTTATAAACTTGTTTTGTTCAATCTTAGCCCTTGTAGTTTATTTTTGTTTGATTCCGTATCGTTTCGGTTAGTTTTGGATTAACGGTGTTAATCCAGAATTGCCAGATTGTCACATCAACCCTATAACCATCATCACCATAAGGAAATAAGAGTGAACACGCCCACGAAGTTTTTTGGGCTGCCTCCTAGATAGTGACAAGTTTTAGGTCTTTAGCCGGATAGTACCTCATTTATTTCTTATGGTGATCGAATTGTATACTTCCATACTTCTGCTCTAATGATTAATGTGTATGTTGAATAGCCACAGGATGGTATAAATGCACATTTTCCTTCTGAGTTTCCATTGTATGCTTGGTTATTGACATGCCATGTCCATATTTCTTTCCTCATAATCGACATGGCTGTTGTATCAATAAGAGTGTGCTTCTGAATATCGTGACCCATATCCTCCCTTCTTACCATTCTTTTCTTTGAACCTAAACCATCCTCCCTAACTATGTTGATTGAAATAGTAACTATAGGAGAGTGGTTTGAAAAAACTGAAAGTGTCTTATTCAATGGTTTCTCACGAGGTGTTATGTTGTCTATTTCATGTATGTATCCCCTATCCTGCTCTGAAAGGTCGGTAATATTTTCTACTTCATCATCAACCATGAGCAATGTCTATTTCATGTACGTATCCCCTATCCTGCTCTGGTAGTATTCTTGAGGGCAATGTGAATGTGGTTCATAATTCAGATAAGATAAGATGAGCATGAATCAAAATCATCTTCATATTTTGCTATCATATATCCTTGCCTTCCAATGCTATCACTTTCGCATTCCTGATATGCTTCATATCTTCTAAGGAACACTGGATAATCTTCCATACAATGTAATTTACTTCTGCAACACATACATAGATCATCATCATAATCCCAACTCATGATGATATTAAAAATATGGTGATTCTATAATGCTTGCAACTGCACAACACAAACAAGGAACACCTTGTGCAATATTGAACAAAAAAGATTATTAAAAAAATTCCTTTTTTAAGTAAATTAAATTTAAACTTAAATAAATCTATAACTAACTAAATTAACACTTTGTGCGTTGATTCCTCGGCGACGGCGCCAATTTGATCAAGGTGTCGTAGGTCAATAAAAAACAATGTAAAACTAGGGACTTAGCTACCCATGACTTTAGAAAAGGTAAGTAAGGTTGTTTCCTCAGGAAATCTTTAGAAAGTGCTAATCTTTAATTAATCACTTGATTAAATAAAGAAAAACGTAAACTCAGAATTGAGTTGGATTAAGAAAACGTTCAAAGCAAAGATTCTAATTTATGATTTTAAAAACGATTAGAAAAAAGGTAATCACTTCTGGGTTTAGATTAATAGATTCGCAATGATTTTAATTAAACTTAGTTGGGAATCACATAGACAAAATTTTGTTAATCAGTTTGGTCAAAGTGACAAAAATGGAAGAAAAAAAACGTTTAAGATTTGCTCGTTCACGCAATTACCAATTTAGATATGCAAAGCAATCTACTAATTGAAATGAGTAAATGATGCAAGAAAACCGAATTACTGATGGCAAAGCACATATACTTAAAACAAATAGATCGTTAAATCAACCAAACCACATTGAATTTGAGTCATCAAAATGAAAACAAACCAAAATCTAAGTTTAAATATCAAATCAAAGTTCAACCACTTACCTAATTGCCAGGAATCAATAACAAACGAAAACTAGCCACTCATCGTCATTAACATGTGTTGTTTCTTGATTCGGATTATGATTCTATGAACTTTGAAGACTTGGGAGGCTTAAAATCGCCAAAAAATGGCCTTCTCCCAAAACCCTAAGATCTGGGTTAAAATATGGTTGAGATAAGCCAAACATTCGATTTTTCCGGCCGCCGGCATATGATACGCTTGGCCCAATTTACATACACCCCAAACTTTCTACTAATGCCCAAAATTGGGCGTATAATATGCCGGGCTAGGCATATCATATGCCCAATCAGAATTGATATTCAGATTCGTCTCATTGCGAAACACAAATTTCATATATCATGGGTCTTGTAACTCATCTCCTAGCCTGATATATGTCTCTTCCAAGTTTTGGCATTCTGAACTTCATTTATTTGCACTTTTGGTCCCTCAACTTCTCTTCTAACATCCAAAAAACTTTCGAAACACGTCATTAGCATCTTAAGGCATGATAATCTTAAATACACTCAAAGTAAACATGTTTCGGGCCAAAAACCTATAAAGCCATGCAATTAAACTTCAAATAACACAAACAAACACTACATGATCAATAATGAACACATTATAATTAAGAGCTATTGCATGTTAAACAAAATAGAGAAACATGATATCATATAATGGCAATCATAATTCATAATATAATACAGAAATGAATTTAACGATTTCATAAACAAGTTTACGGAAATAGAAAATACTATGAGCTAAGGTATAAAATCCACACCTTAGCCTTAGCAAATATAACAAGTAAATTAGATAATAAGTAAGTAGTCCAAATCTCTGACGATTCGGAAATCTCACGTTGTGTAGCACTTTGTTTAAACGTTCTGATCGCTTCCAGAGAAAGTTCTGAGCTTCCTCTTACTTAAGATAGCTTCAAAAAGGCTTAATAAAGTGTTTTGGTTGAGAGAAAAATATGGTGTTTGAGCAGAATACTTAAAAAATGAACTTCTGAAGCCTATTTATAGGAACTAGTGTGCAAATTGAGGCAATGAGGTGGCGACACTTCAAGGGACATGTGGCGAGTCATTGGGACAGGTGGAAAGACTCTTGGACACGTGGCATGGGTGATTAACATGTATCATGGTTCTTGGACACGTGTCAAGGCTGTTGTACACGTGTCCTTTCATGCGCGATGCGTTTGATACTTGTTTTCGCGATTTTCCCGCTTCATACGAAATTTGTTTTTGCTCATGTTCATGATTTTCCTAGCTCTTTCCAACCATATATAGCACACCTCCTAAGGGTGTAATGATTATGGTGGCCATTTTACGCTTATCTTTCAAAAACTAGGTTTGTGATAACTTTCACTGTGAGCATTGTTTGTCAATTCTGCTTTCCCTCATTTTCATCAATTTTACTTGGTGAACATATTGCAAGTATGAATTATTTATTTCTCTAACAAATTATCATAGTCATATCTTTACTTGTATATTATTTATCAAAAGATTTGAATTTTATTAATTACGTTGTTTGTGGATCCTTCTTTTGTACCTCTTCATTTCTATATCATATTGGTCTATTATCGTAAATAATAAATCAAATTAGAATATGGTTCATAATGGGTCAGTTTCCAATTCGGTTTAAGCTTTAGTTGAAAACGGTTACGAGTGCTAGTCGAGTGATATTTAATTTGATGTTACTAATTTAATCAAGTGATATTTAAATAAGATTTTCACTATTATAAACATTAGGTATATGATTAGATATTCCTTTTCGATTTGTTTTTTAATAATCGAGTCAAAGTATATTAAATTAAATAGTTTGATTATTAACTCATTATTTATTCGAAACTTGTAATTAAATTTGTCGAAACATTGTTTTTCATATTTATTATTTGATTTTGTTTTAATTAATTAACAATATTTTTATATATAATATTTTATTTATTTGTTTGTTACGTTTTTACGGGCATTATACCTTACCTCATAGTATATCTTATTTGCAACACGGATTTTGATAATTTTTACTTTTACTAGCGATCTATTCATTTCATTAAGTTGAACCATTTGGTTTTCGAGCATATGTAGGTTCTAATTCTGATTTGTTATGCATGTGAAATTATTATAAAATTTGTACTCATTATCACTTGTATTAGTAACATGTTTCGACTCCGATACACGAGCAAGCCTCTGGTAGGTGATTCTATCGGTGCGTCATTGGGGCATCAATGACATAACACTTTCCATGACGAAATGATTAGTTCAGGACATCTCCATATTCTGGCAATTAAGGAATGATATTTTAGGGAGGTGAAAGAACTAGTCCTAGGATAATTGTTTGGTTTTGGTGAGTGATGATGTGTACCCACATACAATCATAATTTGCTACATGAGGCTCACAGATATGTGTAAACTGTTTATTTTTATAATTGTTTTTAAATTGGAATGAAGTCAGTTTAAGGCAATTTATGTTTAGAACACTGATTTAAAGTAGAAAAGAAAAGTGCACTAGGACACCCACTTTTGTAATGCCAGTTGGCAAAACGAAATTTTGATGAATGAATACATGTCCTGCTTTTGAGAAAAATTATTAATGAATTATATTTCATTTCACATACTTGCTAACTTAGTAAGTACTAAAATCATGAGACCAAGCATTACCCTACTCATGAGAGGGCTAAGCACCCATCATAATCACACTCTTGTTTTTCACACAAATAAAGTTCAATGATTTTATACCTGCTAAATCAGTAAATTCCATAACCAAGGGATCTGGCAACAACCTACCCATGCGGGGTTGAGCACCCATATATAGCAAACACGCTTCATGGGATTCAGTCTTGCCTTACACTTGTAAAGGTTGAACACCTACTACAATATTGCTCCATAGGGTCCGACCCTGAGCTATCCATGAAACTATTATCCGCGCAAATTACAATCATTTAGTAACAATACAAACATTACTACATTATGCCAAACACTTGGCAAACAAACAAGGCATCTACTACAAGATTGCATTGCTCTAGCAAAAATAGCAAAAGTCATAGTTAACATTGCATCAAAAGTTGACCTAAAACATACCATCCAAACTACCAACAGTTCAGAAACATAAAAATAAACCACAAGTCTGACAAAAGATTTAAAATTGTCTGCAATACATCTATCACAACCATAAGATTGTCCCACACAGGGGCCACCACAAATCAATTACCTCTTCCTATAGAAGGGGACTGTTTGGACGTTTCCACAGATGCCCCATGAGATTCTGTCGATCTCAATGAAGGTTCGAAACTACTCATTGCGGATGTCATAGCTACATACGGAGAAGAAACAGTTGTCTGATTGGGACTCCCTTGGCCAAATAAAAACTTCTTCGGCAGACTAACAATATTTTGGTAGAATTTCTGTAAAACCAAGGATTAGACAATAGAATACATAAGTTATCATAAACAAGGGAAAATATCTATCTAGAAAAATAGCCAACTTCTCATTCAAACATTTGGAAACCGCAGCAAGGTAAGGAAAAGTTGTTTGCTCAAAAGCATGCAGAGCATCTCGTAAATGAAGTTTGGACAGGATCTGGTAATTCGGAAGGTTCTCCAATGAGTGACCGGCAGGCGCATGATGATAACTAGACTTTAGGCCAAGGGTAATGCCAATATTCATGCGCAGTTTTTTTTTTTTTTGAACAATTGCTAAAGGGTTTTAAAATTAAGGAATGCAGTGGAGATTAACAACAATCTGAGCAAATCCCTCAGCAAACAACCATTCATGGTCAGCTGAAAGAGGAGCAACTTGAGCCTTAAGTTCTTGATTGGCATGAAACTTCAGTTTACCCTCTTCAGCTTTAAAAGCCTTATGTTCCAGAATCAACATTGCTCTTCCCTCCTCAAGCACGGCCAACCCATGCTCCACCTCCTCTTAGCCGAATGGTTAGTTTCATCGCGAAGCTTAATTATTACTCACAATGGATAACTTGGTGCGACTTTCTTCTTGGGTAGAAAAGGAAAACGCCCAACGTTGGCAGATCTTCGGCAAAAATGATCCAAACTGAGCCCACTGGGTAGCAAAACCATCTCTCAAAGCCTCATCATCTGTGGAAGCAGCAACCAGTCGCTGCCCATGTGATACAAATTCTTTCACAATGTTGCGACAAACTACAGGATCACTGAAAAAGTCCTTGTTGGTTACATTCCATGAAGGGACAAAGGGGACAAAGGGACAAAGGGGAGATCAGCAAACTTTGCTTCCAATCTAGGAGTGTCAACTGGGAATCCATCTTCATGAATTTGTCATACGAGTCCTCTGACTTGGCTTTGGCCTAGAATGAGTCTTATCCTCCAAAAGTGAAGAGACCACCTCAAGATAGGTTGTAAGCCTTATGAGAACCTTGGGTGGCCAGGTTGCGCTTTTTCGTATCCTTTCTTTTCATTTTCTTCAGAGTGGGATCAGAAGCCTCTTCAGCATCCAGATTGAGGGAAGGAGGCTCACAACGGACAACACCATCCTCTGGAAGTACACTGGTATATTCCCCACCTTGATACACTCATTTCTTGTGACTCGTAGTTACATCTTCTTCTACCTCCTGAAGGGAGCGGGACGAACTCTCCATGTCTGAATTGGTATCAAGCATATATCGTCAAATCCAATAAACCCATATCTACAGAAATGACAAAGGATACTTAAAAACATTTATAGAAAGACCTACGGACAACAAAGTGATTTAAAATGAAATACCAACACCTCGCCGAGAGAAAGAAGAAAGACAATCCACCTTCTCCCAATAAGAGTTCAGCCCGAAAAGAGCTAACATTTCCTCATTAAAGGGACAAATATCGGTTTTGGTTGAAACAATCAACCTAAAGTTATATAAATGAACACAGACGGTTTAACATGATAAATGAATTGCGCATCATCATCCTTACGACGTTGAATGGTGAACCAATCCTCATTCTTGACAAGGTAAGAAAAGAAACGAATAAGAGAGACAGGGGGAACAACATTAACAGCCCAATAGGCCATTGCAAAGTGAGTAATTTTACCAACCCAAAAGGGGCCAGTTGAGATAGACTCACTTGATAATACTACAAGACATTACAACAAAGCACGGTTAATGGTAATCGAAGGTTGGAAAATTCGAAAAATCGTGTGTACAATGCAAAAAACCAGGGGCAATTATTCTTGGACATTTTAGTGTAATTGGATTAATTTAAAGATTAATGTGAATCATGAAATTCATTAAACAAGTTGGGTGTGGGGTGCACGCTTGGTTAACGTTTTATGATTCAATGGGGGTTCTAAGGGGGCAACGCCTCCTTGGCGGGGGTCCGGGGGTAGCGCCCCTGGATAGCGGGGTCCAAGAGGCGGCAGCCCCTGGGCGGGCTCCAAGTTCAGCTTGGAAAAATTTTTCTAACCTAAGTTGCTATATTGAAAAATTAATAAAAAAATTGATTTTATGAATTTTAACATAAAATTCGTTTTATAATTTTAGTGGCAAATGCGGAATTCAGAAAAGTTGAAAAATCTCGCGTATATCCAAGAAAATTGATCGATCAAATTTCTCTCTGTTTTAATTCACAAAAATTCCAAAAATCATACTTGTTATTGATTTCGAATTGAATTTTATCCGATCAAACATTTGAGTGAACCACAAATAGTTTGATCTGAAAGTGTGATCCACGACTTTCAATTCATCCAGTGATTCAAGTGTTCGTATTCAGGAATAATCTCTACAAAGATCAAACTATCTTTTGAAGATGACGAACAGGAATTCAATGAATGAGATGACGAGTAAGTTTGACAAATTGGAGAAGCTCGAAGGCCAGGATTTCAGACTTTGGTAGAAGAATATGCACTTCCTTCTTACTACTTTGAAAGTGGTGTACATGTTAAGCACTCCCATACCCGAAATACTTGAAGATGGAAACTTGGAAAAATCAGGAAACGATCAAAGTGGGAGAATGATAGTTGAAACCGGTCTATCTCTTCTACATCGCCAACTTACCCCTCACATTTTGGTCCCACGCTTTCCAAACCGGGCCCACCTAATCAACCACCTACCCACAAAAATACTAGATTTCAAATTTCCATTTGACCTATTATACAACATATCACCAAACTACAGAAAATTAAAACCTTTTGGTTGTTTGCGTTTTCCGTGGTTACGTCCTTACGCCTCCTCCAAACTACAACCACGATCCACCAAGTGCATTTTTCTTAGTTACTCATACTAAAAATCGGCATACAAACGCTATGATCATGTCTCCCATCGTCTTTACCATTCCCGTCACGTGGAGTTTATCGAACACATCTTCCCACTCAAAACAGAATCTCCACTCAACTCTACTCTACCAACATCTAACACATGTTTATCCAAACCCCCTGCAGAAATTCCATCATCGTTTAATCATACCCACTCGCCTACCATTCCCATACACCACAACCCCATTCCCATGCAAACCCCCCGTCATTGCCCAATTTCACTATACCCTCAAATAACTCATCTAACATTTCACCCATTAACCCCTTACTTGATCCTAACCTCTCCCCCTGACAACCTGTTTCCACACCTTGAACCCCAGCCACTTCATCACCAATCACGATCACATCACCCACCCCCACATTTGCTACCCCACCTACACCTACCCCTCAATCCACCATTCCACCACAAAGAAAAAGAAAACCAAACCCAAAATACTTCAACTCCAACCTAGTTAACACAACCACTCTCCATACCCAACCGCCTACTCTCAAACCTACTCCTCACACTCAAGCCTCCAAAGACCCTCGTTGGCAAAGTGCAATGGATTTAGAATTTAACACTCTTCTCCAAAATCAAACTTGGGAACTCGTCCCTCCCAACTATCAAAAACCGATTGGATGCAAATGGGTGTTTGGAGTAAAACGAAATCCCGACGGTCCAATTGTCAAATACAAGGCCCCTCTCGTGGCAAAGGTTTTCACCAACAATATCTCAAAGACTACTTTGATACATTTAATCCCGTCACAAAACCCATCACCATCCGCACCATCCTCTCGATTGCTCTCTCAAAAAATTGGTAGTTACGTTTACTGGATGTCAATAATGCCTTTTTTCATGGTACACCTCATGAGACTGTCTTTATGACTCAATCGCCCGTTATGCCGACAATGAATTTCCTCATCATCTCTGCAAGCTCAAAAAATTATTGTATACTTTAAAACAAGCTCCTCGCACTTGGTATATTGATCTCACAACCTTTCTTCTTCTCTTTGGATTCAAAAAATCTTTAGTTGATCCATCCCTATTCTTCTATCAACGTTGCAACATCACTTTTTATTTCATGGTCTCTGTTGATGACATTGTTCTAATAGGCAATGACTCCAAGTTTCTTAACCACTTTATCACAGCCTTAAGCAACAAGTTCTAAGTAAAAGATCTTGGTTTGCTCCACCATTTTCTAGGTGTTGAAGTCATTTCCACACCTTCCGGTCTTTTCTCATCTCAACATCATCACATCCAAGATGTCTGAAAAAACATTTAGGACCGGAAATTTCTGTGATGGACGGAAGGTTTAGGGCAAGAACACAAAACAAGTATGAATCAAAGCAATGATATATTGAATAAACAAATGATTACATGATTGAATCCATACACATAAAAGAACATAGTCATTGTCGGGGAGAGATCGAGCATTATTTCTCCCCCTCTCTGCTCAAAACCCTAAGAACACTCAAAAACCTTAAAGTTCAAACACTGAGAATGGGTATATATAGGGCAGCACTCCATTCGTACAAATGGAGCCATTCGTATGCTCATTCGTACGAATGGACCCTTACACATAAAATTCATTCGCATATGCCCCAGCGAATGACTCAGTTCCTAGTGTAACAACATAAAAATACATACAAGTGAATATAATTCAACAATAACTAATCTATACTATTCGACCAGCAGTGGACACCCAAAATATGCATCAACAACGTCCTCAACCAATTTCATATGGAGGATGCCAAAGATGTTATCACTCCCCTTAGCACATCTGATTCCTTATCCCCCAATGAACCTTCCTCCATGGTTGATGCTACTCCATACCGTAAACTTGTCGGGTCGCTTCAATACCTGGCTTTCACTAGTCATGATATCTCGTTTGCTATCAACAAACTTTCTCAATTCATGCATGTTCCTTTTCAAACCCATTGGCAAGCACTCAAACGATTCCTCCGTTATCTAAAAGGAATCATTCATCACGGACTTTTTCTAAACAGTATCTCCTCTCTCGGACTTCTCGGATTCTGATTGGGGTGGTCTTAATAATGCTAGGCGCTCCACTATGGCTTATATTCTCTACCTTGGAACCAACATAATCTCATGGAATTCTACTCGCAAAAAGCCAGTCTCCCGATCCTCCACTGAAGCCGAATACAAAGCTTTGGCAAACGATTCGGCTGAACTCATATGGACTAAGAATTTACTTCACGAATTGGGCCTTCCTACTAACCACAAGCCGAGTTTGTTTTGTGACAATACAGGGGCAACATATCCTTGTACAAACCCGGTTTACCACTCAAGGATGAAGCATGTTGCCTTTGACTATCATTTTGTAAGAGAACAAGTATCAATTGGGCTATTATGTGTTTGCCACATTAGCTCACAAGACCAACTTGCGGATATGCTCATCAAGCCACTGACAAGGGCCTCCTATCTTCGAAACCGTTTCAAATTGGCGTATCCAATGGATCCTTCATCTTGCGGGGGTGTATAAGGGAACACGATGTCAAAGGAATAACATAAGGAATGAAGATTCTAAATTGATTAGTCAATCAATTACCATAGATAGCTACACAATTATCTCCTGTACATTTGCTATTTCCTTCTTGTATTTTGCCGGTAAATGGCATGCGTCTGTGTAGGATCGGGTTGTTATCTCTAAACAACACTTCACAAGTATTTCTTACTTAATTCTAACAGATGCGGAATGTTCTGTTAGAATGATCTCACAATTTCACTCAAAGTGACACAATAATAATCTTTGAACAATATTAAGAACACAAGAATAATTCAAGCTCAAGGATATATTTCTCTCAAAGTGGAAGTATACAAGCAAGCACACAGCAAGCAACAATACATTGGGAGGTTATATAGCCGAGGCTACAACCGTATACACTTAGGAATACAAGTTGGGTATACTAGACAAGTACATAAAGTAAAGCTTATTCTAGTATGTTGAGTGTCTTAACAGGCTAAGACACTCAGTCATGATCATTACATTAATAGACATTGACTTTACAAAGGACTATTAAATACAAAAGACATTTAATGTTGTTGATCTTCAAGGCTTCAGATGATCTTTTGCATTTAATGCAGCATGGGAGAGGTAAGGCGCTTTATCTGACTCATTACATGTTGTCTTTGTCTTTACTCAGACCAGCATGTCTTGTGTCAGTACCTTTTGTACTATGAGAGTAAGCTGCTACAGTCTTTGTCAGAGGATAAACCTCGGAAGTCTTTGTCTTGTGTGCATAAGAAGATTCCTCGGAAGTCTTTGTCTTCCGAGCATTAGAGGATTCCTCGGAAGCAGTTGTCTTGTACAACCTTCGGCAGGAACCAGTTATCCTTCGGAAGCAATGTTGCTTCCGAAGAATCACTTCTTCCTTCCGAAGGTGTTTATTCAAAGAGACTCCTATACTTAGACAAAACAAGAAGTTTGGTGAGCATCAGCCTTTATTAGTCTTTACAGTCTCCCCCTAGGCTGATGCTACCAAAACTTCTAAGGCATAAACCTTGGCTTCCATGTACCCCTCAGTACCTGTGCCCTTTTTCTAATTAATCTGATAGCTGACCTCCCATCTGCTCCATTGTCAGGATTATTGAGAGGGAGCTTATCTAGATCAAATATATAGGGTTTTGCCAATGTCATCAGATGCAAAAGATCCACCAGTTTTATTTCTCCATTGTAGTCGGTGAGGATGAATATCCTTTCTTGTGCATTGAAGCTCCAATTTACCAAAGGGATGTATGAATGCTCATGCATTAATCTGCTGATATCCCTCATGTCTTCTGGGGTTTGTGTAGTTTTGGGAGTTGCTTCAGATGTGGCTACAAGTACTGAGAGTGTTGTATCAGGCTCAGAGTCTAAGGGGATAGTTTTTGTTTCCTTTTTCCTTTTAGCCATGCTCTTTCTTCTTGTGAATCTTGGTTTGTCTTGAGCAGTGGCTTGACTCCTCAGAACTCTGGCCTGTTGGGCTTCCACAGTTGATTCTACTGCTGCACCTGTTGTTGCAGTAGACTGTGGCCCAATATCCTCATCCCTTGAGGGTTCTGTTCTCCTCTCTTCAGCCTGTGTATGTCTCTCAGAATCAGGGTTTGGTATTGATTGTTTCCTTGTAGTCTTCTTACCCTTTTTGTAGACTGAGGAGATTGGCATGTTATCCATACTTGGACTTGAAGGAGGAGACATTGGTTCTTCTTTTGGATTTAGGGGGAACATTTTGGGGAACATTGCTTTTGTTGCTGCCCCACACATGACTTCTTCTCCCTCTCTGATCCCTGCACCAGAGAGGGGAAATTCTATTGTAGCTCCTCCCCCTAAACCTAAGCCTCTCATTAGGCTTTCCTTTCTTGCCCTGATTTGTTCAATTGAAGGTAACTCACCTCTTGCAACTTTGGCTTTTATATCTCTGATATGCATATCCATGGTTGAGTTCTTCATTGGGCCTAGCTGCCGAGCATGGAAGCCATATTCCAAGAGAAAGGCCTTGTTCTTGTCTCTGTAGGCCTTCTCTTTTTGCTCCTTTGTAAGTACACTCAGGGCCTTTGATGCAGCAACAGCTTGTTCTTGCTGCTGCACCTTGTCCAGCTCGGCAGCCATTCTAGGTACCGACCAGTTGATGACTTCATCAAAGTCATAACCTTTTTCTTCTAGCAAAGCAGAGAGTCTAGCTCGCTCTTCATCTAGAGAAGTGTTTGGTCGGCCCTTTGTTTTCTTTGGTCTCATCTCCTCCTGTTCTGCTTCCTCCTCTGGGGTTAGCTTACGTTTTCCTTTGTCATCAGCAGTTATTTTTGCCCCAGAGGAGATTTCTTCTGTTGCCTCACCAGCTGGTTCATTGGCATGTAGCTCCTCTGTGGAGGAAACATCCAGGATGACTGGGCCTTCGGAGGCAGCTGCAGCTTCGGAGTTAACCTCAGCATTCACTGGCTCCTCCAGTTGACCAATCCCCTTAGATGATTCCTTATTGGATTCCACAAAGGGCTCAGGAGAGGAAGAGAGAGCTTCAGCAGCTTCAGTCCCAGAAGGGGACACAGATTTCATGGAAATTGATTCTTCTTGTGCTGTGTCTTCCATGCCAACCTGAGCTGCAGTCTCAGAAGGAGACTTAGTCCCAAGAGGGGACTGAGGTTCCAAAGAGACATTTGATGTTTGCTGTTCAGTCTCTTTGGCAACCTCCCTTGTATCCTCAGAAGCAGAAGAAGAGGAAGTAGAAGAAGAATCTTGAAAATAAGTACCCAAGAAGTCATCCCATTCAGCAGTCAAAGTGACTAAGGATGGAGTAACTTCCTGTGCACCCTCCTCTTCTCTTGCTTCTGATCCTGACCCTGCAGTTGGTATATTCTCCCCCTTTTTGGTAGCATCAGGGGAGATGAAAGTGGTAGTAGCAGGATCAGGGTGAAATGGATGTAGAGTGACCGGGGGACGCCTCCTGAGGTCCAGAATAGTGGCATCTTTGGTTTGGACCTCAAGCCGCAGGGTAGCCACCTCAGCTTCTAAGTGAGCTACCCTGGCTTGGAGGGAAGTTATTGTAGCCGTCAATTCCTGTGTGGATGTGCCCTCCTCTACCGGAGTAGAATCATGGGGCGATGGAGTCCTGAGCCTAGCTCCTGCACCTCCACCACCAGATGTGGTTTCTTGGCACCCTGGATTCCCTTCATTGAGAAGAACCTCAAAGAAGTCCTCCCCAATATAGGTTGCCGCAGGTGAGGTCCTATTGCCTGTACCACTGTCCTGTGGATCTTTATTAAGATCAACAGTAGTGGCAGCCTCACCTGCATTGACCCCTTCAGAACTACTGGGGCCAACCTCTGATTGAATAGGCTCTGGGTCAGGGAACCGAGCTTGTAACTGTGTCACCACTCTCATTAAAGTTTGGGTAGTTGGAGAGAGTGGTTCCTCCACAGCTAGAGCAGGGGTTCCTTGAGCCTGGGTGATAGTATGGGTGGGGGGCATTTCTGGATGATATGAACCTGGAGACTTGGGAGACAGTCTCTTATCTAATGAAGTTGCTTCATGAGAAGCAAACTCAATGATGGGTGCATCCCTTTGAATATTCTCAGTTATGTTTTGTGACATAAGCTGAGGGCTTTCAGGCTGGTTAAGGGCAACCACAGGTTTCAAAGGAAGAACCTGTGGAGAAACAAGGGGTGTGGCTTTCACCTTAGGTAGAACTGTGCCCTGAGCAGTTCTTTTAACCTTTTTCTGTTTTGGTTCAGTAGAAGGGGCCTGAACAACTGTAGAAAGTTGCACAGGGTTTCGTTTGCGTTTGTAAGTGATTTTTATGGGGTGAGGAACAGAAGTGGAAGGTGTGGGTTCAGCATCTGTGGGGTTAACAGAGCTGTCACCTTCTGGAGCAGGGGACTCCATAGAGGAAAGAAGAGGAGTGAATGTCCCAGAGAACTGAGCACTCTTCTTCTTGAGTTGCACAAAAATCTTGGAAGAGACCAAGGGCATTTTGTAAGTATTCCCAGTTAGAGAAAGGGAAGCTCCCAACTCTTCATTAAAAAGGTGTTGCAAAAACCTGGGATACATACAAAACTTCTTTGGTGACATGATGTTGTCAACCAAATTATTGAAAATAAAAGCAGAAAAATTAAACAGTTGATTGGAAACCAAGCCATGAATAGCCGAAGCTAAATCAGATGGAACTTGGTCCCAACCACCAGATTTATTTGAAAGACAATGTAAAAACACATGTATGAGGTACTTGTAATTATAGGACACTCGACCCTTCAAATAGGTTGTTGAAGGGAGAGGACCTTCGTACCCCATTGACTGAAATGTCAATGCTACCTCATCCTTTGTGAATGAAACCTTTCCACCGGCATCATTCAGTTTAAGATGCCGACAGATGGTCTCCACAGAAATAGCAATAGGATGAGCATCAATGGTGGCTACAAGAGACCGACCATTGGAAGACGAGGAAACAGAACAAGATGCCCAAAACTGTTGGTGATGAGATTCATACACCAAGGGCTGAACAGTTAATGCAAAGAAATACCTGCTCCTTTGAAGAAAGGAGATTATTGGGGCGAAGTCAGCATCATGTTCTGCTGATAACTCCGCTGGTACGTTGTGAGCAGGTTTGAAAGCAAGAAGAGCCATGAAAGTTGGTGATTTTAGGGCACAATTGGAGAGATCAAAAAGAAGAAGAGTTCAAAGTGAAACAGTTTGTGAGAATTTGAATGAGCGGGAGACCTTTATATACATTCGGATTTCAGCATTTAATATATAGACACATTAAATTTGAGATCCGGATGTCAGAAAAAGGTCTTCCGATGACAGCTGGTTTCACAATTAATTTTCTCTGACTGAGGTGCTTCCGAAGAAGTGACTTTCGGAAGCAGGGTATTTATTAGACCAAGAGAGTTCAGAAGGGATGTGCTTCCGAAGTATAAAATTTATACTGTCGGAAGCACTGCTTCTGAAGTGTTAGAAAATTCATTAGGCAAAATGTTCTTCGGAAGACACTTTCTTCTGAAGAGTACCTTGAGAAGCCTATGCTTCCGAAAATAATGTATCGGAAGAATATTACTTCAGAAGGTAAGTTAGCTTCTGAAGTGTGAGATCTTCCGACTAAGGAAGAAATAATGCTTCCGAAGACTTAACCTATCTTCTGCTGAGTAGATACTCATCGGAAGATAAGTTAAGTTTATCTTCCGAGGAATTATTTATTCCTTGTCAGTACATTTATTCAAAGTTGATCATCCCAATGGATGTTATTAAGTACCTGAATCTTCCTTCATCAAATGCCTTTGTGAAGAGATCTGCCAAATTGTTTTCTGAATCAACTTTGACCAAATGAATCAACTTCTTTTCTGCACAATCTCTGATGAAATGGTATCTGATGTCGATGTGCTTGGTCTTGGAATGCTTGACAGGATTATTGGTGATGGAGATTGCACTGGAATTGTCTATCTGAATAGGAGTATTGAACAGATCTACTCCATAATCCTTCATCTGATTTTGGATCCAGATGACTTGTGCACAGCAGCTAGAAGCAGCTATATATTCAGCCTCTGCAGTAGAAGTAGAAACACATGACTGTTTCTTGCATTGCCAAGACACAATCCTGGATCCAAGAAATTGACATCCCCCTGATGTGGATTTCTTGCTGATGTTGCAACCCCCATAATCACTGTCTGTATAAGCCATGAATTGGAAGTCTTCATTTCTAGGATACCATAATCCTAGACTTGGTGCTCCTTTGAGGTATCTAAAGATTCTTTTTACAGCCAGCATATGAGAGACTTTGGGATTGGCCTGAAATCTTGCACATACACAAGTTGCAAACATGATATCTGGCCTGCTTGCTGTGAGATACATCAAAGAGCCTATCATTGCTCTGTACTGGTGCTGATCAACATCCTCCCCCTCAAGATCAGGGCTAAGTGATGTTGTTTTGGACATAGGAGTTCCCAGAGCTTTGCAATCAGAAAGCTTGAATCTTTCAAGAATGTCCTTGACATATTTTGATTGACTAATGAAAATCCCTGTAGGAGTTTGTTTCACTTGTAATCCAAGAAAGAAGGTGAGTTCTCCCATTGAACTCATCTCAAATTTGGATTTCATTAGTGATTCAAACTCCTTGCAGAGAGATTCATTAGTAGAACCAAAGATAATGTCATCAACATAGATTTGAACTAGCATGATATGTTGATTTGACTTCTTGAAAAAGAGAGTTTTATCAATTGTTCCTCTCTTGAATTTGTTTGCCAACAGAAAAGAAGATAAAGTTTCATACCATTTTCTGGGAGCTTGATGCAACCCATAAAGAGCCTTATCAAGCTTACAGACATGATCAGGAAACTTTGGATCTTCAAATCCTGGAGGTTGGCACACATAAACTTCTTCATCAATTTTTCCATAAAGAAAGGCACTTTTAACATCCATCTGAAACACTTTGAAATCTTTTGCAGCTGCAAATGCCAAAAATATTCTAATAGCTTCAATTCTGGCAACAGGTGCAAAGACTTCATCATAGTCAATGCCTTCCTCTTGAGTGTATCCCTGAACAACCAATCTTGCTTTGTTTTTGATGACAACACCTTTGTCATCTTTCTTGTTTCTGAACACCCATTTGGTTCCAATGGCATACTTTCCTTTAGGCAAAGGACAAGTTTTCCAAACTCCTTGTCTTTGAAACTGAAGAAGCTCTTCTTGCATAGCTTCTACCCAACTGTTATCTTTTAAAGCCTCTGCAACCTTCTTAGGTTCTATTTGGGATAGAAAGCAAGAAAACAAGCAAACATTTGCTTCATGCATAGAGCTTCTAGTTCTGACACCTTCTTCTACATTGCCAATGATGTTTTCAACTGGATGAGTGCTGTGAATTCGAGTCCTTGGAATCACATCCAGTTGAGAAGATTCATCCACGTTGAGTGACTCAAGGTTAGGAAGAACTACCTCAAGTTGGATTTCTGGCAGATCACGTGGATTCAACGTTTGAACTGTTGTGGGTTGGTTTTCTCTGGGAGTAGTGATTTCCAGAGAATTTTCCTCTGCTGAAGGACTTCCTACTTCTTCTTGATGTTGTGAATTAGAAGCAGCTTCAATTGAGGGACCTGCCTGAGATGTGTTGATTGTCTCAGACTGTGATACATCATTTTGTGTTGAAGTGGATTCTGCCAAGTTTTGTCTTGAAGCTATTGGCAGTTCAACACGAAAGTCATCTTCTCTTGAGCCTTTGGAGATGTCTGTGGTAGCTGACTGTGAAACTGGAACATACTCTTTCACCAGATTAAATGCAGATGTAAAACTATCAAGATCAAACAACCAATCAGGGCCGGTTCCAGATTTATTGAGAGTATGTTCATTGAACTGAACATTTGCAGACTCTTCAATAACTCTGGATGCTTTGATGTATACTCTATACGCTTTAGCATTTGAAGAGTACCCAACAAAGTAGCCCTCTGCTGATTTCTCAGCAAACTTGGCTAAGTAATCTTTAGTATTCAAGATGGTGCAATGACATCCAAATGGTTTGAGAAATCCAATGAATGGCTTTCTCTTATGCCAAATTTCATAAGGAGTCATGCCATGTGACTTAACTACCAATATTCTATTTTGGACATAACAGGCAGTGTTGACTGCTTCTGCCCAAAAAGTTATTGGAAGTTTGGCATCAGACAACATGGTTCTTGCAGCTTCAATTAGTGTCCTATTCCTTCTTTCAGCTACACCATTTTGTTGTGGAGTTCTAGGAGCACTAAATTGTCTTGTGATACCTTTAGATTCACAAAAAGAATTTAAAACATGATTCTTGAATTCTGTTCCTTGATCTGATCTGATTATTTTTACATGATGGTCACTTTCATTCTCCACCCTGAGTATAAATGACTTTAGGATTTCGGCAGTTTCATCCTTGGTATTTAAGAAAAACACCCAGGTATACCGAGAGAAATCATCAGTAACCACCAAACAGTATGATTTTCTACCAAGACTTTTAACACTTGTGGGGCCAAACAAGTCCATATGTAGTAAATGAAGGACTGTGGTAATAGAATTTATCTCTTTGGCATAATGAGATGACTTGTGTTGCTTACCCTTTAAGCATGCAACACATTTATCAACACATATGAATTCTTTTGTTGGTAAACCAGTTACTAAATTATTTTTGACCAATTTATTCATATTTTTGAGGTTTACATGACAAAGTCTTCTATGCCAAAGTGATGATTCATCAAGTGAAGCTTTTGAGACAAAGCAGCTTATATTACTAAGAGGTGCAGCTGTGCTCATATCTAGCATATACATGTTACTTCTTCTTGGAGCTCTGAGTAGAATTTGATCATTTGGTATCACAAATCCTGGTTTCAGAACAATGCACTCATGCTCAGTAAACAACATGTTATGCTTTTGATCACACACCTGTGATACACTTAGTAAATTGTAGTTAAGTTCTTTTACAAAATGTACATTCTCAAAGCTTACCTTACCATTTGTGATTGTGCCTCTACCTGTTATGTATCCTCCTACTGGATCACTTCCAAAAGCAACAGACCCGCCAAAGAATGGTTCATATTTGTGCAAGAGGGTCTTGTTGCCTGTCATGTGCCTGGAGCAGCCACTGTCAACTATCCACAAGTTGCCTTTTGATTCCTGCTGTTCCTGCACATGACCAGAAGTGAGTTAGTTTCTGATGGGAACCCAAGCCCATGTGGTCTTGGGTTTACCATTTGCATCATTGTAAGTAAATTTCTTTGACATCATTCTAGGTGGGACAGATGATGTGGATGCTTCTGATGTGGGTGATGGCTTATCAGTTGATTCCTTCTTCTTCCATACTTGTGCCTTTTGAGTTGTCGGAAGACTTGGTTTCTTTTGATGGTCATCGGAAGCTGTTTTTCTTTTTCCTTCCGATGATCTTCTTCCGAAGACAGATGACCTCTTTTGTTTGTTGAAAGCATTCCTTTGATGAGCTTCCGAGGTTCCTTTTCTTTCGGAAGCTTCCTTTTTCTTTGCTTCCGATGCTTTCTTTTCAGAAGCATTTTATTTTGTTTCTTCCTATTACTGGAGGTACTTGCTTCCGATGCCCTCTTGACCAAATTTCTTCTCTGTTCTTCCGAAGAAGTAGATGACTGACTCCAACTATTCTTTCTTCCTCTTCCCTTGATTGAGGAAATTCTGCTTCTTGGATTATAGAAGCAATCAGCAGCAAAATGATTCTTTTCACCGCACATCAGACATAGAGTTTGAATGTTGGGAGAGTGTTGCTGCTTATCCCTTTTAACGAAGTCTGATCTTTGATCCTCAGAGAATGATGGTTTGGATGTTCCAGCATACTTGTTAGTCTTAGACTTTGCCTGTTTTCCTGGAGAATTGACTTTTCTCTCCATTGATCTACCTCGTTTTGACTTGTCAGATGGGCAAGTCACATACTCATCTGAGGAGATATTTTCTGTGGTTTTAGCTTTGATAAAAACTGTTGAATGTTTCTTAGTTTTCTTATTTTGATTCTTAAATTTCAAAGCTTGTTTTCCTTTTACTGATTTAATAGGAACATCATCCTCATCTGAGCATGTTGAGGTACTTGGATCAGAGAGATTATCCTTTTGAACTACCTTGTGTATATCCAACTCCTCATTATACACAAGGTCAACCAGTGATTTACACCTAACATCTGTTATGGAAGTATAAGCAGATGGAGGTTCCATTTTGTTATATCCCAAACCAGCTCCCCTTTTATTCACAAGTTCAGTTGTGCTGCTCATTCTAAAAAGTTTTTCATATTTTTCACCTTGGCTTAGAAATTTGTCTCTGTAAGACTCAGCCAATACAAGTTCAGTCTTGGCAGTGGTTAGTCTTTCTAAAAGATTTTTAATCTGACACTGTTTGTTAGTATCTTCATGTTTTAAACTTGAAATGGTCTTTTCCATTTCTTCAATCTTTTCTTTGTAATTTCTTTCAACCTCAAAGAAATTTGCCTTGACTACTTGTAGAGACTCAAGTTCATTACAGAGTTGAGAATTTATTTTCTTATAAATAGTTAATGTTTCTAAGCATTCAGGTGAGCACATGCTATCAGTTACCTTGCTTGAGGAAGATGAGTCATTTGCCATCAAAGCACTGTTGGAGATGGAGAGGTCCTCAGCTTGAAAGCTCCAGTCTGCAAAATCTTGTTCAGCAATGTTTGCATTGTTAGATGAGCTTGATGGTCTTTGTTGTGGTTGCCCAGAAGTTGTCTGCTGAGTTCCTGTGGACTTGCATTCTCTGGCAAAGTGGCCTAACTGTTGACAGTTAAAGCATTTGAGTTTAGATTTGTCAAGTCCAAACCCAGTCTTCATATTGTGCTTTTTGAACTGTCTGCCGGTTCTTTGGTAAAACTTCTTTGCCCTGTATGAAATCATAGCCATTTGATAGTTTATATCCATCTCCTCAAGATCATCTGCAGGAATACCATCCAAGTCTTCTTGACACAGATGAAAGTAATTTGTCTCCTCAGCCATAAAAGCTCCTTGCCCAGAGGTTAGTAGTGGGGTTGGGTTAGATACAAGGTTTGATGAATTTGGAGTTTCAGGAAATGTGACAGTGGGTGTGGAGGTAGAATGGTAGAGGGGTTGATAGCTTTGGTATGGAGGATTATTGATGGGTGCATAAAGAGCAGCTGAACCAGATGGTGAGTGAGAAACTTTAGATTCTTGGGCATCTAATTCCATCTGATAGGCACTGAGAATACCAAACAATTCTCCTAAAGTTAGAGTTTTCAGGTTTTCTGTTCTTCTGATTGTTACAGAATAGATATTCCATGCCTTTGGAAGAGACCTCAGAAATTTTCTGAGCACATCTTGATTATCAAGAGTTACACCTGCAGTAGTTAATTCATCCACAAGTTGGACATACCTTAGGTACTGAGAAGACATATTCTCATTGTTTTGTTGACAAAAGTTTTCAAACTTCTGTTTCAGCATATCCTTCTTGTTTTCTTTGACATCTTCTGACCCTTCATACATCTGCTTCAAGGAATTCCACAGTTCTTGAGCAGACTTGCATTTCTTGAATGCATGTATAATGGAGTTCGGTATTGACATCTGAATTAGCCAAAGAGCTTTAGAATCAACTTCCATCTTCTTGTAATCTTCGTCTGAGTACATAGATGGATCTTTTGGTACTGCAGCAACTCCAGCACCGGCAGCAGCAACTGTAGGAATGTAGGGACCTTCAAGAACAGACTTCCAAAGTTTGAAGTCTTGGTTCCTGATGAACCCTTCCATTCTGACTTTCCAGGTATCGAAGTCTTCAGGTGTGAACATTGGTGGCTTGTTGAGAGTGCCATTTTCTGTATCATGTTTGTTTAGAGCAGCCATCTTGGACAGACACAGAAAATATGAGTGTTAATACTATGAGGGTTTATAAGAAATAGAACTGGTAACTTGATGATGATTAGTCAGTCAAGTTCAAGAGCCAATAGCTCTGATACCACTTGTAGGATCGGGTTGTTATCTCTAAACAACACTTCACAAGTATTTCTTACTTAATTCTAACAGATGCGGAATGTTCTGTTAGAATGATCTCACAATTTCACTCAAAGTGACACAATAATAATCTTTGAACAATATTAAGAACACAAGAATAATTCAAGCTCAAGGATATATTTCTCTCAAAGTGGAAGTATACAAGCAAGCACACAGCAAGCAACAATACATTGGGAGGTTATATAGCCGAGGCTACAACCGTATACACTTAGGAATACAAGTTGGGTATACTAGACAAGTACATAAAGTATAGCTTATTCTAGTATGTTGAGTGTCTTAACAGGCTAAGACACTCAGTCATGATCATTACATTAATAGACATTGACTTTACAAAGGACTATTAAATACAAAAGACATTTAATGTTGTTGATCTTCAAGGCTTCAGATGATCTTTTGCATTTAATGCAGCATGGGAGAGGTAAGGCGCTTTATCTGACTCATTACATGTTGTCTTTGTCTTTACTCAGACCAGCATGTCTTGTGTCAGTACCTTTTGTACTATGAGAGTAAGCTGCTACAGTCTTTGTCAGAGGATAAACCTCGGAAGTCTTTGTCTTGTGTGCATAAGAAGATTCCTCGGAAGTCTTTGTCTTCCGAGCATTAGAGGATTCCTCGGAAGCAGTTGTCTTGTACAACCTTCGGCAGGAACCAGTTATCCTTCGGAAGCAATGTTGCTTCCGAAGAATCACTTCTTCCTTCCGAAGGTGTTTATTCAAAGAGACTCCTATACTTAGACAAAACAAGAAGTTTGGTGAGCATCAGCCTTTATTAGTCTTTACAGTCTGTATATTGTAAATATCAAGTAGAAATTGGTATGAAACACAAGAACACAAGTTTATGAATAACTCTCACAATTGATTAATCAGAAAAATATAACTCAAAAAACTGATTACAATGATACCACATATTTGGTATTTATAGACTAGCCTAACTTGCTAGACAAGTAAAAGAATCCAACGTAAATTCTAATGCCAAACATTCCGGTATTGCCGGCTTGCAATCCCCTTTTTGTAGCCACCAAACTTGCAGCTAAAAAAACTCCACCGACTTGTGGAGGATAGTTTAGGAATTAGCAAACAAAACATACACAAATCATTCAATACTGCAAGTCAATAGCAATAGCACACACTCTGATCCACTCAGGGAAAACAAGGCGAAAATTTGACACCAGTATGGTACTGCACAAAAATGAGTGAAAATCCTCATACATCTTTGATAGATGATGTCGCATGTAGAATCGAGAACTCGTGCAGAAAATCAAAGGAAGGAAATGGAGATAACTAACATGTAAACCATGATCACCTAGAAATTTTTCTGGAAAAAAATAATGAACCGTCAAATAGAGATGAGAAAATAAAGAGGTTTTAGATGGTATTAGAGCACTTGAGTAAACGTTGAAGTCAAATTAATGACCGTCAGAAATGAGAGGGAAAGAATATCCCTTGGTAATAAAAAAACATTATAGAAGGATATAGAGGAACAACTAGATCCACAAACATCAAGTTGTCCTCAATGGGGGCTGTTGATGTAGGATAATACATCCTAACTAACTTGCCAAACACGTGAGATAAGACGCCCTGGCTACTTTAGCAAAACAAAAGGACAGGAATGGTACCATGCCTGACTTGCCAAGCACTCTAGCAGGAGAAAGCAAGATAGACAGACGGACGAACATGCATAAACAGGGATAAAAGACATCGTGTTAAGGGAAGCATGAAAAAATGAGGGAGGCGACGAAGGGAGCCACCCCACATCCAAAGGCTAAAGCAAGGTACGCACTAAAAATGTTCCCAGGAAAAAAGTGGCAAAGCCTCGGAGAAACTATAGGTCAACTTGTTATACTAAAAAGGAAACAAGTGGTATAATTAGGAAAGGCACCAGCATGAGTAGAATATATGAATACTAAAGAGGAATGAAGCAAATCCAAAGAAGCACAGGTTCCCAGACTCCATAATAGTATAAATAGAAGCAGCAAGAGCATAAGACGGTATCGTATCATCAAACTCTCTCAGCTTTCGCTCATTTGCTACTTTACACCTCATTACTTTCATGTATTTACTCTCACGCCGGAGTACAATCACAGTAGGCATCCTCCTATGTTAAGGCTTACGGTGTTCTTTGCATCTTAGCTCGATAGCCCGGATTAATAGTTCCAGCTTGAATCTCATACTTCTTGCACTTATACTAAAACACACTACATGTGACTCACCTTGAGAACACAAGTTCAAGTCAAACCAAGTAATATGTTGAATTGAAGGCAAACCATATATGCAATATGTTACAAAATTTAATGATCAAATTATAAGATGCTTAGGAACCTTAGGTTGAGTTAAAGAGACAAGTCCCCTTTTTGATGAAAGTCTTGAATGGTTGCTTTTGCCTCTATCTGTCAATAAATAATAACATTCGTTAGTAATAATATAATTTAATTAAATATTAAAAAAATAAATTTTTCATAATTTTAATAGTTTACTAAAACTCAATAAACTATAATAAGATTTCAATTAAATGTAATCTTAACATATTATTTTATAATTGTTACATATTATAATTGATATTTGTTATTTATAACTTTTAAATATTCTTATTTTTTATATTACCAATAGATGATAAATGTACCATATGAATCTTTACAAAAAAAATGTTGTTTATAAGATTTTAAATTTATTTAACTCATGTAACACATGAGTTTCTAATTTATATATATATAGGGGATGGTTCGAATTTAACTCTTTCTTATTGCGATAACCGAATAACCATATCTTATTGCTTTGGGGACCACATTAAAGTAAATCTAAAGGTGTAAGGTTTTTCTTATTTTTTTTATTAGTGTAAGTGGGCCCTACATTAATTAAATAAAAGAAAAAACAAACACCTTTGGATTTACTTTAGTGTGACCCCCAAAGTAATAAGATGTAGTTATTCTATTAACGCAATAAACATGGGTTAACATTTGAACATCTCCCTATACACACACACACACACACACACACACACATATATATATATATAGGGTGTGGTTCCTTTGTTAACCCATGTTTATTGCGTTAACCGAATAACTACATCTTATTATTTTGTAAATTACATTAAAGTAAAATCTAAAAGTTAAGGTTTTTTCTTATCCTTTTATTAATGTAACTGGGCCTTACATTAAATTACATTACTGTAATTATCATTGTTAGAAAAAAATCAAAATAATGTGTTAATATAATGTGTTATATTACATCACTGTAATTATTATTGTTAGAATTTTTTTTTAAATAATATGTTATATTTATGCTCGTTACATCGATTTAAATAAAGGAAATATGGGAAAAATTTTCAAAAAAACTAGTTAAGATTATAATAGAATTAAAGAGGAAACTACATCATTGTAAATAATGTGTTTACATCACCGTTAATTATGTCATTGTATATTGCTTTATTTTGTATTACAATACTTTAATTTACCGTTGTTAGGAAAAAAACTGAAATAAGATATTATACTTATGTTCGTTACATGGATGTAAAACGGGATAATTGGAAAAAAAATATTAAAAAACTTGTCTAGATTAAAACGAAATTAAAGAGAAAAATTACATCAGTATAAATAATAATTTACATTTCTGTAAATAATGTGTTACATCACTGTAAATTACAACAACGTTAACTACATTATTGTAATTTACCATTATTATAAAAAATTTGAATTTAATTTGTTATTTTTAAGCTCGTTACATTGATGTAATTAAATGACATCTAAAAGCTAAAAAAACAACATAGTCGAGACTATTACGGAATTAAAGAGAAAATGAGAGTATAATGGTAAAAAAAATTTAAAAAATAATATTGTATAAAAAAGTTATGAAAACTTAAAAAAAAGAGGGAGTAAATTTTATATAAAAAATTAGATTTATTAAAATATATTATATGGTGACATTTGTCATCACCATATTAAATCTAACTTTTTAAGTGGTTAAAAAATGTCCTAAATTCCCTCCATATTAGAAAAAAGGAAAATGACACGCGACACAATTATATACACTTGTTTTTAAAGTAACCATTGGATGATAGTTAATTGGTTGTAGCAAATTTTAAGGGTTATGTCTACTTCCATCACTTATATACACACACACACATATATATATAGACACACACATACATATAGATATATGTACATATATATATCTGTGTGTATATATATATATATTAAAAATGATTTGTTTATTTAAAACCCAATTTTTTATTCAGGTTTAATTTGGACCACATATTTAATTTCAAGATTACAAATCACCGGCTCACATAGGGTTTAAGAGTTTTATCTCTAAGATTGTGTTTTCATAACATTCAATCCCTATATATAAACATATGTATATATATGTATATAGGGGATGGTTCCATTGTTAACCCTCCCTTATAGCGTTAACCCGTTAACCCTGGCGTTTTTTGCCCGAATCTTTGTTTTTTGTCATTATTTTTATTATACATAAATAGGGGGGTTTCTTTTTTGTGTTTTTGCTAATTCATCACCGTTTAGAAATTAAATCAAAATGTAAGTAAGTGTAAGTAAGTGTAAGTTTCTTACACTTACTTACATCAGATACTGTAACTTAAACTTACAATTGATTTAATTTCTAAATGGTGATAAATTAGCAAAAACACAAAAAAGAAACCCCCCTATTTATGTATAATAAAAACCATGAAAAAAAAAAACCAAAGATTCGGGCAAAAAATGCCAGGGTTAACGGGTTAACGCTATAAGGGAGGGTTAACATTTGATCCTCTCCCTATGTGTGTATATATATATATATATATGTTTATTGATAACAGGGGTTTGGATTGGTAATTCGAATGTTTAAATGGATGTTCTTATGTGTTGTGACATTATTATTCATTCGAATAGAAGCTACCGTGTGTTTTTGTGTATTTGTAGGTTAAAAGAAGCAAGATGATGATTCTAGAAGGAAACTATACAACGGGAAGCAAAAACGAGCACATCCAAAGATGCGAATATGCGAAGTTTAAGCAAGAAACTTTGAAGAGGCATATCTTGGGCTAGGAGAAGAGCTACGGAACCCATAACATATATGAAAATTGTGTTTCTCGACGAGGCGAAGCTAAATATGATATCAATTAGACCGAAACGTATGCCTAGGGAGGCGTAACTTACGGTGGGGTACTTTCCCCGTAACTGGAACAGTAAACCAGAGGGTTCGATGCGTAAATTTAAGTTTTGAGTGCAAGGGGTCGTAACTTACGCGTATAGGGGCGTAACTTACGCCGGGTGCTTCCAGAAAACACCTAATTATGCCATCTTTGGGGTATTTAAGGGCCAAATCAACCCTAGTCGCATATGACAGCTTGGGGGAAGTTTTTGGACGATTTTGGAGCATTTTGGAGCATTCTAAAGCCCCGAAACATCAATCAAAACATCAAGATCAAGATTCCATCATGCAGTGAATACTGAAGATTCAAGCGTTGAGATGTCCGGCTAATATTCTCGTGATCGTCTTCGGATGGATAGTTAGGTTTAGTAGCTAAAGTTTACTTTGGATTGTTAAACATTGGTATTAGATTAGTTTTTCATTGATTTACTTTTCTAGTATTGCTTGATTGTGAAACCATAACGGCTGTTCTCTTACTTTGCAATTTCAAGTTCAAGTTGGTTACTTTTTATTCATTCATAGCTTGAGTGGATTGGTAATTGATAAAATTGAGTTTTGAAAGCTTTTATAATCATTGGTTTTGTGAAATCAATAATCAACCAAATCAACAACATTGGTCTAGTTAACGGTTGTCAATAAGGTCCTTAATTGGTTTTCAAATCATAGGTGTAGATCAATTCAAGCATAAGCTATGTCTATGTGGTTTTCAATTGACAATTCAAAGCATCCTTAACTACTTAATTAACTTGAAATCCGGAGTGGTCATCTTTTTCCATTTATTAATGTTTGCAAATCTTTTGTTTTAATTCGTTTGTTTTTGGTTAAAGTTAATTGTTTTCTAATTCAAACCTAAAATCAACCTTTTCACGTTTACTTTTCAATTGCAAGTAGTTAATTAGTTTGTGTTGAAAGTGATTTCCACTTGACTTATCGTGGATCGATTCCTGACTTCCCTAACTAAATTGGGTGGTAGGACTTGAGTGAAAACTTTTATTTTTGATTGATACTTTGGCATCGATCAAATGTTGGCGTCGTTGCCGGGGAGTCGTGTGCAAATTACTTTCAATTACATTTTATTTTTTTTATTTTTCTTATTTACACCGGTTGTGTTAGTGTACAGATAATTACAGGTTTGTATGCATACTAGATATTATGGGAGACCTTCACCACTGAATTTTCTTCCAGAAATTGAACGCACCGCTCGTAGGAATCGAGTACTCCACCGGACAGAGCTTGCATCTCCAAGCATTCAACAACAATTGATCATGGACTTTCCACTTAATAATCCATTACCTGAACCACCACGGTTTGAGGATTTTGAGAATCCACGAGGTAATCCAAATCCACCACCACCATCTGCTCAACCCAATTTCAGCATATACCGCCCCCCTAACCATGCTCCTCATGATGACCACCATACCAATACTACTGAGGAGAGAAATACCTTGAGAGGAGGGAGTCATCATGGCACAATAGCGAGTGATGAGAATAACATGCAGAATTGGCATGATGGCTTGAATGGTGGTGACTGCAACTTACAAAACGTCAATGATGCTTATGATGATCCTTATGGGTACCCACCACCACAACCACAAATTCAAACCCTTACCCAATGAATCCTCAACCACTGAATCAAGGGGGTTATGGCTTTCATCAACAACCACGGTACGGTTATCCGCCACAACAAGGTTTCAACAGTCCACCAAGACCGCAAAATCAGAACTATGGGCCTGGAATCCCTATGCCTCCTCCAAACATGGGAGTACCCATGAACTATAATCAGGGCATGGCACATGCACATGGTGCAACTACTCACTTTAGACCCGCGTTGACTACCAATTCCTCACCGGTAGTGACATCTGTTAGGCATGGTAGATCCTTTGAAGTGAGACCAGCAGTACTTTCATCATTTCCCACATTCCATGGGAGAGCTACTAAGGAACCATACCAACACATGCAAGAGTTTGAAAAATTATGTCAAGTCACGGGTGGCCAAGGATTTTCAGCAGATGAAGTTAAGTTAATCCTATTCCCTTTTAGATTAAAAGATAGAGCTAAGGAGTGGTTCTCTACACTACTAGCAGCTAGTATTTACGCTTAGGCAGAAATGCAGCAATAGTTCTTAAGTGAGTTCTATACAATGAATAAGACAACTGAAGCTCAGGCTGCCATTAGGAATTTCAAACAGAAAGGAGGAGAGTTATTCCATGAGGCTTTTACTCTATTCAAAGACATGTTGAGGAAATGTCCACATCATGTGATCAACATGTGGGAGCTATTGGTTGCTTTCTATGATGAGATGTCATCGGAGGACATTCGGGATATCAACTCCCAAAGTAATGGAACATTCTTGTACAACCATGTACAAGTGAATTCGGACATGTATGAGCGTATGAGCACCACTTCAAAGAGGTTAGAGTAATCTAACAAACGGTCAAAGCATGAAATTGTTAATGGTGCAATTGGAGGTCATGGCACAAAAGATGGCCAAATTAGCTGGATTGGGAAAGGATAACACTAAATCAGAAAATGTCTTTAGTGGATGTGGAGAGATTGGACACAAGGCAAGCCAATGCTCAGCTCAGTTTGGTCCAAGAAAAGAAGTTAATCAAGTGTATGGAGACATGAATTCCAACACTTATCATCAGGGGTTGCGTAACCATCCAAACTTCAGGTATGGTAACACTTCAAATCAAATGAACCCTAACTTCCAAGAACCCAACAATCAGGGAAATCAGCAGTAGTTTAATCACCAACAAGGGTACAATCAAGGGGGTTATCAAAGGCAATATCAAGGTCATCAAAACCAAGGGTTTCAAGGAAACTATAGGCAACCACCCCCTCAACAAGATAATCAACAACGTGGGTCAACATCTACTTATGAAGCCTCAAAGTTTGATGAGATATTCGAGATGTTGAAGGAAATGAAGAAGGAGAATGAGATGAGGGACAAAGCTTTCAATGCACTGAACAACTAAGTAAGGCAAATGGCTGAATATTTGGCCAAGAGGAATCCTGGAATACCGGAAAGTGATACGAAGGTAAACCCCGCTCATCAAGGATCATCTTCTAAGCATGCTCAGGTAAAACAGGTAACTACACTTAGAAATGGTAAGGTTTATGATAACAATGTTGATGCTCCACCAACCTTTGTAGAAGGTGTGGTGGAGGATGTTGATGAGAATGAGGAGAGTGGTAGTGAGGAGACACCTATTGCATCTAAACCGGTTTCCAAACCCGAATGTGTTTCAAATAAAACAACCAAGGAAGCTCCATTTCCGGCGGCCTTGGTAAAACCGGATCTTTCTAATAAAACAAAACGGGGCCCACAACAAGACGAGATGTGGGTTTTTTTCAAACAAGTTAAAATCAATATCCCCTTATTAGATGCAATCAAACAGGTGTCATCCTATGCTAAGTACTTGAAGGAAGTTTGCACACGTAAAAGGCAACATAAGTTGCCCAAAAAGCTTGATGTTAATGTGCAAGTTAGTGCCATTTTGTCGGGTACTCTTCCACCCAAGTTGGAAGATCCAGGAACGCCTTTGATTTCTATTCAAATTGGTGATTTTACAAGTGAAAGAGCGTTGTTGGATCTTGGTGCTAGTATTAGCATCGTCCCGGGGAGTTTCTATGACCAATTTGACTTTGGTCCACTTTAGAAAGTTGACACCATAGTTGTGTTAGCTGATTTGACTCCTAAGCTTCTTGGGGGGGGGGGGTGTTAACGGATGTGATTGTCAAAGTGGAAGACTTCTACTACCTGGTAGATTTCTTAGTGTTGGATTATGTGTCAGGTATACAGGGTCGGCAACCAGATGTCATATTGGCAAGGCCATTTTTGGCCACTACTTATGCCCAAATCAGTTGATATGACATTCGGTAACCGAAAGTTGCGTATGAATATGTTTTCTCCTATTAGTAACCTTTCGACTCACGACACATGTTTTATGGCAGATATTATTGACAGTTGTGTTCTTTGCTATGATCCCGTAGTGAGCATGGACAACACAGTAGAGGTATTTTCTGTGTTTGACAGGTTAGAGAAAGAGCATATGCAAGACTTGATGGATGCTGAGAAGGAGGTAGAAGTGAAGGCTACATAAAAGGGTAGACCACCATGGTCTTGCCATCAAGAGAAGATTCTAGATTCTTGGAACAAGGAGCTTAAACCCTCATTGGAAGAACCACAGGAGATAGAGTTGAAGGAGTTGCCAACACATCTCAAGTATGTGTTTCTGGGAGGCAACAAGACACTACGAGTCATCATTGCTTCTGCTTTGACTGAGGAGCATGAAATAGCACTTATTGAGGTGTTGTCCACTTACAAATCAGCAATTGGATGGAAAATAGCATATCTAAAAGGTATAAGCCCACCAATTTTCATGCACAAGATCATCACTGAGCTGGAGGCCAAGCCATTTCGAGACACACAAAGAAGGCTTAATCCTAGCATGAGGGAAGTGGTAAAGAAAGAGGTACTCAAGTGGCTAAATGCAGGTATAATCTTCCCTATTTCCGATAGCACTTGGGTGAGTCCTACTCAGATGGTTCCTAAGAAATCAGGTATCCAGGTAGTACGAGGGGATGATGGAGAGCAAATCGCAACCCGACCGGTAACTGGGTGACGTGTATGCATTGACTACAGAAAATTGAATGCTACCACATCTTACCTTTCATTGACCAAATTATAGAGCGCTTATCAGGTCAGCAATTCTTTTGTTTTCTTGATGGTTATTCAGGTTATAACCAAATTTCTATTCATCCAAATGATCAACATAAGACAACATTCACTTGTCCTTATGGTACCTTCGCATTTAGGCGAATGCCATTTGGTTTGTGCAATGCCCCCGCCACCTTTCAAAGGTGTATGATGAGTATCTTTTCAGATATGGTGGGTGAGTATTTAGAAATATTCATGGATGACTTTTCAATATTCGGTTCATCATTTGATAAATGTCTTAATCAATTAACCAAAGTATTGAAAAGATGTTTTGAAACCAATTTCGTTTTAAGTTGGGAGAAAAGCCATATCTTGGTTCGTGAAGGGGTAGTATTGGGTCATGTCATTTTTGAAAGAGGGATGAAGGTGGATAGGGCTAAAATAAATGTTATTTCTACATTGCCACCCACAAATGTTAAGGGTGTTCGTTCGTTTCTAGGACATGTTGGGTTTTATAGAAGGTTTATAAAAGGCTTTAGTGTCATAACAAAACCTTTGTGTAATTTTCTTTTAAAAGATGTCCCTTTTGAAGTTGAAGAGGAGTGTTTGAAATCATTTAATCTGCTTAAGCAACAACTTGTGGCAGCCTCAATTTTGCAATCACCGGATTGGTCTCTTCCTTTTGAGATTATGTGTGATGCTAGAGATTATGCAGTTGGGTCTGTGTTGGGACAACGGGTTGACAAGAAACCTGTCGTGATCTACTACGCAAGTAAGACTATTTCTGATGCACAATTGAATTACACAACAACAGAAAAAGAGTTGCTTGCAGTAGTCTTTGCATTGGATAAATTTAGATCGTATATTTGTGGTAGTAAAGTTATTACCTATTCAGACCATAGTGATGTCAGGTACTTGATGGAGAAGAAGGATGCAAAGCCAAGATTGATTCGATGGATTATTTTGCTACAAGAATTCATCTTGGAGATCAGAGACAAGAAGGGGTGTGAGAATGTTGTAGCGGACCATTTATCTCGATTACCACCTATGGAGGATGACACCTCACTTGCCATCAATGACACATTCCCAAATGAGCATATTATGTCTATTTCTACTTTACTGTGGTATGCTAACATTGTGAACTACAAAGTGATAGGCAAGTACCAAAACATTGGGTAAAGAAGAACGACTACAATTCTTTTCAAAAGTCAAGCAATACATTTGGGATGAACCGAACTTGTTTATAGTGGGAGCAGATCAAGTGATCAGAAGATGTGTGCCCGATGAGGTGAATCCAAGCTTGCTAGAGCACGTGCATTCCTTTACATGTGGTGGCCATTTTAGTGGACACAAAACGGGGCACAAAATATTAACTAGTGGTTTCTTTTGGCCAAAGATGCTGCCGAATTTGCTAAACGTTGCACTAGGTGTCAACAATTGGGCATCATCTCAAAGAGGAATGGGATGCCCTTACAACCAATTTTAATAGTTAACATATTTGATGTATTGGGCA
Organism: Mikania micrantha; assembly: GCA_009363875.1. Lineage (NCBI taxonomy): Eukaryota > Viridiplantae > Streptophyta > Magnoliopsida > Asterales > Asteraceae > Mikania > Mikania micrantha. Next base: position 2,037,990 of record CM018693.1, on the reverse strand, counting down.
TCGATTTCATGGGCCCTTTTCCAAATTTGTTTGGTAATTATTACATCTTGGTGGCGGTCAATTATGTGTCTAAGTGGATTGAAGCAATCGCCACCAAGACTAATGACCATTCCGTTGTATGCAAGTTTGTGCAAACAAATATCTTTACAAGATTTGGAGTTCTTTGTGTGATCATTAGTGATGGGGGCACCCACTTCAAAAAACAGTCACTTTGCAAAATTGCTTCAACGGTATGGAGTTAACCACCGAATTGCAACACCCTACCACCCACAAACTAGTGGGCAAGTTAAAGTGTCCAATAGGTAGATAAAAGAAATCTTGCAAAAGACGATTCGGCCTGACCGCAAGGATTGGGCTAACAAACTCAATGATGCCTTGTGGGCCTACCGAACCGCCTTCAAAACGCCTATTGGAACAACCCCATATCAATTGGTTTATGGGAAGGCTTGTCATTTACTGGTAGAGCTAGCTCATAGAGCTTTATGGGCTGTGAAAGAGGTTAATCTTGAATATGATGCTGCAGGCAAACAAAGGAAGTTGGATCTGTGTGAATTAGAGGAACTGCGGGACGAGGCTTATGAGTGCGCATCTACGTATAAGGACAAATTCAAGCGAGTTCATGATGCAAAACTAAGATTGCAAAAGTTTGAAGTTGATCAAAAGGTGTGGTTGCACAACTCAAGGTTGAAGTTGTTTCCGGGTAAGCTTAAAAGCAAATGGATGGGGCCTTATTCTATTGCACGCATTGGAAATTATGGTGATATCAAGATAGAAGATTTTGATGATCACATACGACAAGTGGTCAATGGTCATTGGTTGAAGCCATATTTGGAAACAACGGATTTTCAAGGTGCATCAACGGAATCGGTGAGCTTTATCACGAGCTCACCCAATTATGCGGACGTCTGAGGTTCAGGTAACCTCGGGAGAAATCCCGAGTTGTATATTGTGTACATTTTCATCTTATCCTTCGTTTATTTTCTTTTCGTTGTGTTTTTCTGTTTTTTTTTCATCCTTTTGTTCAGTTCTAAACAAAAACAGTTTCTCGATATGGGATGTCCGGGGTCGTTTGCGTAGATTTGCGCTTAAGTGTGATCGTGTTGAGGTCAACACGACTTTTGTGAAGGGTGGGTTGGTTTAGTAATGTATTGATTAATGGGTCGTTAACATAACCTTGGTGAAAAGGGTGTTAATCATATGGTTAACACCTGAGTATGTTATGTTTGTTTTTATTTTCATTTTTATTATTATTAGTTTTTTTTTATGTTATTCATTTTTGTTTTATTTTTAGTCTTTGTTTTTCTTTCTTTTTGTTTACAAGGGTCTTACAATTAGTTAAAGAAAAAAAGAATAAAAAAAAGAAAAAGCGACCGTAACTTACGGTGGAGAGCCATAACTTACGGCGAGGGGGGGGGCTTGAACCTACGATAGCACTACTCTGTCTTGTGGTTGAACCTACGGTGCACACAGGTAGGCGTAAGTAACGGCGGGTAGTGTAAGTAACGGCCCACCCGCCGTAGCTTACGCCGGGGGTCACACAGCACTATACTTTCATTTTTTTTCGTTGTTGTTGATGTTATCTGACCCGGATCCAAGTAAACTAACAAAAAACCCGAACTTGTTCAGAAGATCTGAATATCCTTCTCATTTTTCACCACAAATCACGTCATTTACCCTCCCATCTCTTTCCACCATCTTCATCTTCTTCACCAATAAACCCTAACTTTCTCGTTCCTTCATCAAATCAAGCAAGTAAGTAGTCTATCTTGAGTGTTTTTTGATGAGGAACAAAACCCCGGTGTTGGTTTCTCCCAGTTCGAGCCCGTTTGAGAGATATCAACCGCTGCAGTTACGAGCCTTAATTTTCAATTTGGGGATTTTTGGGTTTTTGAATTAATCTTTCAATTTCAACACATATCTCACTCATTAAGCTTCAAAGGTACGTGACTCACATTTATTTGAGCGATGATCATGAATGCTTCAAGGTTTGACATGAGTTATTTACTTAAAGTAGACTCTAGCTCATTGAATAGCAAGGGTAAAGTGGTGTTTACAACTAACATTCCCACATCGTTGTTTCTAAGGCTAGTAGTTTGAAATGTAGTCAATAACATGAGTAAAATAGTCATGGGGATGGGTTAACAAGTGCTTAGTATCCATGGGAAAGTAATGGGGGATGAATTGCGTTTGGAACGCATGATGATGATATTATATTATATTGCTCATATGCGATTTGCAATTGATGTGTTTTGAATTAATGGACAATGCTAAGACCAAGTTCACATATCAAATAGCCATAGTTTTAAACAAGAGTGAGGATATGGTTGTTGTTACATATATATGCACTAACTTGGTATGTTTGCTTGCGGGTGGATTTTGGAAACAATTTGTGTTTTACTTTCATTTGGTTATGTTTTATTTAGTGTTTGCTTAGTTTAAAGTCAATTAGTTTTACTTTGGGGAAGGTCATGTAAAGACTTGTTGAACAATTTCATACATTGTTGGGTGAATTGCATACTATTACACATTGAGGACAATGTGAATCAAGTGTGGGGATGGGAATGGTTGCAATGGAAGGTTTCACATATCACATATCTTCAAAATCTTGAATTTTTTTTTCAAAAATGTCCTCATAAGTAAACCGGATTGAACATAAAAAACCCGATGCACTAATGGATATCTATTAAGGGAAGGATAAAGGTTTTTTAACATGGTTGTTCCTTTAAGTTTCATGAGAGTATTGCTGACAAATGATTTTTGGAAAAATTAAAACAATTTCCTAATTAAGGATACCATGTTTTGAGGTAATTGCATATGTTTCATGTCGGTAACCTTATTCATCCATATATGTGTGAGATTTTGAGCCTTAGCGTGTAATATTTGTGAGATAAATTTCATTTGTTGAGGGTGACCGGTAGTTGAGTATTGTGATAGAACTTGTGTGTTTTGATACATGCTGAAACCTTAAGTGAATAAGTGCACTAAAATGAGAAGGCATTAGGATTACACCAATCTTCCCTTGTTAACCCTTTATAAACATGTCCAATCCCCCTGGTTAGCCACTCTTGAGCCCATGTTTTGTACAAAAAGTTCCTTTTGTTCAACCCTGTAGCCAAAGCCAAAACGCCGAAAAGACCTTTGATTAGTGCATTATTTAACTTGGTGGTAGAGGTGTGATTGACATACAAGCTTATGTTCACAGGAATCAATACCTGGTTGCGAGTGATAGATTGCCTAGCACATTCTTTGCTAGTATTCGTAAACCAAGATGAGTGCTTCATTGTGAGGGGTGTGCAACATGTGTAAGAGTTTTTAAGCATGTATTTCTTGTTAGGCAAATCTCGTTTTGGTTAAAATTGCAACTTATGTTTGTCAGCATGTCAATCTTGATTGTGTCAGTCTATGGAATGAGTGTGTTTTAGGGACCTTAATCTATAACTTGGTAGAGATTGCAAGAGTTTGTTGTAGAAAAGGTGAGTAATGTTCAGAAAGTTTGCTTGAGGACAAACAAAGGTGAAGTGTGGGGATGTGATAACGGGGGTTTGAATTGTTAATTCAAATGTTTAAATGGATGTTCTTATGTGTTTTGACATGATTATTCATTCGAATAGAAGCTACCGTGTTTTCTTGTGTGTTTGTAGGTTAAACGAAGCAAGATGATGATTGTAGAAGGAAACTAGGCAACAGGAAGCAAGAATGAGCACATCAGAAGATGCGAATATGTGAAGTTGAAGCCAGAAACTTTGAAAAGGCACATCTTGGGCTAGGAGAAGAGCTACGGGACCCATAATATATGAAAATTGCTTTTCTCGATGAGAAGAAGCTAAAGATGATATCAGTTAGATCGTAACTGGAACTGTAAACCAGAGGGTTTGAGGCGTAAATTGAAGTTTTGAGTGCAAGTGGGCGTAACTTACGTCGGGTGCTTCTGGAAAACACCTAATTATGAGATTTTTTGGGTATTTAAGGGCCAAATCAACCCTAGTCGCATATGACAGCTTGGGGGGAATTTCTTGGACAATTTTGGAGCATTTTGGAGCATTCTAAAGCACAGAAACATCAATCCAAACATCAAGATCAAGATTCCATCGTGCAATTTCACAAGAAGATTGGAGATTCAAGCGTTGAGATGTTCGGCTAATCTTTTACGTGATCGTCTTCGGATGGATAATTACGTTTAGTAGTTAAAGTTTACTTTGGATTGTTAAGCATTGGTATTAGATTAGTTTTTCATTGATTTACTTTTCTAGTATTGCTTTATTGTGAAACCATAACGGTTGTTTTCTTACTTCGCAATTTCAAGTTCAAGTTGGTTACTTTTTATTCATTCATAGCTTGAGTGGATTGCTAATTGATGAAATTGAGTTTCAAAGATTTTATAATCATTTGTTTTGTGAAATCATTAATCAACCAAATCAACAACATTGGTCTTGTCAATAAGGTCATTAATTCGTTTTCAAATCATAGGTGTAGATCAATTCAAGCATAAGCTATGTCTATGTGGTTTTCAATTGACAATTCAAAGCATCCTTAACTAATTAATTAACTTGAAATCCGGAGTGGTCACCTTTTTCCATTTATTGTTTACAGATCTTTTGTTTTAATTTGTTTGTTTTTAGTTAAATTTAATTGTTTTCTAATTCTAACCTAAAATCAACCTTTTAACGTTTACTTTTCAATTGCAAGTAGTTAATTAGTTTGTGTTGAAAGTGATTTCCACTTGACTTCTTAAGCATCGATACCTGACTTCCCGAACTAAATTGGGTAGTATGACTTGAGTGAAAACTCTTATTTTTGATTGGTACTTCGACACGGATCATATATGTATGTATGTATGTATGTATGCATGCATGCATGGATGTATGGAAGATTTCTTTGTTAACCTTACATTAATGTATTAACAGAAGAACCACATCTTATTAGTTTGAGCCCACATTAAAGTTGATATAAAGGTGTATGTTTTCTCTTATTTTCTTAATTCATGTAAAATGTGAATATTAGTTTGGGCTTACATTAAAGAAGAAAAAGCTTACACTCTTATATCAACTTTAATGTGGGCCCCAAACTAATACACAATTATAAAACTGGGTATTTGCGACGAAATTTGCAACCGAAAAAAATGGTTGTAAACCTGGCAGCAAGTAAACTAGTCGAAAATTTTGTCGCAAATACCCAGTTTTGTAGTAGTGATAAGATGCAAACTAATAAAATGCCGTTATTTGGTTAACGCATTATGGTAAACTTAACAATGGAACTCTTTCCTATATATATATACATACATAGGGGAAGGTTCCTTTAAAAAGTCTATTTTGCCTAAGAAGGCTAAGAAGGAATTTTAAAATTTTGAAAACCGACTCAAACAAACTCCGAACTGACTCATTTTTGCGTCATTGGAACCGTCTTGTCGAACCTTAAACCCGGAACGTTAAAAGCCAAACCATAATACTAAAACCTAAACTTTAAACTCAAACAATAAAGCCTAAAGATAAAACCTAAATGTTAAAAATCAAGCCATAAAACCTAAACTTTATAGCTAAACGTTAAATCTAAAACTTAAAAGCTAATATTATAGAGTTCGACGATACGGTTCCAATGCCATCAAAATGAGCTCAATCGGAGTTCGTTTGGGTCGGTTTTGAAGGTTTTAAAAATCCTTTTTATATTTCTTACGCAAAATACACTTTTTATTTGATCCTACCCCCTATATATATGAAAATTTGAAATAAAACTTCTTATTTTGGAGAAAACTAAGTGTGGGTGTGTTGTTTTTCACATTTTTATTTTTATAATAGAAAAATAAAAAACGAAAGAAGAAAAAAAATTATTGGTAATGATTGTAATTAATTTATAGGTTTTATTTAAAATAAATTAAGGTCTTTTTACAAACCTTCCCTTATATATGTGTGTGGTATAGACACACTAATTTAATTAAAGTTCATTTCACTTACCAAAGAAGGCGCGTATTTCGTTGGGATTACATTTACTGTTGTGATGGTTATTCTTGCCAAACCTGGATATGTATGTGGAGCGGAATAGATCTAGGATAAGGGGGAACTGTAGAATTATAAAAACTGCAATGGGTAGGAAGGCTAATCCACATATTGGAGCGAGCATCCAGAGTTTATGATAAGAAAAGACAAGGAACACGGTGGCACCAAATGCTACAATCATGGCACTTGTGGAGATCAACAAGGTGCAAAGACCAATAATCAGCCTTCTTGGCAAACGGACCAGAAAATCTTGCTCGGCGAAACGTGCAGTGAGGATTGATAAAAACACCAATAGCGCAGTAACGGATGAGAATAGTGAGATTGCGTCCGAGAATGCGAATACAACGAAGGCAGTTTGGTTAGTAAACACAGGTACACCCTTTTGACTGCTTCCGCCTGGTACGGTGATGGCTGCTGCAAACACGATTGTGGTAATTAGTGCTGCCGTTATGCTTCATGACTCTGCTACGACTTTAATCCATTTTTCTCCTTCTTTCACCAAATCCCCGTGTTCCCTAGTGAACACCATTTCCGGTGTTTCCATAAAGATGTTCTTTTTGGTAACGTATGTCGGATACACGAACTTCTTCATTTCCTATGTAATTGATTTTATCTTTAGTTATGCGACTGACTGTAGATCATCGTATAAAGTAAAATTGATAGCTAATGATTTATTTTGTACGTACTTACCTGGTGCCATTGAAGCTCGCTTTGTAGTTGTAATGCTGCACCTGTATGACGTTTGAGTTTATTTAAAGGTGCTAATTTTCCCGCCAAATGCAACATATTGTTCTCAGAAGAATCTTCCATTGTTCCATAAACATTCGTACCCTCCCTAAAATTATAGATCTGGTTGTAGGTTTTATTGGAACGATTTATTGTTGCTAACTGGATGATGTCATAGCCATTTTCATCTTTGCACATGATTGCATCAGGCCATAAACCTAAAATCCGATCAACAACGTCATATGCATCTTGACATGCCGCCTCAAGAATTGGTCTGGTGTAAAATTCACGGCTGCTGGTCTTGATTTTGCCGCAAACTAAATCAAGAACCTTTTTCGCTTCCTCGTATTCTTTCTTTTTCTGCTCGATATTCTTAATGGCTGGAACTGCAAGATAGAAACATATCGATCAGCTACTTAAAACTGATCGACCTATAATTTTTATTTAAAAAAACTTAATTTGGCATCCAACTATCAGGAAGTAGCTAGCCCAAGTAAGGAAACATGCATATATAGGAGACCGCCTAGGGCCTCCATAGAAACATGTCCATCAATTCTTAAAGATATATGGGAGATTGTTAATTCAGTTATAGTAAGTTAGTAAGTTATTAAATTTGTTGAGCTGTTAGTTTGTTATTTTTGTATATGTTTTATATTTCACAGGAAAATGAAAGATAAGAAAGTTAAGGGGGTTTAGTGTAACTTGCTGGATATAAAAGATGAGATCCACCACATTCTTCAAGATCTACCACCGTCTTCTTTTTCTATGTACTTTACTTTCTCTTCATACGCAAGAGTTAGGGTTTTGAGAGTGGTTTGTATGTTGTTATGATCATTTCTGTGTAGATCTTGTGGTATAACACATATCAGTGTTTTGTATGTGTTATGATGATCAGATCGTGTATATCTGAGTTGTTCTTAGGGTTTGAGTCTTTTGTAATTAAATCGAGTTGTAATAATTAGGGTTTTTGTATTTCTTGTATTGTTCTTGTTATTGGTAATCACAGATTTGTTGGAATTTGTAAGTTGGCTTACATATCGGTTTTTTACATGGTATCGGAGCTCACATCAAGCTCCAATAAAACGGTCTTGGGTTGTAGTCTTCCGCTGATTGTTCAAACGATCGATTGTTGGGTTAAACCCTGCATAGTCCTTCCTAATTAAGAACCTTGATGATTCATCTTCCATATGGAAAGGAGTTAGGGTTGATGGCTCGATTGTAATCTTTCAGATATCTAAAGGTACTTTTACAGGTTGTTGCTTGTTGTCATCGTTGAAGCTAGAGTTCGAGTTATCTTGAAAGCTATGCTCCGGTGAAGGTGTAGATCTGACGAAGAAGAAACAAAAATCACTATATCTCCTATTTTTCTCCTTTTTTTTTGAAAAAAAGAGCACTGTAAGTATTTCTGGTTTATTTTTGAGTACTCGCCTTTTCTGTTGAGCGAGTTGTAGTTTTGCTTTTCGCTGCTAAGGAGTATAGTGATGTAAGTCTTTCTTTTCTTCATCACATTAGTCATCCTGAATCGGGTTAGGTGGATCGACATTTGTATTAACGGGTTCTTTGTGCATTTAGGCATCCCTAGGAACATTTTTTTGTATAAACATGATTATTTGTATTGTGTTACAGTCGGTTCTTGATTGGATAGATCTACTTGTAACCTTCTTGAGTTTTGTAGTTAATTAAAATTTTAATTGTATTATTTTAATAATAAAAGAAAGATTAAGGTACTTCTTTAAATTACCAAAAATCATACATATCTATTATACTTTATAAATCAAAATAGTTGGTGGACACTTATCACAATTCTAGAGTATCCTCATATTATTTTTCCCGCTTTTTTGTAACAACCGAAAATTTAGAAACTTAATAGTAAACGTACGAGATTTCGGTTACTGTTGAAACTGTGACGATTGCGTACGAAAAATTCGGCATTTATGACGTGAGCACATTTGGTCGTGCTTGAAATCCACGAGGATTTAGCAACTTTTGTTATTGGGGATTGATAGTATGTGAAAAATGATGAACGTGGGCGAAAACCGTGCGCAAAACGGAGTTCGTATGCTCCCGGAATCGCGAAAACAAAATCTGGTCTAACTAAGGCGGTGGAGGTACGCGAAGACACTCTCCGCGGTACGCGACGGATGCAGATAGCTTAAAAATCTGATTTTCTTGATCAGATTTCATTTCCATCCGAATTCTCGACTTCCAGACGCGTAAACTCAACATTTTTACCATTAAATCTCTATTTTGAGGTGTTTAAACATCCGGATTGCATCAAGGAACATATCTACAAGTCCCGATCATCATATCTGCCCGAGAAATCCGTCAGATTAGGTAACGGTTCGTTTTAACCTTCTAGTTTGATTTTGATTGATTAGATCTTGATTTTGAACGTAATAACATAGTTAGGATTGTTGATTATTGCCTAGATGATGGCTAGGATTGATTAGAAATGAGGAACACGATGTTCTAACGGTTAAATCCTTGTTTTGAGCCGTTGTAATGCCCGGTTTGCATAAAATCACAACTATGATTATAATGGTTTAATCCATTTGATTATGACAATCTAGGTGATTAGTTTGGTTAATCTTTGAAATGCAAAGGTTAAATCTAAGTGTTTCAAACTAATCACAATCATTAACATACTTATTGGAACGATTATCTGATGTTTGTGATAACAGTCAGATTAGTATGTTAAACATGGTTATTAAACCTATTCTAAGACGATGTTGTGATATTTCATGATATCTGGGTAATCAATGATAAGGATTTATCATTTCTAAGCCATTAATCTGTTCAGGAACTATCTTAGCATTATAATCAACAACATTAACTATTTGATGACTTTCAAGACAATGTCTTTGACATTGAACGTTCAGAAAGATCTAATCAGTAGGTTAAAACATAAATGACTTATTAAGTATAAACGAATGCAGAAATTCACCATTAGTACCAGTTTGTGAGTGATCTTGCTACAGTAAGACATCAGGTGAGTTCTATGAGCCCTCTTTTACTATTTTGACGTTTTAGGGCTGATGTGCATGTGATAAAGTTATTTTAGGTAAATGATTGCTTTATCTGGCTACGGTCAGATAAGAGAAGGTGTTAAAGTAAATAATGTTTTAAGTTGTAAAGTTATTGTATGAAAGTGACACTAACCTGATTAAGGTCAGGTAAAGAATGTTTAAATAAAGAACGTTTTAAAGTAAATAATGTTTTAAGTCTCAACTACGGTTGAGAAGTAAATGATTTTAAGAACCTCCGCTGAAATGTCAAGAATGTTTTAAAGACTCAACAACAGTTGAGAAATGAATGATTTTAAAAGTATTGGCCGAGGTTAATTAAGAAATGTGATTTTGAAGTCCCAGCTGCGGTTGGGCAAATGTTGAGCACTGCGGTGCGGATAATGATTTATGATTATGATGGTTTAAATGATTTAAACCATGTTATGTATGAATGATGTATGTCAAAAGTCCTGTGAAAGAACAGGCATAAGTCCTGTGAAAGAACAGGCACAAGTCCTGTGAAAGAACATGCATAAGTCCTGTGAAAGAACAGGCACAAGTCCTGTGAAAGAACAGGCATAAGTCCTGTGAAAGAACAGGCCTGCCGACTGTGTGTCGCCAGTGGAGGAAATCTTATGCATGCATAACGTGTTGACTTCGGTCAACAGAACAGGCTACATTTATGCACTGTATGATTGATGTTATGATGTTATGAATGTTATGTATATGAAATGTTTTATGTTTAGTATGATTGAGACTGTTGACTTCGGTCGACTGTGAAGGCTATTGTTTTATGTATATTAAAGATTCTATTTTTATGAAAAGTTAACTTAGAACTCACCAGCGAAAGCTGACTTGTTTTAGCATGCATGTCAGGTTGAATGGTATTGAGGAAGAATGACAGTAAGGCTCATGGCATACGTTGAAGACTACCCCTGGCATAGACTGGCTGTATTATATAACTGATTAGAAGAGTGGGTTATGTTTAATATGTAAAAGTTTGTTTAGATCTGTAAGATATTTTATATTTTCACTCGACATTCCGCTGCTATGATAATGTAATTATGATTTAAGTATTATGGGTATGATGTTTGCCAACTGAGGGGTTTGGGGCCTCTCAAGTTGGTATCAGAGCCATAGTTTGAGAGATCCGGTCATTCCTAATGACTGGACTTAAACTGAAAATGGGACAGAACGATAAGAATGCCAGTCAAGGGTAGTTTGATGCCATGAGCTGAATGTTATGTACGAGTTAAGACGTAGGTGTAAGGTTAGAAAGGTAGTTAGAGTCATGCACGTTGGGGTGACGGGATGGGAAACGTTTAGAGCCTATGAGTTGGGTAAATGGTTAATAACACCTGATCAACGTTATTAACGATTTACAAAGCTTATTTCGTGCTAAACTAAACCTGTACTGACTCTTCAATTGTTGCATCCTGTAGGTAATTAAATGGCTGGACAAAGGGGTAGACCACGTAAGCAACCACAGGAACCTGAAGAACCACATATCGAGAATGAAGAACCCGTCAATGAAGACGACTACGAGCACAACGAGCAACCAGAAGATGAAAACGAGTTTACTCTAGAGCCTATCGTAGTGAAGGCTATTTCTGATGAGGTCTGTAAAGTTTTGGATGATAAGCTACCAGCTTTGGTTACAAAAATACTGAAGGATACTTTGAAAGACAAGTCTGAAGGAACTAAGGAGAGCACCAAAGAAGAGGAAGTTGTGATCACCGGAACTAAGAACGGTGATTCTACGTCAGAGAAACGGAAGGGTTGTGATTACAAGGCCTTCAAAGGATGCAATCCACCCTCATTTGATGGTAAGAAGGATGCCGTGGCTACTTGCCACTGGGTCTCAGCTATGGAAGCGGTTATCGCCATCAGTGAGTGCCGGGAAGATCAAGCTGTGAAATTTGCAGCTCATTCATTTACTGAAGAAGCTCTACATTGGTGGAACACTGTCAAGCAGTCAAAGACCACTACTGATGTGGAGGGCTTGAAATGGGAGGAATTGAAGGAGTTAGTTATGAAACACTTTTGCCCGAAGAATGAAATTGATAAAATCGAGAGGGAATTTCTGACTTTGAAAGCTGGGCGTATGAATCATCGGCAATATACGTCAAAATTTAATGAAATGTCAAGATTGGTTCCTCATTTGGTAAGCACGGAGGAACGCAGGTTGAAGCTATATGTGGAAGGACTACCGCCTAAAGTCCGAACACATGTGAAGGCGCATGCTCCTAGAACTTTTGAATCAGCCGTGGAAATTAGCGGCATTGTCTGGGATGATGTTGTTGAAGCTGAACCAACAAAGGAGGAACCGAAGCAAAAGTGGTCACCTAAATTTAAAAGGAATCGAAATGACAAATCCGGACCCCCTATGAAAAGGTTTAGAACGGAAGAAATTGAAAAATGCCCTAAGTGTGGAAAGAGACATAGGGGAGAATGTCTTACGGGGACTACTTTGTGCTACCGTTGTGGAAAAACTGGACATATCTCTTATGATTGTCCGAATATGCCAAAGTGTTACAATTGTGGTGGAATCGGTCACGTGAGCAGGAATTGTTTTAAACCAAAGATAATGCCTACTGAAGCCATCAAACCTGAAAGTAGCAAGGGAGGGGAGAAGCAAAAGGCAAAAGCTCGTGCCTTTACTATGACTAAAGATCAGGCAGCCAAAGACCCTGATGTGGTGACAGGTACATTCTTGATTAATGATATCCCTGCTTCAGTTCTATTTGATTCTGGTGCAAGTATGAGCTTTGTGGCTATTGCTTTTTGTGATAAATTGTGTGCAAATGTTAAAAAGATAGAAAATGCCTTCAACATAGAAACTGCTCTTGGTAAATCTACTAGAGTAACGGAGGCTATTGATGATGATTGTTATATTGATATAGAAGGTCATAGATTCCCTGTTAAGTTGTTTCTGATTACGTTAGGAGGTTTCGATGTAGTTTTGGGAATGGATTGGTTGGCCAAATATGAGGCTAACATCGTTTGTCGACGAAATATGATTTTCTTAACAACTCTTAATGGGAGTTCAGTAACGGTTTATGGGGATAAAACGTTTAATGCGCCTAAAGTCATTTCAATGATTAAGGCGAGTGAATTTATGAGGCGAGGGTGTGGGGCTTATCTGGCTTATGTTATTGATAAAGAAATTAAAGTAAAAGAATTGGAAGACGTACCCGTGGTGTGTAATTTTCCTGATGTATTTCCTGAGGATTTGCCAGGAATTCCACCTGATCGGGAAATCGAATTCCAAATTGATGTTGTGCCAGGAGCTCAACCTGTCGCCAAGGCACCGTACCGTCTGGCTCCAACAGAGATGAAAGAATTAATGACCCAACTACAAGACCTTCTAGACAAAGGTTTTATACGACCAAGTGTGTCACCTTGGGGTGCACCAGTGTTGTTTGTAAAGAAAAAAGACGGAAGTATGAGGATGTGTATTGATTATAGGGAATTGAATAAGCTCACAATAAAGAATAAGTATCCGTTACCAAGGATTGATGATCTATTTGATCAATTGCAAGGGGCAAGTTGGTTTTCTAAAATAGATCTCAAATCAGGGTATCATCAATTAAAGGTGAGAGAACAAGATATTCCAAAGACAGCGTTTCGTACACGTTATGGACACTATGAGTTTCTTGTGATGTCTTTCGGATTAACAAATGCTCCTGCGGCGTTTATGGATTTGATGAATCGGGTGTGTAGACCTATGTTAGACCGATCAGTGATTGTGTTCATTGATGATATCTTAATATATTCAAGGAGTGAAGGTGATCATGCGTGTCATCTTCGAGAAGTACTTGAAATGCTAAGAAGAGAAAAGTTGTATGCAAAGTTCTCCAAATGTGCCTTTTGGTTACGAGAAGTGCAGTTCCTAGGTCATGTTATTAGCCCAGAAGGCATAATGGTGGACCCAGCTAAAATAGAAGCAGTAATGAAATGGAATCCTCCGAAAACACCAACGGAAGTTCGTAGTTTTCTTGGATTAGCAGGTTATTACAGAAGATTCATCCAGGATTTTTCCAGGATTGCTACACCGTTGACAAGGTTGACTAGGAAAGAAGTAAAATATGATTGGGGTCCAACTCAGGTCCAAGCTTTTGAAGAATTAAAGAAGAGGTTAATTGAAGCTCCTATTTTAACACTACCGGATGGTAATGAAGACATGGTTGTATACTCAGATGCATCTTATCTAGGTTTGGGTTGTGTACTTATGCAAAGGGGAAAGGTAATAGCATATGCCTCAAGACAATTGAAAACCCATGAAGCTAATTATCCAACACATGATTTGGAATTGGCTGCTGTGGTATTTGCTTTAAAAATTTGGAGGCATTATTTATATGGAGTGAAATGTACAATCTACACAGATCACAAAAGTTTAAAATACTTCTTTGAACAGAAGGACTTGAATATGAGACAACGAAGATGGCTTGAGCTGTTAAAGGATTATGACTGTGAGATCTTGTATCACCCGGGCAAGGCCAATGTGGTGGCTGATGCTCTAAGTCGCAAGACAGAACACTCTGCTATACAAGTTAAGTCTTACAGTTTGGTAATAACACCTGATTTTCTAAATGAACTCAAGGATGCACAGAAGGAAGGATTAAAGGAAGAAAATGTGGGATTCGAAAGGATATTTGGTCAGGTTAAAAGTCTAGAAGAAAATGAATGTGGCGTTAAGATACGATTTGGTCGAATGTGGGTTCCACGAAATGGGGACATTAGGTCAAGAATTCTAGACGAAGCACATAAGTCACGTTACTCTATTCATCCTGGTGCAACGAAAATGTATCAAGACCTTCGAAAAGATTATTGGTGGCCAGGTATGAAATTCAATGTAATGCAGTACGTAAATAAATGTTTGACATGTGCACAAGTAAAAGCTGAACATCAGAAACCTTATGGTTATGTGCAACCTTTAGAAGTCCCGGAATGGAAATGGGAACACATCACCATGGATTTTATAACTAAGTTGCCTCTTACGGCGAAACGTCATGATGCTATTTGGGTGATTGTAGACCGGTTAACGAAAAGTGCTCATTTCTTGCCTATACGGGAGACTTATACGTCGGAGAAACTGTCTGAACTATTTGTGAAAGAAATAATTACAAGACATGGAGTTCCAGTTTCTATAGTATCTGATCGTGATACACGATTTGTTTCAAGATTCTGGAAACAGTTTCATGAATCAATGGGTACAAGACTCAATATTAGCACTGCGTATCATCCTCAGACCGACGGACAATCTGAAAGGACTATCCAAACTTTAGAGGATATGCTCAGAGCCTGTATTATTGATTTCGGTGGTAGTTGGGATGATCATTTACCATTGGTGGAATTCTCGTACAACAATAGCTACCATGCTAGTATTGGAATGCCACCATATGAGGCATTGTATGGACGGCGTTGTAGGACACCGGTATGTTGGGGAGGTGTAGGACAGAAAGAAGTGGGAAGTAAAGCTGCAGTGTTAGATTTGACAGAAAAGCTTTAACTAGTTAAAGCGCGAATGAAAGCTGCACAGGATCGACAAAAGTCCTATGCCGATAAAAGACGGAGACCAATAGAGTTTGAAGTAGGTGATCAAGTACTGTTAAAAGTTTCACCATGGAAGGGGGTTATTCGATTCAGGAAAAGAGGAAAGCTAAGTCCAAGATTTATTGGACCTTTTCGAATAATGGCACGGGTTGGTAAGGTAGCTTACCGATTAGATCTGCCAGATGAACTGAGTGGAATTCATCCGACATTTCACGTTTCACATCTGAGAAAATGTCTAGCGGATGATGTAGCATATGTGCCTTTAAATGATATTGAAGTTGATGAAAGGTTGAATTACATAGAAGAACCAGTTGCAATTGTTGATACGAAAGAGAAACAGTTACGTAACAAAATGATTAAGCAAGTTAAGGTTCAATGGAAACACCGAAAAGGATCTGAGGCGACATGGGAGACTGAAGACGAAATGAAACGACTCTACCCACATTTGTTTGAAACGTAACAGGTTTCGAAGACGAAACCTATTGTAAGGAAGGTAGATTTGTAACAACCGAAAATTTAGAAACTTAATAGTAAACGTACGAGATTTCGGTTACTGTTGAAACTGTGACGATTGCGTACGAAAAATTCGGCATTTATGACGTGAGCACATTTGGTCGTGCTTGAAATCCACGAGGATTTAGCAACTTTTGTTATTGGGGATTGATAGTATGTGAAAAATGATGAACGTGGGCGAAAACCGTGCGCAAAACGGAGTTCGTATGCTCCCGGAATCGCGAAAACAAAATCTGGTCTAACTAAGGCGGTGGAGGTACGCGAAGACACTCTCCGCGGTACGCGACGGATGCAGATAGCTTAAAAATCTGATTTTCTTGATCAGATTTCATTCCCATCCGAATTCTCGACTTCCAGACGCGTAAACTCAACATTTTTACCATTAAATCTCTATTTTGAGGTGTTTAAACATCCGGATTGCATCAAGGAACATATCTACAAGTCCCGATCATCATATCTGCCCGAGAAATCCGTTAGATTAGGTAACGGTTCGTTTTAACCTTCTAGTTTGATTTTGATTTATTAGATCTTGATTTTGAACGTAATAACATAGTTAGGATTGTTGATTATTGCCTAGATGATGGCTAGGATTGATTAGAAATGAAGAACACGATGTTCTAACGGTTAAATCCTTGTTTTGAGCCGTTGTAATGCCCGGTTTGCATGAAATCACAACTATGATTATAATGGTTTAATCCATTTGATTATGACAATCTAGGTGATTAGTTTGGTTAATCTTTGAAATGCAAAGGTTAAATCTAAGTGTTTCAAACTAATCACAATCATTAACATACTTATTGGAACGATTATCTGATGTTTGTGATAACAGTCAGATTAGTATGTTAAACATGGTTATTAAACCTATTCTAAGACGATGTTGTGATATTTCATGATATCTGGGTAATCAATGATAAGGATTTATCATTTCTAAGCCATTAATCTGTTCAGGAACTATCTTAGCATTATAATCAACAACATTAACTATTTGATGACTTTCAAGACAATGTCTTTGACATTGAACGTTCAGAAAGATCTAATCAGTAGGTTAAAACATAAATGACTTATTAAGTATAAACGAATGCAGAAATTCACCATTAGTACCAGTTTGTGAGTGATCTTGCTACAGTAAGACATCAGGTGAGTTCTATGAGCCCTCTTTTACTATTTTGACGTTTTAGGGCTGATGTGCATGTGATAAAGTTATTTTAGGTAAATGATTGCTTTATCTGGCTACGGTCAGATAAGAGAAGGTGTTAAAGTAAATAATGTTTTAAGTTGTAAAGTTATTGTATGAAAGTGACACTAACCTGATTAAGGTCAGGTAAAGAATGTTTTAAATAAAGAACGTTTTAAAGTAAATAATGTTTTAAGTCTCAACTACGGTTGAGAAGTAAATGATTTTAAGAACCTCCGCTGAAATGTCAAGAATGTTTTAAAGACTCAACAACAGTTGAGAAATGAATGATTTTAAAAGTATTGGCCGAGGTTAATTAAGAAATGTGATTTTGAAGTCCCAGCTGCGGTTGGGCAAATGTTGAGCACTGCGGTGCGGATAATGATTTATGATTATGATGGTTTAAATGATTTAAACCATGTTATGTATGAATGATGTATGTCAAAAGTCCTGTGAAAGAACAGGCATAAGTCCTGTGAAAGAACAGGCACAAGTCCTGTGAAAGA
This sequence comes from Mikania micrantha, assembly GCA_009363875.1. Taxonomy (NCBI): domain Eukaryota; kingdom Viridiplantae; phylum Streptophyta; class Magnoliopsida; order Asterales; family Asteraceae; genus Mikania; species Mikania micrantha. The sequence continues at coordinate 2,020,520 of CM018693.1, read as the reverse complement.
ACAGGCATAAGTCCTGTGAAAGAACAGGCACAAGTCCTGTGAAAGAACAGGCATAAGTCCTGTGAAAGAACAGGCCTGCCGACTGTGTGTCGCCAGTGGAGGAAATCTTATGCATGCATAACGTGTTGACTTCGGTCAACAGAACAGGCTACATTTATGCACTGTATGATTGATGTTATGATGTTATGAATGTTATGTATATGAAATGTTTTATGTTTAGTATGATTGAGACTGTTGACTTCGGTCGACTGTGAAGGCTATTGTTTTATGTATATTAAAGATTCAATTTTTATGAAAAGTTAACTTAGAACTCACCAGCGAAAGCTGACTTGTTTTAGCATGCATGTCAGGTTGAATGGTATTGAGGAAGAATGACAGTAAGGCTCATGGCATACGTTGAAGACTACCCCTGGCATAGACTGGCTGTATTATATAACTGATTAGAAGAGTGGGTTATGTTTAATATGTAAAAGTTTGTTTAGATCTGTAAGATATTTTATATTTTCACTCGACATTCCGCTGCTATGATAATGTAATTATGATTTAAGTATTATGGGTATGATGTTTGCCAACTGAGGGGTTTGGGGCCTCTCATTTTTTTTCCTAATAAATACACAACTTTAATAAATACTAATTATACAATTATATATTCTTTATACCTTTTTTATTTAAAAAAGTTCTTAATATTAAAAAATACATCGCTTAATAGTATATATATAGGATTGTGAACAAATAACAACCCACATTTATTGCAATAACCCAGATAACTTTGTCAAGATTAAGCTAAATTTTGAATTTTTTTTAACATCATTGTAACACATGTAGAACCCTATGTTCTTTTATGAGTTTGCGAAAATTAATCACCATTTGAAAGTTTACATCATTGTAATTTTTGGGCCTAAAACAGTTACAGTGTTGCAAATCAAAAACTTACAATGATGATATCTCTTAAAAGGTGATGAATTTACACAAACTTATAAAAGAACATAGTGTTCTAAATGTGTTACAATGATAAAAAAAATCCAAGATTTGACTTCATCTTGATGGGTTATTTCAAGTTATTGCTTTAAGAGTGAGTTATTATTTGAACACTTTCATATATATATATATATATATATGTATGTATGTATGTATATAGGATTGTGCTCAAATAATAACCCTCTCTTACGGCGATAACCCATTAACTTTGGCAAAAAATAGCCGAATCTTGAATTTTTTTTTTGAACATCATTGTAACACAATTTGAACACCATGTTCAGTTTTGAGTTTGGGCTAATTCATCACCGTTTAAAAAATATCATCGTTGTAAGGTTTTTGCTACAGTACTGTAAGTTTTAAATATTTAAACACCTACAGTACTGTAAGAGCCCAAACGATAATGAATTAGCCAAAACTCAAAACTGAACATGGTGTTCAAATTGTGTTACAATGATGTTTAAACAAAAAAATTCAAGATTCGGCTAATTTTTGCCAAAGTTAATGGGTTATCGCCGTAAGAGTGGGTTAGTATTAGAACATTACCCTATATATATATATATATATATATATATCTTTTATACTTAAAAAGGATTTCTTAATATAATAAATATATTAATATTAAACACAATTTTACAAAATAAGTTATTATAAAATATGAAACTTTTCCAAAAATTTATAACTCATAAAATCTTTTTATAAGTCATTATTATTAACTTTTTTTTTTCTTTATCAACTTATGTAATAATAGATAACATCCTATAATGTTGTAAAAAATGACATTTTTTAAAAACAACTTTTATAAAATGAAATGCTTAAAAACAAACTTTGAAAAATAATTTTTTTAAAATACAATATTATTATTTTATTTTCTATGTAATGTTGATCATCTTTTAAATCAAAAAATCATTTACAATTGTTAAATTTATATTATTAAATACTTATTAATTTTTATTCAACCCGTGTAATACACGGGATACTAACCTACTATATATATATATAACAAAACAGTTTGAAATATATTATACACACGAGACTAGTTATATAAAATTATATATTTGTATAACAATAGATAAAATACAAAGGTTATTTATCAAGTTGTTTTAACAAGTTTGATAGTTAATTAAGCTTTGTTAAATTAGATTTTCATTACAAACTTATAAGTCTATATACTTATAAATGAAATAAATAAAAATTAAGTTATAAAATTAAAACAAAACGTTTTATATAAATATAATTTTTAAATGACAAGGTTATATTTTATATATTTTAAACAATAACGTAAACCAATTTTTATTTAAATCTTTTATAAGAATTCACATAAAATAATACAATGGTAAATATAGGGACTGTTTTTGTAATTAACAGAAACTTATCTGTGAGTGTAAGAAATTTAAAACACCAAATGAATAAACCTTGAACTCCAAGGGTTATTATTGTAAATTCAGTTTCTATCTTCTTCCTCATCTGCATAACCGATCGTAACCTATGCAACCTGTTAAAACTGAAATCAACCCAAATGCGTTTCAAATTTCGAATTCACTACGAGTATACGTTTTAACAGTAATCGAAACCATAGCAGAAGGATTCAATTGTGTTTTAAAGCCCATTAAACACGTTTAGATGAAATTAAATACATTCAAACCAAACGCACCTCAAATCCAGTAAAAATCGAAATCAAACTCTAAATTATTGCTACCAACATCTAGGCCATTACATTATGAGAAAAACGACAGAAAAATCTCTTGCTAAGACCCTCTAAATCACTGTATCGAACTCACACATCAAAAGGAATTGTTTTTCATTCGATAACCCTCGATTCGATGTCAAATCAAGCAAGTAAAACCACAATTCAACTCGTTTTTTTTTTTGGCTTTTGAACAACAAACGTAAATTTTTAAAAATCTTTCTTCTCATTTTTTATCAATTTAATAATATAAAAGATATTCTTTTGTATTATTATACTAGCGTAGAAAACCCGTGTAATACACAGGTTATACAATTAAAAAAATATAATTCAATAATCTCAAATAGTAATAAATATTTAATAATTATAAACTTATATTTTTAGATAAGATATAACTGAAATATTTTTATGAGTTTTATTAACTTTTACTATATTTAAAAATTATTAGTATAAGAAGATTTATATATTTTATTATTTAGTTATATAATTTAATTATTAAAATTATTAATATTTATTAGGAGAGAGAGGCGGGAAACTTGTTTTCATATTTCACCACAACGTGACACGTGTCTCCTAATAATACTCCTTTATTAGGGTAGGTAGATATTATGTTACAATAAAAATAGTAATAGTACAAATTTCTATATATTATTATTATTATTATTATTATTATCTTTGAACTTATAATTTTAATTCTTTATCATTTTAAATAAATTCTTTAAACATTTTTTATATATCTTTTTGTAATTTTTATATGAAATATATCATTTTGAAGTACAAAAATTATAAGAGCGCTATTTTAATAATTCTTATAAAATACTTAAACACAATTAGTTTTATTCAAGATCAATTTTTACATAAACATTTTAAAACATTTATATATCAAATTATATATTTTACTAGATTATTACCCGTGTATTACACGGAATATATATAAAATATTAAATAGTTAAAACTGATAATTTAGATATCATAAAAATAATATTTTGATATAAAATGATTATGTTACGTATTAATAAATACTTTAAGTAGTAAAAAAACAATTAAAAAGTTTAATGAAAATTTTATGAGAGTAAAACAAGTTTGTTTTTCTTTTATTATATAGTATAGATATTTCAAACCAGTAGTTTTATGAAAATTTATATGTTGGATATCATATCAACCGTTATTGAAATTATTATGATTTAAAAATTATAAATTTTATTTTAAAATAAGATATAATTGGAAATTAATTATGATTATTAAGTTATATATAATAAATTACTAAAATAAAAAGATTTATATTTTCTACATTTAATTATTTAAAATCATTAACATTAAATATGAGAGAGAGTTAATAAAATATAATTGAATGAGAGATAAATGTGAAAATGACAAGTGTCAAAAATTAATAACAAATGAATATGGGAGTGACATGTGGCAAACTTGTTATTCTTTTATTATATAGTATAGAATAGATTTGAAGTTTATGTAAATATAATATTTGAAATCTTTATTATAATTCTTAGTTTTAATGAAATCTTAAATAATTATTTACATCATTCAAATTACTACTTATTACACAAATGTTATTCTTTTATCAGATATTAACATTTAATCAAATAATATTCTTCTATCAAATATGATTCCTCTTAGCATATATTAATCTTCTAGTATTCTAATTAAAGCATTAGATAAATTCTTGGATTTTAAGTTATATTCATACAAACATAGGTGTGTGGATCATAAGAACAAAGCAAATCAAACTTTGGAATCAATCAAGCAAACAAGTGAGTTTATAACATATTCCCTTTTTAAATTATGTAATATTTTGGGATGTTACACATGTTTGTATTCAAACATATTCAAATCTTAGAAATCATTCAAACTTGATGCAAACTTTAGATCTAGTTAGACTTTGTGTTATTTGTTATGTATGATACTTGTTGTAATTATTTATTATTGCCGATCAAGCAAGCATTGGTACTTAGTAACCTAATATGTGTTAGATACCATATTCATATTGGCTTTTGTCATTGTGTTAAAAGGGTGAAAAGTACATTTAGCAAACTTGTGGAAATACAAATGTTAGTTCATTTGTATGGATACTTGTTTGGACACAAGCATTGGGATTATTCATTCATTCATTTCAAACTTGTTATTATTCATACTTTTAATACATGCTAGTTAAATATATGTTTGCATCTTTTATATTTATTTATATCAAATGTATGTGATACTCACCAACTATGCAAATAGTTGATCAAATCTTAATTTACATGTGTAACAGGTTTAAAGCTTTTGGATGAAGAACATATACGAACTTGGAGACCTAGTTAAACAATAATCAATATTGTGTATTTGATCATGATGAAATGTTTGGGATTTATGATACTTAAATGTTGTACTTGAATGACAATTATGTTTTGATTTAAATGGATTGGTTAATTATTGAAACATAAAAATAGCACCATAAGCTTTTGGACAATTACACATCGCACCTCGACGTGTTCTGCCGTCAGTCGGGGTGTGACACTACTGGTTTATCTTGTTGTTAATCTTGACTAACCCTTGATCTGCCACAACAAGTGGTGTGAAAACCTAGCTCTGGTCTTGGTGAACTCTCTATAAATCGGTGTGCCTATTATTGTTTGCATGATAGTATATCCATCTTGACTAATCCTTGATCTGCCACTTAAGTGGTGTGAAAACCTGACTCTAGTCTTGTTTGATTTATGTGCATGTGCTTGTGTGAATATGTGATTTTGTTCTTTTTCGTTAAGTAAAATGAGTGAATCAACAAATACTTCAGTTAACACAAAGACTTTAATAAGCAAATTAGATGTAAGTGGTCCATTGTACTTACATGCTAATGACTCAAACAACTTAACAATTGTAACAATGAAATTAAAAGGTACTGAGAATTACTCAGTCTGGGCTAGTGCCATGAAATTGGCACTATAGGTTAAAAACAAGTTTGGATTTGTAAATGGAACCATTATATATGGTTTAAAACACGCACCTCGAAAGTGGTATGAAAAGTTGACTAGTGTGTTAGTAGGAATTGGTTTTGTTGAAAGTGCTTGTGATCATTCTCTTTTTATAAAACCTGAAAATTATGTGTTTATAATTTTGCTGGTATATGCGAATGATATAGTCATTACAGGAGATTATAATTCAGAGATTAATAATATCAAAGAATTTTTAAGTAAGAATTTTTTTAATAAAAGATCTGGGTATATTAAGATATTTTCGACAAATTGAAGTCTTATATTCTCAAGAAGGTATTTGTCTTAGTCAAAGAAGGTATTGTCTTGAATTGTTAGCTGAGTTCGGTTATCTAGGGTGTAAACCGGTTAAAACACCTATAGAACAAAGCTTTAGCGTGTCTTCAAAGTGTAAAGAAAACGAGGTTGTTTTAGATAATGTTACTAGATTTAAAAAATTAGTTGGTATACTAATATATTTGTCTTTAACCAGTCATAATATATCATATGTTGTACAATATTTAAGTCAAATCATGCATGCACCTATGGATTCACATCTTAAGGTTGGTCTTAGAGTACTCAGATACTTTAAAAATTCTCCCAGAACAGGGGTGTTATTTAGGAAAAATCATGGTATAAATTTAAGTGCTTATGTTGATTCTAATTGGGCAAAATGTGTAGTTACTAGGAAATCAGTTACTAGGTTTTGTGTTTTTCTTGGTAATTCATTAGTTAGTTGGAAAAGTAAAAAAAACAACATGTAGTTTCTCGGTCTTCTGCCGAGGCAGAATATAGAGCTTTATGTTATGTGACATGTGATTTAGTATGGTTGCAAAATTTGTTGTTAGAACTTAAAATAAGTAGTAATTTGCCTTTTTCAGTTTTTTTTTGTGATAATCAAGCAGCTATATCCATATCTGCTAATCTTGTGTTTCATGATTGGACGAAGCATTTTGATATAGACTTGAATTTTGTTCGAGAAAAGGTTTTTGCAGGTTTTATCAAGGTAGAAAAGATTGATTCTGGTAGTAGCTTGCAGATGGTTTAACTAAGGGTTTGCCTATTGAACAGCATGGTTTATTTTGTACTAGATTGGGTTTAGTGGATATGTTTACTAACTGAATTATGGGATGTTAAAATAAATATTGTTAATTCAGTTAGTAAGTTATTAAATTTGTTGAGCTGTTAGTTTGTTATTTTTTGTATATGTTTTATATTTTACTGGAAAATGAAAGATAAGAAAGTTAAGGGGTTTAGTGTAACTTACTGGATATAAAAGATGAGATCCAGCTAATTCTTCAAGATCTACCACCGTCTTCTTTTTCTTTGCATTTTACTTTCTCTTCATACGCAAGAGTTAGGGTTTTGAGAGTGATTTGTATGTTGTTATGATCATCTCTGTGTAGATCTTGTGGTATAACACAAATCAGTGTTTTGTATGTGCTTTGATGATGAGATAGTGTAGATCTGAGTTGTTTTTAGGGTTTGAGTCTTTTATAATTAGATCGAGTTGTAATAATTAGAGTTTTTGTATTTCTTGTGTTGTTCTTGTTATTGGTAATCACAGCTTCGTTGGAATATGTAAGTTTGCTTAGATATCGGTTTTTTACATGCACACCTATCAATTCTTATAGAACTATTCAATCGGCTCCTTCAGTAGGCGAAGAAATATGTTCTGGTCTTTTTTTGTGTATTTGTGTTAATATGTAGCTTTCTCAAGGTATGTGTCAATTACTGTATTTCTGTTAACTGTGGTTATTTACTGTTAGTAATCGATTTTTGTTTACCACTTTAAGTGGTGTTTATTTTTTCAGAGGCAAAACGTCTACAGTCTGCGGATCACGTCTGCAGACCTCTTTTGCAGAAGATGTGGACCAAACTCCTGCAAGAAGAGGGTTTGTTTTTAACATTTTCAAAACCTCTTCCCACTTCTGCCGGAGATCCACCAACCTCCCGCCAAAGATCTTCCCATCCCATTTCTGTCGGAGATCCACCAACCTCCCGCCGAACGTCTTCCCATCACTCCTGATTATCGGCCATCTTTAATTTCTAAAACCACCACTCTACAGAACCCTAGCCAAACTCTCTACAGAACCCTAGCCATTCTTTGAACTAACGTTGAAGGCGGTGGAGGCGGGGCGCCGTTTGTGAAGGCGATGGTGGGAGACGACTCGACCCCACTATATGTGACGACGGAAGAAGGGGGAAACGTCGTTCGATTGAGGACGACCGAAAAGGGGGCGAACCCTAGATTTAACCGGTGGGGGCGCGACTTTGAAGGGTGACGGCGGTGGGAGGCGATGGTGGTGGGAGGCGTGGCTGTGGGGAGGTGCGGCGGTGGAGAAGGCCGGCTGTGGAGGAGGTGGTGGGGAGGCCAGCTGTGGAGAGGCGGTGTAGGGAGCTTGGGTTGAAGAAGTGAGAAGAGATGAGAAGAGGCTAGAAGTGGTAGGACCATGTCTGCCCCAAAAAGAGGTGGGGTAGATGTTTTTTAGTGAAACGTCTTCTGAAAAACAAAAAGTCTGAAACCCCCAACCTCTGCCCGTGGTCTACACGGCGTAGACAAAAGGGGCCAGAAGAGCTTTTTAGAAAAAAAAAACAAAAAACAAACACCCCCTTAGTCGATTATCAGATTGTGTGGAAGTCTTTAATTGATTTATGAAAGGTTTAATATTGTGTCATTGTGAGAAAGTAAGAATAGATTTTTTGGTTAAAGAATTATTTGTTGATTTTTCTTAGGTGCTACTAACTAATTTGGGTGAGACTTTGTAAGTAATTAATTGCTAATTTGAGTAAGGCTTGTTTAATAATTATGCGCTAACTTGGACACTAATTTGAGTGAAACTTGTTTAGTCATTAGGTACTAATTTGGATGTGACATGTTTAGTCATCAGGTCGTACTAAATTAACTAAATTGTAGATTTTTTTGATTTTAGGTTAGGCTGATTTTAAGTTAGATTTAATATAATGATAAAAGACTCCAATCTATGGGTTTTAGAATTTACGAACTACAATTTATGTTCGAAAACAAACTATTTTATTTTTAAAGGGGTCTCAATTTTAGTTTGGGGCATTTACATATTTCCCCTCCAAATATCATTTATTACATATATACCAACTAAAAAAGTCAATTACATATTTTTCCTTTTTAAAAGATAGTTTCCCTTCAAAATAAACTAGTCAATTACATATTTCCCATTCCTAGAGGAAAATAAAAATATATAATGTAATTGATTTTAATGGTTGGATAAATATGTAATTAAGACTCTCATTAGGGGGATATATATAAATAATCCTTTTAGTTTTCACCCTGAGCCTCCAAAAATCTTATCTTACCAATTAAGGCGGCAAGCTTCCACAATAGGTAATAAAGCATAAAGAATGGGAAATAAACCATGAATAGGATGAGAAGAATCAAGTAAAACACCCATATAGTCACTCCTGGAACTGCACACAATTTTTAATAATTAGATAAACATATATATATATATATATATATATATATATATATATAGGGGAAGGTTCCATTGTTAACCCTCCCTTATAGCGTTAACCGCTTAACCCTAGCGTTTTTTGCCCGAATCTTAAATTTTTTTTTTCCATGGTTTTTATTATGCAAAAATAGGGGGGGTTTCTTTTTTGTGTTTTTGCTAATTCATCACCGTTTGGAAGTTATTGTAAGTGTAAGTTACTTACACTTACTTACAATTTCGTATCTGATGCAGTAAATGTAAGTAAGTGTAAGTAACTTACACTTACAATAACTTCCAAACGGTGATGAATTAGCAAAAACGTAAAAAAGAAACCCCCCCTATTTTTGCATAATAAAAACCATGAAAAAAAAAATTTTAAGATTCGGGCAAAAAACGCTAGGGTTAAGCGGTTAACGCTATAAGGGAGGGTTAACATTTGAACCTCTCCCTATATATATATATATATATATATATATATATATATAGGGGATGGTTCCTGTAAAGACTAATAAAGGCTGATGCTCACCAAACTTCTTGTATTTGTCTAAGTATAGAAGTCTCTTTGAATAAACACCTTCGGAAGGAAGAAGTGATTCTTCGGAAGCAACATTGCTTCCGAAGGATAACTGATTCCTGCCGAAGGTTGTACAAGACAACTGCTTCCGAGGAATCCTCAAATGCTCAGAAGACAAAGACTTCCGATGAATCTTCTTCTGCACACAAGACAAAGACTTCCGAGGTTTATCCTCTGACAAAGACTGTAGCAGCTTACTCTCAAAGTACAAAAGGTACTGACACAAGACATGCTGGTCTGAGTAAAGACAAAGACAACATGTAATGAGTCAGATAAAGCGCCTTACCTCTCCCATGCTGCATTAAATGCAAAAGATCATCTGAAGCCTTGAAGATCAACAACATTAAATGTCTTTTGTATTTAATACTTCTTTGTAAAGTCAATGTCTATTAATGTAATGATTATGACTGAGTGTCTTAGCCTGTTAAGACACTCAACATACTAGAATAAGCTTTACTTTATGTACTTGTCTAGTATACCCAACTTGTATTCCTAAGTGTATACGGTTGTAGCCTCGGCTATATAACCTCCCAATGTATTGTTGTTTGAAGTGTGCTTGCTTGTATACTTCCACTTTGAGAGAAATATATCCTTGAGCTTGAATTATTCTTGTGTTCTTAATATTGTTCAAAGATTATTATTGTGTCACTTTGAGTGAGATTGTGAGATCATTCTAACAGAACATTCCGCATCTGTTAGAATTAAGTAAGAAATACTTGTGAAGTGTTGTTTAGAGTTAACAACCCGATCCTACAAGTGGTATCAGAGCTTTGGCTCTTGAACTTGACTGACTAATCATCATCAAGTTACCAGTTCTATTTCTTATAAACCCTCATAGTATTAACACTCATATTTTCTGTGTCTGTCCAAAATGGCTGCTCTAAACAAACATGATACAGAAAATGGCACTCTCAACAAGCCACCAATGTTCACACCAGAAGACTTCGATACCTGGAAAGTCAGAATGGAAGGGTTCATCAGGAACCAAGACTTCAAACTTTGGAAGTCTGTTCTTGAAGGTCCCTACATTCCTACAGTTGCTGCTGCCGGTGCTGGAGTTGCTGCAGTACCAAAAGATCCATCTATGTACTCAGACGAAGATTACAAGAAGATGGAAGTTGATTCTAAAGCTCTTTGGCTAATTCAGATGTCAATACCGAACTCCATTATACATGCATTCAAGAAATGCAAGTCTGCTCAAGAACTGTGGAATTCCTTGAAGCAGATGTATGAAGGGTCAGAAGATGTCAAAGAAAACAAGAAGGATATGCTGAAACAGAAGTTTGAAAACTTTTGTCAACAAAACAATGAGAATATGTCTTCTCAGTACCTAAGGTATGTCCAACTTGTGGATGAATTAACTACTGCAGGTGTAACTCTTGATAATCAAGATGTGCTCAGAAAATTTCTGAGGTCTCTTCCAAAGGCATGGAATATCTACTCTGTAACAATCAGAAGAACAGAAAACCTGAAAACTCTAACTTTAGGAGAATTGTTTGGTATTCTCAGTGCCTATCAGATGGAATTAGATGCCCAAGAATCTAAAGTTTCTCACTCACCATCTGGTTCAGCAGCTCTTTATGCACCCATCAATAATCCTCCATACCAAAGCTATCAACCCCTCTACCATTCTACCTCCACACCCACTGTCACATTTCCTGAAACTCCAAATTCATCAAACCTTGTATCTAACCCAACCCCACTACTAACCTCTGGGCAAGGAGCTTTTATGGCTGAGGAGACAAATTACTTTCATCTGTGTCAAGAAGACTTGGATGGTATTCCTGCAGATGATCTTGAGGAGATGGATATAAACTATCAAATGGCTATGATTTCATACAGGGCAAAGAAGTTTTACCAAAGAACCGGCAGACAGTTCAAAAAGCACAATATGAAGACTGGGTTTGGACTTGACAAATCTAAACTCAAATGCTTTAACTGTCAACAGTTAGGCCACTTTGCCAGAGAATGCAAGTCCACAGGAACTCAGCAGACAACTTCTGGGCAACCACAACAAAGACCATCAAGCTCATCAACAATGCAAACATTGCTGAACAAGATTTTGCAGACTGGAGCTTTCAAGCTGAGGACCCCTCCATCTCCAACAGTGCTTTGATGGCAAATGACTCATCTTCCTCAAGCAAGGTAACTGATAGCATGTGCTCACCTGAATGCTTAGAAACATTAACTATTTATAAGAAAATAAATTCTCAACTCTGTAATGAACTTGAGTCTCTACAAGTAGTCAAGGCAAATTTCTTTGAGGTTGAAAGAAATTACAAAGAAAAGATTGAAGAAATGGAAAAGACCATTTCAAGTTTAAAACATGAAGATACTAACAAACAGTGTCAGATTAAAAATCTTTTAGAAAGACTAACCACTGCCAAGACTGAACTTGTATTGGCTGAGTCTTACAGAGACAAATTTCTAAGCCAAGGTGAAAAATATGAAAAACTTTTTAGAATGAGCAGCACAACTGAACTTGTGAATAAAAGGGGAGCTGGTTTGGGATATAACAATGTGGAACCTCCATCTGCTTATACTTCTATAACAGATGTTAGGTGTAAATCACTGGTTGACCTTGTGTATAATGAGGAGTTGGATATACACAAGGTAGTTCAAAAGGATAATCTCTCTGATCCAAGTACCTCAACATGCTCAGATGAGGATGATGTTCCTATTAAATCAGTTAAAGGAAAACAAGCTTTGAAATTTAAGAATCAAAATAAGAAAACTAAGAAACATTCAACAGTTTTTATCAAAGCTAAAACCACAGAAAATATCTCCTCAGATGAGTATGTGACTTGCCCATCTGACAAGTCAAAACGAGGTAGATCAATGGAGAGAAAAGTCAATTCTCCAGGAAAACAGGCAAAGTCTAAGACTAACAAGTATGCTGGAACATCCAAACCATCATTGTCTGAGGATCAAAGATCAGACTTCGTTAAAAGGGATAAGCAGCAACACTCTCCCAACATTCAAACTCTATGTCTGATGTGCGGTGAAAAGAATCATTTTGCTGCTGATTGCTTCTATAATCCAAGAAGCAGAATTTCCTCAATCAAGGGAAGAGGAAGAAAGAACAGTTGGAGTCAGTCATCTACTTCTTCGGAAGAACAGAGAAGAAATTTGGTCAAGAAAGCATCGGAAGCAAGTACCTCCAGTAATAGGAAGAAACAAAATAAAAATGCTTCTGAAAAGAAAGCATCGGAAGCAAAGAAAAAGGAAGCTTCCGAAAGAAAAGGAACCTCGGAAGCTCATCAAAGGAATGCTTTCAACAAACAAAAGAGGTCATCTGTCTTCGGAAGAAGATCATCGGAAGGAAAAAGAAAAACAGCTTCCGATGACCATCAAAAGAAACCAAGTCTTCCGACAACTCAAAAGGCACAAGTATGGAAGAAGAAGGAATCATCTGATAAGCCATCACCCACATCAGAAGCATCCACATCATCTGTCCCACCTAGAATGATGTCAAAGAAATTTACTTACAATGATGCAAATGGTAAACCCAAGACCACATGGGCTTGGGTTCCCATCAGAAACTAACTCACTTCTGGTCATGTGCAGGAACAGCAGGAATCAAAAGGCAACTTGTGGATAGTTGACAGTGGCTGCTCCAGGCACATGACAGGCAACAAGACCCTCTTGCATAAATATGAACCATTCTTTGGCGGGTCTGTTGCTTTTGGAAGTGATCCAGTAGGAGGATACATAACAGGTAGAGGCACAATCACAAATGGTAAGGTAAGCTTTGAGAATGTACATTTTGTAAAAGAACTTAACTACAATTTACTAAGTGTATCACAGGTGTGTGATCAAAAGCATAACATGTTGTTTACTGAGCATGAGTGCATTGTTCTGAAACCAGGATTTGTGATACCAAATGATCAAATTCTACTCAGAGCTCCAAGAAAAAGTAACATGTATATGCTAGATATGAGCACAGCTGCACCTCTTAGTAATATAAGCTGCTTTGTCTCAAAAGCTTCACTTGATGAATCATCACTTTGGCATAGAAGACTTTGTCATGTAAACCTCAAAAATATGAATAAATTGGTCAAAAATAATTTAGTAATTGGTTTACCAACAAAAGAATTCATATGTGTTGATAAATGTGTTGCATGCTTAAAGGGTAAGCAACACAAGTCATCTCATAATGCCAAAGAGATAAATTCTATTACCACAGTCCTTCATTTACTACATATGGACTTGTTTGGCCCCACAAGTGTTAAAAGTCTTGGTAGAAAATCATACTGTTTGGTGGTTACTGATGATTTCTCTCGGTATACCTGGGTGTTTTTCTTAAATACCAAGGATGAAACTGCCGAAATCCTAAAGTCATTTATACTCAGGGTGGAGAATGAGAGTGACCATCATGTAAAAATAATCAGATCAGATCAAGGAACAGAATTCAAGAATCATGTTTTAAATTCTTTTTGTGAATCTAAAGGTATCACAAGACAATTTAGTGCTCCTAGAACTCCACAACAAAATGGTGTAGCAGAAAGAAGGAATAGGACACTAATTGAAGCTGCAAGAACCATGTTGTCTGATGCCAAACTTCCAATAACTTTTTGGGCAGAAGCAGTCAACACTGCCTGTTATGTCCAAAATAGAATATTGGTAGTTAAGTCACATGGCATGACTCCTTATGAAATTTGGCATAAGAGAAAGCCATTCATTGGATTTCTCAAACCATTTGGATGTCATTGCACCATCTTGAATACTAAAGATTACTTAGCCAAGTTTGCTGAGAAATCAGCAGAGGGCTACTTTGTTGGGTACTCTTCAAATGCTAAAGCATATAGAGTATACATCAAAGCATCCAGAGTTATTGAAGAGTCTGCAAATGTTCAGTTCAATGAACATACTCTCAATAAATCTGGAACCGGCCCTGATTGGTTGTTTGATCTTGATAGTTTTACATCTGCATTTAATCTGGTGAAAGAGTATGTTCCAGTTTCACAGTCAGCTACCATAGACATCTCCAAAGGCTCAAGAGAAGATGACTTTCGTGTTGAACTGCCAATAGCTTCAAGACAAAACTTGGCAGAATCCACTTCAACACAAAATGATGTATCACAGTCTGAGACAATCAACACATCTCAGGCAGGTCCCTCAATTGAAGCTGCTTCTAATTCACAACATCAAGAAGAAGTAGGAAGTCCTTCAGCAGAGGAAAATTCTCTGGAAATCACTACTCCCAGAGAAAACCAACCCACAACAGTTCAAACATTGAATCCACGTGATCTGCCAGAAATCCAACTTGAGGTAGTTCTTCCTAACCTTGAGTCACTCAACGTGGATGAATCTTCTCAACTGGATGTGATTCCAAGGACTCGAATTCACAGCACTCATCCAGTTGAAAACATCATTGGCAATGTAGAAGAAGGTGTCAGAACTAGAAGCTCTATGCATGAAGCAAATGTTTGCTTGTTTTCTTGCTTTCTATCCCAAATAGAACCTAAGAAGGTTGCAGAGGCTTTAAAAGATAACAGTTGGGTAGAAGCTATGCAAGAAGAGCTTCTTCAGTTTCAAAGACAAGGAGTTTGGAAAACTTGTCCTTTGCCTAAAGGAAAGTATGCCATTGGAACCAAATGGGTGTTCAGAAACAAGAAAGATGACAAAGGTGTTGTCATCAAAAACAAAGCAAGATTGGTTGTTCAGGGATACACTCAAGAGGAAGGCATTGACTATGATGAAGTCTTTGCACCTGTTGCCAGAATTGAAGCTATTAGAATATTTTTGGCATTTGCAGCTGCAAAAGATTTCAAAGTGTTTCAGATGGATGTTAAAAGTGCCTTTCTTTATGGAAAAATTGATGAAGAAGTTTATGTGTGCCAACCTCCAGGATTTGAAGATCCAAAGTTTCCTGATCATGTCTGTAAGCTTGATAAGGCTCTTTATGGGTTGCATCAAGCTCCCAGAAAATGGTATGAAACTTTATCTTCTTTTCTTTGGCAAACAAATTCAAGAGAGGAACAATTGATAAAACTCTCTTTTTCAAGAAGTCAAATCAACATATCATGCTAGTTCAAATCTATGTTGATGACATTATCTTTGGTTCTACTAATGAATCTCTCTGCAAGGAGTTTGAATCACTGATGAAATCCAAATTTGAGATGAGTTCAATGGGAGAACTCACCTTCTTTCTTGGATTACAAGTGAAACAAACTCCTACAGGGATTTTCATTAGTCAATCAAAATATGTCAAGGACATTCTTGAAAGATTCAAGCTTTCTGATTGCAAAGCTCTGGGAACTCCTATGTCCAAAACAACATCACTTAGCCCTGATCTTGAGGGGAGGATGTTGATCAGCACCAGTACAGAGCAATGATAGGCTCTTTGATGTATCTCACAGCAAGCAGGCCAGATATCATGTTTGCAACTTGTGTATGTGCAAGATTTCAGGCCAATCCCAAAGTCTCTCATATGCTGGCTGTAAAAAGAATCTTTAGATACCTCAAAGGAGCACCAAGTCTAGGATTATGGTATCCTAGAAATGAAGACTTCCAATTCATGGCTTATACAGACAGTGATTATGGGGGTTGCAACATCAGCAAGAAATCCACATCAGGGGGATGTCAATTTCTTGGATCCAGGATTGTGTCTTGGCAATGCAAGAAACAGTCATGTGTTTCTACTTCTACTGCAGAGGCTGAATATATAGCTGCTTCTAGCTGCTGTGCACAAGTCATCTGGATCCAGAATCAGATGAAGGATTATGGAGTAGATCTGTTCAATACTCCTATTCAGATAGACAATTCCAGTGCAATCTCCATCACCAATAATCCTGTCAAGCATTCCAAGACCAAGCACATGACATCAGATACCATTTCATCAGAGATTGTGCAGAAAAGAAGTTGATTCATTTGGTCAAAGTTGATTCAGAAAACAATTTGGCAGATCTCTTCACAAAGGCATTTGATGAAGGAAGATTCAGGTACTTAATAACATCCATTGGGATGATCAACTTTGAATAAATGTACTGACAAGGAATAAATAATTCCTCGGAAGATAAACTTAACTTATCTTCCGATGAGTATTTACTCAGCAGAAGATAGGTTAAGTCTTCGGAAGCATTATTTCTTCCTTAGTCGGAAGATCTCACACTTCAGAAGCTAACTTACCTTCTGAAGTAATATTCTTCCGATACATTACTTTCGGAAGCATAGGCTTCTCAAGGTACTCTTCAGAAGAAAGTGTCTTCCGAAGAACATTTTGCCTAATGAATTTTCTAACACTTCAGAAGCAGTGCTTCCGACAGTATAAATTTTATACTTCGGAAGCACATCCCTTCTGAACTCTCTTGGTCTAATAAATACCCTGCTTCCGAAAGAAACTTCTTCGGAAGCACCTCAGTCAGAGAAAATTAATTGTGAAACCAGCTGTCATCGGAAGACCTTTTTCTGACATCCGGATCTCAAATTTAATGTGTCTATATAATTAAATGCTGAAATCCGAATGTATATAAAGGTCTCCCGCTCATTCAAATTCTCACAAACTGTTTCACTTTGAACTCTTCTTCTTCTTGATCTCTCCAATTGTGCCCTAAAATCACCAACTCTCATGGCTCTTCTTGCTTTCAAACCTGCTCACAACGTACCAGCGGAGTTATCAGCAGAACATGATGCTGACTTCGCCCCAATCATCTCCTTTCTTCAAAGGAGCAGGTATTTCTTTGCATTAACTGTTCAGCCCTTGGTGTATGAGTCTCATCACCAACAGTTCTGGGCATCTTGTTCTGTTTCCTCGTCTTCCAATGGTCGGTCTCTTGTAGCCACCATTGATGCTCATCCTATTGCTATTTCTGTGGAGACCATCTGTCGGCATCTTAAACTGAATGATGCCGGTGGAAAGGTTTCATTCACGAAGGATGAGGTAGCATTGACATTTCAGTCAATGGGGTACGAAGGTCCTCTCCCTTCAACAACCTATTTGAAGGGTCGAGTGTCCTATAATTACAAGTACCTCATACATGTGTTTTTACATTGTCTTTCAAATAAATCTGGTGGTTGGGACCAAGTTCCATCTGATTTAGCTTCGGCTATTCATGGCTTGGTTTCCAATCAACTGTTTAATTTTTCTGCTTTTATTTTCAATAATTTGGTTGACAACATCATGTCACCAAAGAAGTTTTGTATGTATCCCAGGTTTTTGCAACACCTTTTTAATGAAGAGTTGGGAGCTTCCCTTTCTCTAACTGGGCATACTTACAAAATGCCCTTGGTCTCTTCCAAGATTTTTGTGCAACTCAAGAAGAAGAGTGCTCAGTTCTCTGGGACATTCACTCCTCTTCTTTCCTCTATGGAGTCCCCTGCTCCAGAAGGTGACAGCTCTGTTAACCCCACAGATGCTGAACCCACACCTTCCACTTCTGTTCCTCACCCCATAAAAATCACTTACAAACGCAAACGAAACCCTGTGCAACTTTCTACAGTTGTTCAGGCCCCTTCTACTGAACCAAAACAGAAAAAGGTTAAAAGAACTGCTCAGGGCACAGTTCTACCTAAGGTGAAAGCCACACCCCTTGTTTCTCCACAGGTTCTTCCTTTGAAACCTGTGGTTGCCCTTAACCAGCCTGAAAGCCCTCAGCTTATGTCACAAAACATAACTGAGAATATTCAAAGGGATTCACCCATCATTGAGTTTGCTTCTCATGAAGCAACTTCATTAGATAAGAGACTGTCTCCCAAGTCTCCAGGTTCATATCATCCAGAAATGCCCCCCACCCATACTATCACCCAGGCTCAAGGAACCCCTGCTCTAGCTGTGGAGGAACCACTCTCTCCAACTACCCAAACTTTAATGAGAGTGGTGACACAGTTACAAGCTCGGTTCCCTGACCCAGAGCCTATTCAATCAGAGGTTGGCCCCAGTAGTTCTGAAGGGGTCAATGCAGGTGAGGCTGCCACTACTGTTGATCTTAATAAAGATCCACAGGACAGTGGTACAGGCAATAGGACCTCACCTGCGGCAACCTATATTGGGGAGGACTTCTTTGAGGTTCTTCTCAATGAAGGGAATCCAGGGTGCCAAGAAACCACATCTGGTGGTGGAGGTGCAGGAGCTAGGCTCAGGACTCCATCGCCCCATGATTCTACTCCGGTAGAGGAGGGCACATCCACACAGGAATTGACGGCTACAATCAGTTCCCTCCAAGCCAGGGTAGCTCACTTAGAAGCTGAGGTGGCTACCCTGCGGCTTGAGGTCCAAACCAAAGATGCAACTATTCTGGACCTCAGGAGGCGTCCCCCGGTCACTCTACATCCATTTCACCCTGATTCTGCTACTACCACTTTCACCTCCCCTGATGCTACCAAAAAGGGGGAGAATATACCAACTGCAGGGTCAGGATCAGAAGCAAGAGAAGAGGAGGGTGCACAGGAAGTTATTCCATCCTTAGTCACTTTGACTGCTGAATGGGATGACTTCTTGGGTACTTATTTTCAGATTCTTCTTCTACTTCCTCTTCTTCTGCTTCTGAGGATACAAGGGAGGTTGCCAAAGAGACTGAACAGCAAACATCAAATGTCTCTTTGGAACCTCAGTCCCCTCTTGGGACTAAGTCTCCTTCTGAGACTGCAGCACAGGTTGGCATGGAAGACACAGCACAAGAAGAATCAACTTCCATGAAATCTGTGTCCCCTTCTGGGACTGAAGCTGCTGAGGCTCTCTCTTCCTCTTCTGAGCCCTTTGTGGAATCCAATAAGGAATCATCTAAGGAGATTGGTCAACTGGAGGAGCCAGTGAATGCTGAGGTTAACTCCGAAGCTGCAGCTGCCTCCGAAGGCCCAGTCATCCTAGATGTTTCCTCCACAGAGGAGCTACATGCCAATGAACCAGCTGGTGAGGCAACAGAAGAATCTCCTCTGGGGCAAAAATAGCTGCTGATGACAAAGGAAAACGTAAGCTAACCCCAGAGGAGGAAGCAGAACAGGAGGAGATGAGACCAAAGAAAAGGGGCCGACCAAACACTTCTCTAGATGAAGAGCGAGCTAGACTCTCTGCTTTGCTAGAAGAAAAAGGTTATGACTTTGATGAAGTCATCAACTGGTCGGTACCTAGAATGGCTGCCGAGCTGGACAAGGTGCAGCAGCAAGAACAAGCTGTTGCTGCATCAAAGGCCTTGAGTGTACTTACAAAGGAGCAAAAAGAGAAGGCCTACAGAGACAAGAACAAGGCCTTTCTCTTGGAATATGGCTTCCATGCTCGGCAGCTAGGCCCAATGAAGAACTCAACCATGGATATGCATATCAGAGATATAAAAGCCAAAGTTGCAAGAGGTGAGTTACCTTCAATTGAACAAATCAGGGCAAGAAAGGAAAGCCTAATGAGAGGCTTAGGTTTAGGGGGAGGAGCTACAATAGAACTTCCCATCTCTGGTGCAGGGATCAGAGATGGAGAAGAAGTCATGTGTGGGGCAGCAACAAAAGCAATGTTCCCCAACATGTTCCCCCTAAATCCAAAAGAAGAACCAATATCTCCTCCTTCAAGTCCAAGTATGGATAACATGCCTATCTCCTCAGTATACAAAAAGGGTAAGAAGACTACAAGGAAACAATCAAAACCAAACCCTGATCCTGAGAGACATACACAGGCTGAAGAGAGGAGAACAGAACCCTCAAGGGATGAGGATATTGGGCCACAGTCTACTGCAACAACAGGTGCAGCAGTAGAATCAACTGTGGAAGCCCAACAGGCCAGAGTTCTAAGGAGTCAAGCCACTGCTCAAGACAAACCAAGATTCACAAGAAGAAAGAGCATGGCTAAAAGGAAAAAGGAAACAAAAACCATCCCCTTAGACTCTGAGCCTGATACAACACTCTCAGTACTTGTAGCCACATCAGAAGCAACTCCCAAAAATACACAAACACCAGAAGACATGAGGGATATCAGCAGATTAATGCATGAGCATTCATACATCCCTTTGGTAGATTGGAGCTTCAATGCACAAGAAAGGATATTCATCCTCACCGACTACAATGGAGAAATAAAACTGGTGGATCTTTGCATCTGATGACATTGGCAAAACCCTATATACTTGATCTAGATAAGCTCCCTCTCAATAATCCTGACAATGGAGCAGATGGGAGGTCAGCTATCAGATTAATTAGAAAAAGGGCACAGGTACTGAGGGGTACATGGAAGCCAAGGTTTATGCCTTAGAAGTTTTGGTAGCATCAGCCTAGGGGGAGACTGTAAAGACTAATAAAGGCTGATGCTCACCAAACTTCTTGTTTTGTCTAAGTATAGAAGTCTCTTTGAATAAACACCTTCGGAAGGAAGAAGTGATTCTTCGGAAGCAACATTGCTTCCGAAGGATAACTGATTCCTGCCGAAGGTTGTACAAGACAACTGCTTCCGAGGAATCCTCAAATGCTCAGAAGACAAAGACTTCCGATGAATCTTCTTCTGCACACAAGACAAAGACTTCCGAGGTTTATCCTCTGACAAAGACTGTAGCAGCTTACTCTCAAAGTACAAAAGGTACTGACACAAGACATGCTGGTCTGAGTAAAGACAAAGACAACATGTAATGAGTCAGATAAAGCGCCTTACCTCTCCCATGCTGCATTAAATGCAAAAGATCATCTGAAGCCTTGAAGATCAACAACATTAAATGTCTTTTGTATTTAATAGTTCTTTGTAAAGTCAATGTCTATTAATGTAATGATTATGACTGAGTGTCTTAGCCTGTTAAGACACTCAACATACTAGAATAAGCTTTACTTTATGTACTTGTCTAGTATACCCAACTTGTATTCCTAAGTGTATACGGTTGTAGCCTCGGCTATATAACCTCCCAATGTATTGTTGTTTGAAGTGTGCTTGCTTGTATACTTCCACTTTGAGAGAAATATATCCTTGAGCTTGAATTATTCTTGTGTTCTTAATATTGTTCAAAGATTATTATTGTGTCACTTTGAGTGAGATTGTGAGATCATTCTAACAGAACATTCCGCATCTGTTAGAATTAAGTAAGAAATACTTGTGAAGTGTTGTTTAGAGTAACAACCCGATCCTACAGTTCCTTTGTTAACCCTTCCTTATTGCGATAAACCGTATAACCCTAGCATTTTTTTTGCGTTTTTTGCTCGAATCTTTTTTTTCTTTTTTTCATGGTCTTTATTATACATAAATAGGGGGTTTCCTTCTTGTGTTTTGCTAATTCATCACCGTTTAGAAGTTATTTACAACCGTAAGTAACTGTAACGACTTACAGTTACTTACATCACACTTCCATCAGATACGTAATGTAAGTAACTGTAAGTCGTTACAGTTACTTACGGTTGTAAATAACTTCTAAACGGTGATGAATTAGCAAAAAACACAAGAAGGAAACCCCTATTTATGTATAATAAAGACCATGAAAAAAAGAAAAAAAGATTCGGGCAAAAAACGCAAAAAATGCTAGGGTTATACGGTTATCGCAATAAGGAAGGGTTAACATTTGATCATTCCCCTATATATATATATATATATATAGAGGAGGGTTCAAATGAAAACTCCTTATTTTTACGAAAACTAAGAAAACTAATATCCACCAATCACATAATTTTTAATAAAATTATATTTTTATTGTTGAAAGGATATTTTAGTAAAATGATATCCCACTATTTTAGGCAATTATATAGTCTAATTAAATCATTCAAAAAAAACAATCTGTAGTTTATAATCTCATTTAAATTATAGTCAAACATTAACCTAGAAAATACTTGCACCTGATCAACATGCTTCCATGACAATCGGCTCAACATACAACCATTTTGTATCAATCCTTTTTTACAAGTTTCAACAAACAGATTATAACTTTTACAAGCTTCAGACATGTGTCACGCAATTTCTTCTTCTCTTAATATTAAGCACGTGATATTACAATGCAATTTTCTTCAAATTACAACATTTTTAAAATTTAATTTAGTTGCTATCGTGTGCTTAATTTCTTATTAATTATATAAACTAAGATTATTCTGATTTCTATGCAAATAAAATTGCATACAATCTATTTGAAGATATTTACTTTGATGTTACAAATAATGGAAGAAAATGTATATGATGTTAATCATTTGGATTCTAATTTCCTTTTACCTTCTCGTAAGCAGTTACATGCTTGTTTTTAAAAACAAAACAATTATGCCAATTAAAAGTCAAATTATAATCCAAATACATGTATCTAATCACTTGTTATATATTTAGATTTTATTTGATTTTTATTGTATTACATGTATGTAACAAATACATTCGTCTTTAACTTCTTCTATAGTTATGTTTTGAATTCTTACATATATGTAAGCATGTTTACATAATCACAATATTGTTCATTGTTCTGTTTTTTGTTGAAGAAAGAATACTAAAATATATTTTTTTTGAATGCTTACATAAACGTAATCAAGTTTATTGTGTGATTATATATGTAAGCATGTTTATATGTATGTAACTTGATCGGACTAATACATTTGTATGATTACATATATTTAATAATATGGTTAATTTTATTGAAATAACTGAAATTTTTTATATAAAAAATTGGATTGTTTGAATTCATTTTTTTTAATAAAAGTTGTTTGATCTAATCCTTATGCATGATTACATATATGTAATCATGTTTATATAATGTAAATAGTTGGGTTGATTACATATATGTAATCAGGTGGTTTTTTAATGAATGCTTATATAACTTGAATATACGTAATCAAATGATTACACGGACGTAATCAGATGGTTACATATATGTAGTTGAATGATTACAAACATATAATTAGTTAATTAGAGTTAATCAACACATATTATGTATTTAAATAATAAACCAATATCTCAACAAAATTATATAAATAACAACTAACTTAACTCAAGATGAAAACATACTCCGTCTAAAAAGTGTTCGTCGTATACACATCTACCATTTTATAAAAAGTCACAAACTATAAGATTACATATACTTATCAAATAAGGGTTGAGAACACAAAAACATAAACGTACTCCAGACAATTAACACATTGTATTAAATATCAAAAAGAAAAACCCCACAAAATTTCGTCTTTTTTATGTTTTTTATTAAGAATCATACAATAACCAACCGATTGTTAAGAGTGATGTTAAAATCAATATGATTACATATATGTAATCAAATTATAATCATAAGACAAAAGCAAAAGTCATACACAATAATAAAAAAGAAATTTCCGTATGTATCAAAAAAACCCCCAAAATTTTCGCCAACCTTTTTTCTACGGACTTAAATGCGTAAATATGAATAAATTTCTAAATCCTAAAAATCAGGGGAAATGGAAACTACTGCCACCATATATTGACAAAGTCAAATATGGTTTCCATATAAACCTTAATGTTTACTGTCCATTATGCCCTTTTGTATTAAATTTCAATTTTTTTAATAAACTATTGACTAAAATACCACTAATCAATTTGAACCATTGATCAAGTAAATCAATGGCTAGATGGAGGTTTTTTAAGTTTTCTTAAAATGCTTGGTTTTTTGGTGAACCTCCTATATATATATATATATATATATATATATATATATATATATATATATATATATATATATATATATATATATATATATATATATACACTTACTTCACTTAGCTTGTTGAGTGACTCAAATGATTAATCTTAGGCTTACCAAGTATTAAAAGCATACATATGCATTGCCACAAATATCCACATGCACATTAATTTGACAGCGTACGTAAGGCAATTTCATGAAGTCTTTTAGGTATGAGGGTGTATGCTTTATCATGAGAAACAACATTTTTGTTCTTTTGAGCATCCTTTTACACATGTTGTCCAAACCTGAAACACAAATTAAGATGAAATTAATTATAAGAAAATTAATAATTATATTGAAAGTGTCTGAAGAAATATTTAAATTAATTACTTGGATAGAAAAGCGTTTCCGTGTGGTCTAACCCACTCGGAAAGGTTCTAGCGATAGCCAGTAGTACTTCATTATTGGACATAGCATATTCGGGCTTTAGGTTTATCATCTTTTCTGTCAAATCTGCCATGATATTTAAGAGACTATGAATATCCTCATTTGAGAAATATATATAGATTCCGCTAGAACCTAAAAATTTTTACAAAATTATGAAATCAATCACTTTTAAACTTAAATAAGAGTTTTCAAAAGACTTTTTTTTAAGAATATAAAAAAAAATTGCAATACCTATAAGCACGCATTATATTAGTGTATGTGATACTCAAACATCAAAACTATGATTTTATCTACATTTTCAATGAAATATTACCCTAACCTATGATCCCTAGCTACTATGAAAAACTATTGGAAATTTGAGTTATTTGAGAAAATATGAAATTAATATGAATTAAATCAAAACTCTTCATATTAGTCAATTAAATCAAGATTTTTCAAATTACATGTATTAATTACATGTATTAATTCAAAACCCTTAGAATCACCATCTTGTATAATATAAATACAAGACAATTGGTGTCTTGTTTTTGGTTCTTAGAATACTACATGCAATCTACCACATACTTTGAAGAATTTTAAGTTTTCTAGTTAGATATTTGAAAGAATGTGCCAAAGGCATGATGAAAATGTGTGTAACTTTGAAATAAGCTTCAAATCATTCTAAAGTCATGGTATTATAACTAGATACAAGTTGAGAGCACCGGTTATAATCTTATGAATTGACAAAAGAGCAAGTATGACTTATGAGTCAAGAACCCGTTACAAAAAAACTTATCTCAATTACAAATTATCGTTGTTGACTTAGTAAAGTCAAAGATAATTTTTGAATCCAAAAGGCTTAAGGGCTATTTGAGATCAAGTTGTGTATTGAGGCTAAAGCCCATTGAAAAGGAAACATGAGAGAAACCTAACCTATTTGACTGTAGATCTCAAGATCTAGGTTTAACAAGATAACTTAATAATGTAACCAAAGGGTGGTCACTATGGGGCATAACTAATATGTATGTTTACATATAAAGTAGTATATATGGTTATATATATTCCCCTAAACATTAAAAGGATGTTTAAATACGTCCCAATCTATTCCTATAACAATTAGTGACATTGTTATGTAAGGTTAAACATAACATATGGTTAATGATCATTTGTGTAAATCATGGTAACTACAATGTTTTTAATGATTTGTGGACAAATCACCTATGTTAGAGAGAAGTAGGGTCGCTTCAAAAGGAATTGTGGCGCATAATTCTTTGAGCTCTCGCGGAACCAGGATAGTGTTCCAAGACCATAATGGACACAAAAATGAGGGATTAACCAGACCAGGAAAAGTATTGTGTGAAGTGTAATAACGTCAACGCAAAAAATGTTTAGTTTGAGGACAATGTGCCTACTAACCGCTAGGAAACAAAATATACTTCACAAAGGAAAGTTCATAGGAAACACTTACTTCTCCTACATTACTCAACTGCTGAAATTGTATCTTGACACTTGAGTGTACGCGTTGATCTTTATTCATGTGGGAGATTATTGGAAATTTGAGTTATTTGAGTAATTATCAAATTTATATAATTAATATCAAGACTTTTCAAATTACATGTATTGATTATATCAAGACTCTTCGTATTACTCAATTAAATCAAGAGTTTTCAAATTACATGTATTGATTGTATGTATTAATTCAAGACCCTTGAAATTACCATCTTGTTGTATACATACAAGATAATTGGTATCTTGTTTTGTTTTTTAGAATCCTACATACAATCTACCATATACTTTGAAAAATTTTCAGTTTTCTCGACTCTTCAAGTTGTTCCCAATAGTATAATATTGTTTCAGTTGTTGTACCCTGGGAGACAGAAGCGTTAGTCTTTAAAAGATGCGTGAAATCTATTTTAAGGGAAACATATTAAATACGTGTCTCAACCCATTTATTGTTATGATGTTACCCATTTCAACCCATTATATAATAATTTTTCACCCAAATCAACTCATTTCTTTTAAATTGGATGAAGATTGCGACTCTAGGTAAGGGTCAAGAATTATAGGTTAATTTTTAGCAACTTATTTTAATGACTTGTTGTAGAAAGAAAAATAATTCATTTTTATGGTGTTATTTTTTTTTATCAAGTATTATGTATCCTGAACATTTTTAATTTTAGAATCATCATTTTCAATTGAATTTTGAAGAGCTCGTATTTTTTGCTTTGTTGTATGAACTTGTTTTGTTTTGTGTTCATGTAACAAGAAGAAAACAAACAACAAGAAGTAATAAATCATTTTATTATCAATATAACCAAACATGACAATGGAATGGTAATGATCTATTTCTTTTCCACGTCCATTCCATTCTCCAGTCCATTCCTTTCCATTCCATTCATTCATACCAAACACACCCTTATAGTTTAACTTTGGGAAAATTACGATTCACCGCATGAAATGGCAGGAATAGACAAACCCGCCGGGTTAGCCGCTGTTTTGATAAGGTTTTCAGCGGCTAAGCCTATATATTTTGGTGATTTTACGTGGTCTTAACGTATATTTTCGTAATTTTCCCTAAAGTGAATTAAAGGTCTGGCGAAATTACACTTAAATTAATGGGATAGACCGATCATGGCTTCCTTCCTCGACTCTAGATCAGTTGTGTGCGTGGAATGTGAGCAGGATACTTACCATATCGTTTTGCCGAAATAGCTTGAACTACAATGCCTATGCCTATTTCGTCATCAACAACATTGGACTTTAACTGGCTGTTTTGGTCACCGGGGGCGGCACTCTTGCTGCTTTCTTCACCATCGACAACATTAGACGTTACCACGTCCGCTGGATATGCATTTAATAAAAAAAAAAAAAGGGTAGGTACGAGACGCATATTTTCATAAGCCTTATCCAGAGGGTTTTTACGGTCATTGTCTTCAACATGCAACAATTTTTTGTTTTTCTTAAGCAAGAGTTCGGCTGCATTTGTGTTTCCAACAATGGCAGCAATGTGAAGGGCTGTGCAGCTCTTTGAATTTTTTTCTCTATAGTCAGTCAACTCATCATCACCTATATGCCTCAATATTGTTCTGACGAAATCGTTACGGCCTATTCCAACCGCTATGTGAAGCATGGTGTTGCCATCCTTGTTCAATTCCTTTTTCAATATACTTTTATTTACAAAAAGTAGGAGCGTAGTAGTTCAGCCAAGTCCCCATCAAAAGCAACATGCAACAGATTTGCATCGGCTTTTGTTTGAGTTGAACATGCATACCGTACGTTTCAAGATGTAGGATCGGGTTGTTATCTCTAAACAACACTTCACAAGTATTTCTTACTTAATTCTAACAGATGCGGAATGTTCTGTTAGAATGATCTCACAATTTCACTCAAAGTGACACAATAATAATCTTTGAACAATATTAAGAACACAAGAATAATTCAAGCTCAAGGATATATTTCTCTCAAAGTGGAAGTATACAAGCAAGCACACTTCAAGCAACAATACATTGGGAGGTTATATAGCCGAGGCTACAACCGTATACACTTAGGAATACAAGTTGGGGGTATACTAGACAAGTACATAAAGTAAAGCTTATTCTAGTATGTTGAGTGTCTTAACAGGCTAAGACACTCAGTCATGATCATTACATTAATAGACATTGACTTTACAAAGGACTATTAAATACAAAAGACATTTAATGTTGTTGATCTTCAAGGCTTCAGATGATCTTTTGCATTTAATGCAGCATGGGAGAGGTAAGGCGCTTTATCTGACTCATTACATGTTGTCTTTGTCTTTACTCAGACCAGCATGTCTTGTGTCAGTACCTTTTGTACTATGAGAGTAAGCTGCTACAGTCTTTGTCAGAGGATAAACTCGGAAGTCTTTGTCTTGAGTGCATAAGAAGATTCCTCGGAAGTCTTTGTCTTCCGAGCATAAGAGGATTCCTTGGAAGCAGTTGTCTTGTACAACCTTTGGCAGGAACCAGTTATCCTTCGGAAGCAATGTTGCTTCCGAAGAATCACTTCTTCCTTCCGAAGGTGTTTATTCAAAGAGACTCCTATACTTAGACAAAACAAGAAGTTTGGTGAGCATCAGCCTTTATTAGTCTTTACAGTCTCCCCCTAGGCTGATGCTACCAAAACTTCTAAGGCATAAACCTTGGCTTCCATGTACCCCTCAGTACCTGTGCCCTTTTTCTAATTAATCTGATAGCTGACCTCCCATCTGCTCCATTGTCAGGATTATTGAGAGGGAGCATATCTAGATCAAATATATAGGGTTTTGCCAACGTCATCAGATGCAAAAGATCCACCAGTTTTATTTCTCCATTGTAGTCGGTGAGGATGAATATCCTTTCTTGTGCATTGAAGCTCCAATTTACCAAAGGGATGTATGAATGCTCATGCATTAATCTGCTGATATCCCTCATGTCTTCTGGGGTTTGTGTAGTTTTGGGAGTTGCTTCAGATGTGGCTATAAGTACTGAGAGTGTTGTATCAGGCTCAGAGTCTAAGGGGATGGTTTTTGTTTCCTTTTTCCTTTTAGCCATGCTTTTCTTCTTGTGAATCTTGGTTTGTCTTGAGCAGTGGCTTGACTCCTCAGAACTCTGGCCTGTTGGGCTTCCACAGTTGATTCTACTGCTGCACCTGTTGTTGCAGTAGGCTGTGGCCCAATATCCTCATCCCTTGAGGGTTCTGTTCTCCTCTCTTCAGCCTGTGTATGTCTCTCAGGATCAGGGTTTGGTATTGATTGTTTCCTTGTAGTCTTCTTACCCTTTTGTAGACTGAGGAGATTGGCATGTTATCCATACTTGGACTTGAAGGAGGAGATATTGGTTCTTCTTTTGGATTTAGGGGGAACATTTTGGGGAACATTGCTTTTGTTGCTGCCCCACACATGACTTCTTCTCCCTCTCTGATCCCTGCACCAGAGAGGGGAAATTCTATTGTAGCTCCTCCCCCTAAACCTAAGCCTCTCATTAGGCTTTCCTTTCTTGCCCTGATTTGTTCAATTGAAGGTAACTCACCTCTTGCAACTTTGGCTTTTATATCTCTGATATGCATATCCATGGTTGAGTTCTTCATTGGGCCTAGCTGCCGAGCATGGAAGCCATATTCCAAGAGAAAGGCCTTGTTCTTGTCTCTGTAGGCCTTCTCTTTTTGCTCCTTTGTAAGTACACTCAGGGCCTTTGATGCAGCAACAGCTTGTTCTTGCTGCTGCACCTTGTCCAGCTCGGCAGCCATTCTAGGTACCGACCAGTTGATGACTTCATCAAAGTCATAACCTTTTTCTTCTAGCAAAGCAGAGAGTCTAGCTCGCTCTTCATCTAGAGAAGTGTTTGGCCGGCCCTTTGTTTTCTTTGGTCTCATCTCCTCCTGTTCTGCTTCCTCCTCTGGGGTTAGCTTACGTTTTCCTTTGTCATCAGCAGTTATTTTTGCCCCAGAGGAGATTTCTTCTGTTGCCTCACCAGCTGGTTCATTGGCATGTAGCTCCTCTGTGGAGGAAACATCCAGGATGACTGGGCCTTCGGAGGCAGCTGCAGCTTCGGAGTTAACCTCAGCATTCACTGTCTCCTCCAGTTGACCAATCCCCTTAGATGATTCCTTATTGGATTCCACAAAGGGCTCAGGAGAGGAAGAGAGAGCTTCAGCAGCTTCAGTTCCAGAAGGGGACACAGATTTCATGGAAATTGATTCTTCTTGTGCTGTGTCTTCATGACAACCTGAGCTGCAGTCTCAGAAGGAGACTTAGTCCCAAGAGGGGACTGAGGTTCCAAGAGACATTTGATGTTTGCTGTTCAGTCTCTTTGGCAACCTCCCTTGTATCCTCAGAAGCAGAAGAAGAGGAAGTAGAAGAAGAATCTTGAAAATAAGTACCCAAGAAGTCATCCCATTCAGCAGTCAAAGTGACTAAGGATGGAGTGAGTGAGTAACTTCCTGTGCACCCTCCTCTTCTCTTGCTTCTGATCCTGACCCTGCAGTTGGTATATTCTCCCCCTTGGCAGGGGTAGGAAGAGGTAAGTGTGGTAGTAGCAGGATCAGGGTGAAATGGATGTAGAGTGACCGGGGGACGCCTCCTGAGGTCCAGAATAGTGGCATCTTTGGTTTGGACCTCAAGCCGCAGGGTAGCCACCTCAGCTTCTAACTGAGCTACCCTGGCTTGGAGGGAAGTTATTGTAGCCGTCAATTCCTGTGTGGATGTGCCCTCCTCTACCGGAGTAGAATCATGGGGCGATGGAGTCCTGAGCCTAGCTCCTGCACCTCCATCACCAGATGTGGTTTCTTGGCACCCTGGATTCCCTTCATTGAGAAGAACCTCAAAGAAGTCCTCCCCAATATAGGTTGCCGCAGGTGAGGTCCTATTGCCTGTACCACTGTCCTGTGGATCTTTATTAAGATCAACAGTAGTGGCAGCCTCACCTGCATTGACCCCTTCAGAACTACTGGGGCCAACCTCTGATTAAATAGGCTCTGGGTCAGGGAACCGAGCTTGTAACTGTGTCACCACTCTCATTAAAGTTTGGGTAGTTGGAGAGAGTGGTTCCTCCACAGCTAGAGCATGGTTCCTTGAGCCTGGGTGATAGTATGGTGGGGGGCATTTCTGGATGATATGAACCTGGAGACTTGGGAGACAGTCTCTTATCTAATGAAGTTGCTTCATGAGAAGCAAACTCAATGATGGGTGTATCCCTTTGAATATTCTCAGATATGTTTTGTGACATAAGCTGAGGGCTTTCAGGCTGGTTAAGGGCAACCACAGGTTTCAAAGGAAGAACCTGTGGAGAAACAAGGGGTGTGGCTTTCACCTTAGGTAGAACTGTGCCCTGAGCAGTTCTTTTAACCTTTTTCTGTTTTGGTTCAGTAGAAGGGGCCTGAACAACTGTAGAAAGTTGCACAGGGTTTCGTTTGCGTTTGTAAGTGATTTTTATGGGGTGAGGAACAGAAGTGGAAGGTGTGGGTTCAGCATCTGTGGGGTTAACAGAGCTGTCACCTTCTGGAGCAGGGGACTCCATAGAGGAAAGAAGAGGAGTGAATGTCCCAGAGAACTGAGCACTCTTCTTCTTGAGTTGCACAAAAATCTTGGAAGAGACCAAGGGCATTTTGTAAGTATTCCCAGTTAGAGAAAGGGAAGCTCCCAACTCTTCATTAAAAAGGTGTTGCAAAAACCTGGGATACATACAAAACTTCTTTGGTGACAAGATGTTGTCAACCAAATTATTGAAAATAAAAGCAGAAAAATTAAACAGTTGATTGGAAACCAAGCCATGAATAGCCGAAGCTAAATCAGATGGAACTTGGTCCCAACCACCAGATTTATTTGAAAGACAATGTAAAAACACATGTATGAGGTACTTGTAATTATAGGACACTCTACCCTTCAAATAGGTTGTTGAAGGGAGAGGACCTTCGTACCCCATCGACTTAAATGTCGATGCTACCTCATCCTTCGTGAAAGAGACCCTTCCACCGGCATCATTGAATTTAAGATGCCGACAGATGGTCCACAGTGAATAGCAATGGGATGAGCATCAATGGTGGCTTCAAGAGACCGACCATTGGGAGACGAAGAAAACAGAACAAGATGCCCAAAACTGTTGGTGATGAGATTCATACACCAAGGGCTGAACAGTTAATGCAAAGAAATACCTGCTCCTTTGAAGAAAGGAGATTATTGGGGCGAAAGTCAGCATCATGTTCTGCTGATAACTCCGCTGGTACGTTGTGAGCAGGTTTGAAAGCAAGAAGAGCCATGAAAGTTGGTGATTTTAGGACACAATTGGAGAGATCAAAGAGAAGAAGAGTTCAAAGTGAAACAGTTTGTGAGAATTTGAATGAGCGGGAGACCTTTATATACATTCGGATTTCAGCATTTAATATGTCTAGACACATTAAATTTGAGATCCGGATGTCAGAAAAAGGTCTTCCGATGACAGCTGGTTTCACAATTAATTTTCTCTGACTGAGGTGCTTCCGAAGAAGTGACTTTCGGAAGCAGGGTATGTATTAGACCAAGAGAGTTCAGAAGGGACGTGCTTCCGAAGTATAAAATTTATACTGTCGGAAGCACTGCTTCTGAAGTGTTAGAAAATTCATTAGGCAAAATGTTCTTCGGAAGACACTTTCTTCTGAAGAGTACCTTGAGAAGCCTATGCTTCCGAAAATAATGTATCGGAAGAATATTACTTCAGAAGGTAAGTTAGCTTCTGAAGTGTGAGATCTTCCGACTAAGGAAGAAATAATGCTTCCGAAGACTTAACCTATCTTCTGCTGAGTAGATACTCATCGGAAGATAAGTTAAGTTTATCTTCCGAGGAATTATTTATTCTTTGTCAGTACATTTATTCAAAGTTGATCATCCCAATGGATGTTATTAAGTACCTGAATCTTCCTTCATCAAATGCCTTTGTGAAGAGATCTGCCAAATTGTTTTCTGAATCAACTTTGACCAAATGAATCAACTTCTTTTCTGCACAATCTCTGATGAAATGGTATCTGATGTCGATGTGCTTGGTCTTGGAATGCTTGACAGGATTATTGGTGATGGAGATTGCACTGGAATTGTCTATCTGAATAGGAGTATTGAACAGATCTACTCCATAATCCTTCATCTGATTTTGGATCCAGATGACTTGTGCACAGCAGCTAGAAGCAGCTATATATTCAGCCTCTGCAGTAGAAGTAGAAACACATGACTGTTTCTTGCATTGCCAAGACACAATCCTGGATCCAAGAAATTGACATCCCCCTGATGTGGATTTCTTGCTGATGTTGCAACCCCCATAATCACTGTCTGTATAAGCCATGAATTGGAAGTCTTCATTTCTAGGATACCATAATCCTAGACTTGGTGCTCCTTTGAGGTATCTAAAGATTCTTTTTACAGCCAGCATATGAGAGACTTTGGGATTGGCCTGAAATCTTGCACATACACAAGTTGCAAACATGATATCTGGCCTGCTTGCTGTGAGATACATCAAAGAGCCTATCATTGCTCTGTACTGGTGCTGATCAACATCCTCCCCCTCAAGATCAGGGCTAAGTGATGTTGTTTTGGACATAGGAGTTCCCAGAGCTTTGCAATCAGAAAGCTTGAATCTTTCAAGAATGTCCTTGACATATTTTGATTGACTAATGAAAATCCCTGTAGGAGTTTGTTTCACTTGTAATCCAAGAAAGAAGGTGAGTTCTCCCATTGAACTCATCTCAAATTTGGATTTCATTAGTGATTCAAACTCCTTGCAGAGAGATTCATTAGTAGAACCAAAGATAATGTCATCAACATAGATTTGAACTAGCATGATATGTTGATTTGACTTCTGAAAAAGAGAGTTTTATCAATTGTTCCTCTCTTGAATTTGTTTGCCAACAGAAAAGAAGATAAAGTTTCATACCATTTTCTGGGAGCTTGATGCAACCCATAAAGAGCCTTATCAAGCTTACAGACATGATCAGGAAACTTTGGATCTTCAAATCCTGGAGGTTGGCACACATAAACTTCTTCATCAATTTTTCCATAAAGAAAGGCACTTTTAACATCCATCTGAAACACTTTGAAATCTTTTGCAGCTGCAAATGCCAAAAATATTCTAATAGCTTCAATTCTGGCAACAGGTGCAAAGACTTCATCATAGTCAATGCCTTCCTCTTGAGTGTATCCCTGAACAACCAATCTTGCTTTGTTTTTGATGACAACACCTTTTTCATCTTTCTTGTTTCTGAACACCCATTTGGTTCCAATGGCATACTTTCCTTTAGGCAAAGGACAAGTTTTCCAAACTCCTTGTCTTTGAAACTGAAGAAGCTCTTCTTGCATAGCTTCTACCCAACTGTTATCTTTTAAAGCCTCTGCAACCTTCTTAGGTTCTATTTGGGATAGAAAGCAAGAAAACAAGCAAACATTTGCTTCATGCATAGAGCTTCTAGTTCTGACACCTTCTTCTACATTGCCAATGATGTTTTCAACTGGATGAGTGCTGTGAATTCGAGTCCTTGGAATCACATCCAGTTGAGAAGATTCATCCACGTTGAGTGACTCAAGGTTAGGAAGAACTACCTCAAGTTGGATTTCTGGCAGATCACGTGGATTCAACGTTTGAACTGTTGTGGGTTGGTTTTCTCTGGGAGTAGTGATTTCCAGAGAATTTTCCTCTGCTGGAGGACTTCCTACTTCTTCTTGATGTTGTGAATTAGAAGCAGCTTCAATTGAGGGACCTGCCTGAGATGTGTTGATTGTCTCAGACTGTGATACATCATTTTGTGTTGAAGTGGATTCTGCCAAGTTTTGTCTTGAAGCTATTGGCAGTTCAACACGAAAGTCATCTTCTCTTGAGCCTTTGGAGGTGTCTGTGGTAGCTGACTGTGAAACTGGAACATACTCTTTCACCAGATTAAATGCAGATGTAAAACTATCAAGATCAAAACAACCAATCAGGGCCGGTTCCAGGTTTATTGAGAGTATGTTCATTGAACTGAACATTTGCAGACTCTTCAATAACTCTGGATGCTTTGATGTATACTCTATACGCTTTAGCATTTGAAGAGTACCCAACAAAGTAGCCCTCTGCTGATTTCTCAGCAAACTTGGCTAAGTAATCTTTAGTATTCAAGATGGTGCAATGACATCCAAATGGTTTGAGAAATCCAATGAATGGCTTTCTCTTATGCCAAATTTCATAAGGAGTCATGCCATGTGACTTAACTACCAATATTCTATTTTGGACATAACAGGCAGTGTTGACTGCTTCTGCCCAAAAAGTTATTGGAAGTTTGGCATCAGACAACATGGTTCTTGCAGCTTCAATTAGTGTCCTATTCCTCTTTCAGCTACACATTTTGTTGTGGAGTTCTAGGAGCACAAATTGTCTTGTGATACCTTTAGATTCACAAAAAGAATTTAAAACATGATTCTTGAATTCTGTTCCTTGATCTGATCTGATTATTTTTACATGATGGTCACTTTCATTCTCCACCCTGAGTATAAATGACTTTAGGATTTCGGCAGTTTCATCCTTGGTATTTAAGAAAAACACCCAGGTATACCGAGAGAAATCATCAGTAACCACCAAACAGTATGATTTTCTACCAAGACTTTTAACACTTGTGGGGCCAAACAAGTCCATATGTAGTAAATGAAGGACTGTGGTAATAGAATTTATCTCTTTGGCATAATGAGATGACTTGTGTTGCTTACCCTTTAAGCATGCAACACATTTATCAACACATATGAATTCTTTGTTGGTAAACCAGTTACTAAATTATTTTTGACCAATTTATTCATATTTTTGAGGTTTACATGACAAAGTCTTCTATGCCAAAGTGATGATTCATCAAGTGAAGCTTTTGAGACAAAGCAGCTTATATTACTAAGAGGTGCAGCTGTGCTCATATCTAGCATATACATGTTACTTCTTCTTGGAGCTCTGAGTAGAATTTGATCATTTGGTATCACAAATCCTGGTTTCAGAACAATGCACTCATGCTCAGTAAACAACATGTTATGCTTTTGATCACACACCTGTGATACACTTAGTAAATTGTAGTTAAGTTCTTTTACAAAATGTACATTCTCAAAGCTTACCTTACCATTTGTGATTGTGCCTCTACCTGTTATGTATCCTCCTACTGGATCACTTCCAAAAGCAACAGACCCGCCAAAGAATGGTTCATATTTGTGCAAGAGGGTCTTGTTGCCTGTCATGTGCCTGGAGCAGCCACTGTCAACTATCCACAAGTTGCCTTTTGATTCCTGCTGTTCCTGCACATGACCAGAAGTGAGTTAGTTTCTGATGGGAACCCAAGCCCATGTGGTCTTGGGTTTACCATTTGCATCATTGTAAGTAAATTTCTTTGACATCATTCTAGGTGGGACAGATGATGTGGATGCTTCTGATGTGGGTGATGGCTTATCAGTTGATTCCTTCTTCTTCCATACTTGTGCCTTTTGAGTTGTCGGAAGACTTGGTTTCTTTTGATGGTCATCGGAAGCTGGTTTTTTTTCCTTCCGATGATCTTCTTCCGAAGACAGATGACCTCTTTTGTTTGTTGAAAGCATTCCTTTGATGAGCTTCCGAGGTTCCTTTTCTTTCGGAAGCTTCCTTTTTCTTTGCTTCCGATGCTTTCTTTTCAGAAGCATTTTTATTTTGTTTCTTCCTATTACTGGAGGGTACTTGCTTCCGATGCCCTCTTGACCAAATTTCTTCTCTGTTCTTCCGAAGAAGTAGATGACCGACTCCAACTATTCTTTCTTCCTCTTCCCTTGATTGAAGAAATTCTGCTTCTTGGATTATAGAAGCAATCAGCAGCAAAATGATTCTTTTCACCGCACATCAGACATAGAGTTTGAATGTTGGGAGAGTGTTGCTGCTTATCCCTTTTAACGAAGTCTGATCTTTGATCTCAGAGAGAATGATGGTTTGGATGTTCCAGCATACTTGTTAGTCTTAGACTTTGCCTGTTTTCCTGGAGAATTGACTTTTCTCTCCATTGATCTACCTCGTTTTGACTTGTCAGATGGGCAAGTCACATACTCATCTGAGGAGATATTTTCTGTGGTTTTAGCTTTGATAAAAACTGTTGAATGTTTCTTAGTTTTCTTATTTTGATTCTTAAATTTCAAAGCTTGTTTTCCTTTTACTGATTTAATAGGAACATCATCCTCATCTGAGCATGTTGAGGTACTTGGATCAGAGAGATTATCCTTTTGAACTACCTTGTGTATATCCAACTCCTCATTATACACAAGGTCAACCAGTGATTTACACCTAACATCTGTTATGGAAGTATAAGCAGATGGAGGTTCCACTGTTGATATCCCAAACCAGCTCCCCTTTTATTCACAAGTTCAGTTGTGCTGCTCATTCTAAAAAGTTTTTCATATTTTTCACCTTGGCTTAGAATTTGTCTCTGTAAGACTCAGCCAATACAAGTTCAGTCTTGGCAGTGGTTAGTCTTTCTAAAAGATTTTTAATCTGACACTGTTTGTTAGTATCTTCATGTTTTAAACTTGAAATGGTCTTTTCCATTTCTTCAATCTTTTCTTTGTAATTTCTTTCAACCTCAAAGAAATTTGCCTTGACTACTTGTAGAGACTCAAGTTCATTACAGAGTTGAGAATTTTATTTTCTTATAAATAGTTAATGTTTCTAAGCATTCAGGTGAGCACATGCTATCAGTTACCTTGCTTGAGGAAGATGAGTCATTTGCCATCAAAGCACTGTTGGAGATGGAGGGGTCCTCAGCTTGAAAGCTCCAGTCTGCAAAATCTTGTTCAGCAATGTTTGCATTGTTAGATGAGCTTGATGGTCTTTGTTGTGGTTGCCCAGAAGTTGTCTGCTGAGTTCCTGTGGACTTGCATTCTCTGGCAAAGTGGCCTAACTGTTGACAGTTAAAGCATTTGAGTTTAGATTTGTCAAGTCCAAACCCAGTCTTCATATTGTGCTTTTTGAACTGTCTGCCGGTTCTTTGGTAAAACTTCTTTGCCCTGTATGAAATCATAGCCATTTGATAGTTTATATCCATCTCCTCAAGATCATCTGCAGGATACCATCCAAGTCTTCTTGACACAGATGAAAGTAATTGTCTCCTCAGCCATAAAAGCTCCTTGCCCAGAGGTTAGTAGTGGGGTTGGGTTAGATACAAGGTTTGATGAATTTGGAGTTTCAGGAAATGTGACAGGTGTGGAGGTGATGAGTAGAGAATGGTAGAGGGGTTGATAGCTTTGGTATGGAGGATTATTGATGGGTGCATAAAGAGCAGCTGAACCAGATGGTGAGTGAAACTTTAGATTCTTGGGCATCTAATTCCATCTGATAGGCACTGAGAATACCAAACAATTCTCCTAAAGTTAGAGTTTTCAGGTTTTCTGTTCTTCTGATTGTTACAGAATAGATATTCCATGCCTTTGGAAGAGACCTCAGAAATTTTCTGAGCACATCTTGATTATCAAGAGTTACACCTGCAGTAGTTAATTCATCCACAAGTTGGACATACCTTAGGTACTGAGAAGACATATTCTCATTGTTTTGTTGACAAAAGTTTTCAAACTTCTGTTTCAGCATATCCTTCTTGTTTTCTTTGACATCTTCTGACCCTTCATACATCTGCTTCAAGGAATTCCACAGTTCTTGAGCAGACTTGCATTTCTTGAATGCATGTATAATGGAGTTCGGTATTGACATCTGAATTAGCCAAAGAGCTTTAGAATCAACTTCCATCTTCTTGTAATCTTCGTCTGAGTACATAGATGGATCTTTTGGTACTGCAGCAACTCCAGCACCGCAGCAGCAGCAACTGTAGGAATGTAGGGACCTTCAAGAACAGACTTCCAAAGTTTGAAGTCTTGGTTCCTGATGAACCCTTCCATTCTGACTTTCCAGGTATCGAAGTCTTCAGGTGTGAACATGGTGGCTTGTTGAGAGTGCCATTTTCTGTATCATGTTTGTTTAGAGCAGCCATCTTGGACAGACACAGAAAATATGAGTGTTAATACTATGAGGGTTTATAAGAAATAGAACTGGTAACTTGATGATGATTAGTCAGTCAAGTTCAAGAGCCAAAAGCTCTGATACCACTTGTAGGATCGGGTTGTTATCTCTAAACAACACTTCACAAGTATTTCTTACTTAATTCTACAGATGCGGAATGTTCTGTTAGAATGATCTCACAATTTCACTCAAAGTGACACAATAATAATCTTTGAACAATATTAAGAACACAAGAATAATTCAAGCTCAAGGATATATTTCTCTCAAAGTGGAAGTATACAAGCAAGCACACTTCAAGCAACAATACATTGGGAGGTTATATAGCCGAGGCTACAACCGTATACACTAGGAATACAAGTTGGGTATACTAGACAAGTACATAAAGTAAAGCTTATTCTAGTATGTTGAGTGTCTTAACAGGCTAAGACACTCAGTCATGATCATTACATTAATAGACATTGACTTTACAAAGGACTATTAAATACAAAAGACATTTAATGTTGTTGATCTTCAAGGCTTCAGATGATCTTTTGCATTTAATGCAGCATGGGAGAGGTAAGGCGCTTTATCTGACTCATTACATGTTGTCTTTGTCTTTACTCAGACCAGCATGTCTTGTGTCAGTACCTTTTGTACTATGGAGTAAGCTGCTACAGTCTTTGTCAGAGGATAAACCTCGGAAGTCTTTGTCTTGAGTGCATAAGAAGATTCCTCGGAAGTCTTTGTCTTCGAGCATAAGAGGATTCCTTGGAAGCAGTTGTCTGTACAACCTTCGGCAGGAACCAGTTATCCTTCGGAAGCAATGTTGCTTCCGAAGAATCACTTCTTCCTTCCGAAGGTGTTTATCAAAGAGACTCCTATACTTAGACAAAACAAGAAGTTTGGTGAGCATCAGCCTTTATTAGTCTTTACACAAGATCTTTACAAAAAATGACTATAGAAGTAGTACAGAAATTGATATCGATGAGAAACTAAAGTTTCTGTTTAAGATAAAGATTTTTATATACATATACAAAAAGTTAAAATCTTACATCAATGTAAGTTG